>OZ012741.1:2622656-2946869 GCA_963859935.3 Lathyrus sativus | reverse complement strand
ATATGCATAAATTATGGTTCATTCATTTGTAGTCTCTTAACTTAGTTTCTTAGAGGTGAAGAAACCAAAATTTTGGTGATGGAGAAGAAGAAAAATATAAAATATTTTACATATATTATACCATAATACAATGTGATTATGGTGAATACAAATAACATTGAGCTTAAATATTTAATTTTATTGATTACCCGTTTAAATATAATTTATTTGTTATTCATTGATAGTCTTTTAACTATGTGGCTTAGTGACGAAGAAACATGAAATTTGGTGATGGAGAAGAAACATATTGAATATATTTACATCTAATTTACCATAATTCAATGTGAAAATGGTAAATATCAATAAGCTTTAGCTTGATTATTTATTTTAATTTTGACCCATATTATATAAAATATATGTCGTGGATTATAGTCTTTTAACTTGGTTTTTTAGTGGGGAAAAACCTAAAATTTTGAGATGGAGGAGAAAAATAAAATATAATTCATTTTTTACATCTACTATAGTCTATTATGTTTTTAGCTTAGTGATAAAAAAAAGCTTAAACTTTGGGATGGTGATGAAAAATATTGATTATTTTTATATGTAATACATCATAAGTCAATGTGAGTAAGATGAATATAAACAATATTTGGCTTGACTGTTCAATTTTAATTGTTATGCATATGCATAAATTATGGGTCATTCATTTGTATTCTCTTAACTTAGTTTCTTAGAGGTGAAGAAACCAAAATTTTGGTGATGGAGAAGAAGAAAAATATAGAAATGTTTTACATATATTATACCATAATACAATGTGATTATGGTGAATACAAATACCATTGAGCTTAAATATTTAATTTTAGTGATTACCCATGTAAATATAATTTATTTGTTATTCATTGATAGTCTTTTGACTATGTGGCTTAGTGACGAAGAAACATGAAATTTGGTGATGGAGAAGAAACATATTGAATATATTTACATCTAATTTACCACAATTCAATGTGAAAATGGTAAATATCAATAAACTTTAGCTTGATTTTTTATTTTAATTTTGACCCATATTATATAAAATATATGTCGTGGATTATAGTCTTTTAACTTGGTTTTTTAGTGGGGAAAAACCTAAAATTTTGTGATGGAGGAGAAAAATAAAATATAATTCATTTTTTACATCTACTATAGTCTATTATGTTTTTAGCTTAGTGATAAAAAAAAGCTTAAACTTTGGGATGGTGATGAAAAATATTGATTATATTTATATGTAATACATCATAAGTCAATGTGAGTACGATGAATATAAAAAATATTTATCTTGACTATTCAATTTTAATTGTTATGCATATGCATAAATTATGGTTCATTCATTTGTAATCTCTTAACTTAGTTTCTTAGAGGTGAAGAAACCAAAATTTTGGTGATGGAGAAGAAGAAAAATATAAAATGTTTTACATATATTATACCATAATACAATGTGATTATGGTGAATACAAATAACATTGAGCTTAAATATTTAATTTTAGTGATTACCCATGTAAATATAATTTATTTGTTATTCATTGGTAGTCTTTTAACTATGTGGCTTAGTGACGAAGAAACATGAAATTTGGTGATGGAGAAGAAACATATTGAATATATTTACATCTAATTTACCACAATTCAATGTGAAAATGTTAAATATCAAAAAACTTTAGCTTGATTTTTTATTTTAATTTTGACCCATATTATATAAAATATATGTCGTGGATTATAGTCTTTTAACTTGGTTTTTTAGTGGGGAAAAACCTAAAATTTTGTGATGGAGGAGAAAAATAAAATATAATTCATTTTTTACATCTACTATAGTCTATTATGTTTTTAGCTTAGTTAAAAAAAAAAGCTTAAACTTTGGGATGGTGATGAAAAATATTGATTATATTTATATGTAATACATCATAAGTCAATGTGAGTACGATGAATAGAAACAATATTTATCTTGACTGTTTAATTTTAATTCTTATGCCTATGCATAAATTATGGTTCATTCATTTGTAGTCTCTTAACTTAGTTTCTTAGAGGTGAAGAAACCAAAATTTTGGTGATGGAGCAGAAGAAAAATATAGAAATGTTTTACGTATATTATACCATAATACAATGTGATTATGGTGAATACAAATACCATTAAGCTTAAATATTTAATTTTAGTGATTACCCATGTAAATATAATTTATTTGTTATTCATTGAAAGTCTTTTAACTATGTGGCTTAGCGACGAAGAAACATGAAATTTGGTTATGGAGAAGAAACATATTGAATATATTTACATCTAATTTACCATAACTCAATGTGAAAATGGTAAATATCAATAAGCTTTAGCTTGATTTTTTATTTTAATTTTGACCCATATTACATAAAATATATGTTGTGGATTATAGTCTTTTGACTTGGTTTTTTAGTGGGGAAAAACCTAAAATTTTGTGATGGAGGAGAAAAATAAAATATAATTCTTTTTTTACATCTTCTATAGTCTATTATGTTTTTAGCTTAGTGATAAAAAAAGATTAAACTTTGGGATGGTGATGAAATATATTGAATATTTTCAGATGTAATACATCATAAGTCAATGTGAGTACGATGAATATAAACAATATTTAGCTTGACTGTTTAATTTTAATTGTTATGCATATGCATAAATTATGGGTCATTCATTTGTAGTCTCTTAACTTAGTTTCTTAGAGGTGAAGAAACCAAAATTTTGGTGATGGAGAAGAAGAAAAATATAGAAATGTTTTACGTATATTATACCATAATACAATGTGATTATGGTGAATACAAATACCATTGAGCTTAAATATTTAATTTTAGTGATTACCCATGTAAATATAATTTATTTGTTATTCATTGATAGTCTTTTAACTATGTGGCTTAGTGACGAAGAAACTTGAAATTTGGTGATGGAGAAGAAACATATTGAATATATTTACATCTAATTTACCAAAAATCAATGTGAAAATGGTAAATATCAATAAGCTTTAGCTTGATTGTTTATTTTAATTTTGACCCATATTACATAAAATATATGTCGTGGATTATAGTCTTTTGACTTGGTTTTTTAGTGGGGAAAAACCTAAAATTTTGTGATGGAGGAGAAAAATAAAATATAATTCTTTTTTTACATCTACTATAGTCTATTATGTTTTTAGCTTAGTGATAAAAAAAGATTAAACTTTGGGATGGTGATGAAATATATTGAATATTTTCAGATGTAATACATCATAAGTCAATGTGAGTACGATGAATATAAACAATATTTAGCTTGACTGTTTAATTTTAATTGTTATGCATATGCATAAATTATGGGTCATTCATTTGTAGTCTCTTAACTTAGTTTCTTAGAGGTGAAGAAACCAAAATTTTGGTGATGGAGAAGAAGAAAAATATAGAAATGTTTTACGTATATTATACCATAATACAATGTGATTATGGTGAATACAAATACCATTGAGCTTAAATATTTAATTTTAGTGATTACCCATGTAAATATAATTTATTTGTTATTCATTGATAGTCTTTTAACTATGTGGCTTAGTGACGAAGAAACTTGAAATTTGGTGATGGAGAAGAAACATATTGAATATATTTACATCTAATTTACCAAAAATCAATGTGAAAATGGTAAATATCAATAAACTTTAGCTTGATTGTTTATTTTAATTTTGACCCATATTATATAAAATATATGTCGTGGATTATAGTCTTTTAACTTGGTTTTTTAGTGGGGAAAAACCTAAAATTTTGTGATGGAGGAGAAAAATAAAATATAATTCATTTTTTACATCTACTATAGTCTATTATGTTTTTAGCTTAGTTAAAAAAAAAGCTTTAACTTTGGGATGGTGATGAAAAATATTGATTATATTTATATGTAATACATCATAAGTCAATGTGAGAACGATGAATATAAACAATATTTATCTTGACTGTTTAATTTTAATTGTTATGCATATGCATAAATTATGGTTCATTCATTTGTAGTCTCTTAACTTAGTTTCTTAGAGGTGAAGAAACCAAAATTTTGGTGATGGAGAAGAAGAAAAATATAAAATATTTTACATATATTATACCATAATACAATGTGATTATGGTGAATACAAATAACATTGAGCTTAAATATTTAATTTTAGTGATTACCCATGTAAATATAATTTATTTGTTATTCATTGATAGTCTTTTAACTATGTGGCTTAGTGACGAAGAAACATGAAATTTGGTGATGGAGAAGAAACATATTGAATATATTTACATCTAATTTACCATAACTCAATGTGAAAATGGTAAATATCAATAAGCTTTAGCTTGATTTTTTATTTTAATTTTGACCCATATTACATAAAATATATGTCGTGGA
This sequence comes from Lathyrus sativus, assembly GCA_963859935.3. Taxonomy (NCBI): domain Eukaryota; kingdom Viridiplantae; phylum Streptophyta; class Magnoliopsida; order Fabales; family Fabaceae; genus Lathyrus; species Lathyrus sativus. The sequence continues at coordinate 2,942,503 of OZ012741.1, read as the reverse complement.
TTATAGTCTTTTGACTTGGTTTTTTAGTGGGGAAAAACCTAAAATTTTGTGATGGAGGAGAAAAATAAAATATAATTCTTTTTTTACATCTTCTATAGTCTATTATGTTTTTAGATTAGTGATAAAAAAAGATTAAACTTTGGGATGGTGATGAAATATATTGAATATTTTCAGATGTAATACATCATAAGTCAATGTGAGTACGATGAATATAAACAATATTTAGCTTGACTGTTTAATTTTAATTGTTATGCATATGCATAAATTATGGGTCATTCATTTGTAGTCACTTAACTTAGTTTCTTAGAGGTGAAGAAACCAAAATTTTGGTGATGGAGAAGAAGAAAAATATAGAAATGTTTTACGTATATTATACCATAATACAATGTGATTATGGTGAATACAAATACCATTCAGCTTAAATATTTAATTTTAGTGATTACCCATGTAAATATAATTTATTTGTTTTTCATTGATAGTCTTTTAACTATGTGGCTTAGTGACGAAGAAACTTGAAATTTGGTGATGGAGAAGAAACATATTGAATATATTTACATCTAATTTACCAAAAATCAATGTGAAAATGGTAAATATCAATAAACTTTAGCTTGATTGTTTATTTTAATTTTGACCCATATTATATAAAATATATGTCGTGGATTATAGTCTTTTAACTTGGTTTTTTAGTGGGGAAAAACCTAAAATTTTGTGATGGAGGAGAAAAATAAAATATAATTCATTTTTTACATCTACTATAGTCTATTATGTTTTTAGCTTAGTTAAAAAAAAAGCTTAAACTTTGGGATGGTGATGAAAAATATTGATTATATTTATATGTAATACATCATAAGTCAATGTGAGAACGATGAATATAAACAATATTTATCTTGACTGTTTAATTTTAATTGTTATGCATATGCATAAATTATGGTTCATTCATTTGTAGTCTCTTAACTTAGTTTCTTAGAGGTGAAGAAACCAAAATTTTGGTGATGGAGAAGAAGAAAAATATAAAATATTTTACATATATTATACCATAATACAATGTGATTATGGTGAATACAAATAACATTGAGCTTAAATATTTAATTTTAGTGATTACCCATGTAAATATAATTTATTTGTTATTCATTGATAGTCTTTTAACTATGTGGCTTAGTGACGAAGAAACATGAAATTTGGTGATGGAGAAGAAACATATTGAATATATTTACATCTAATTTACCATAACTCAATGTGAAAATGGTAAATATCAATAAGCTTTAGCTTGATTTTTTATTTTAATTTTGACCCATATTACATAAAATATATGTCGTGGATTATAGTCTTTTGACTTGGTTTTTTAGTGGGGAAAAACCTAAAATTTTGTGATGGAGGAGAAAAATAAAATATAATTCTTTTTTTACATCTTCTATAGTCTATTATGTTTTTAGATTAGTGATAAAAAAAGATTAAACTTTGGGATGGTGATGAAATATATTGAATATTTTCAGATGTAATACATCATAAGTCAATGTGAGTACGATGAATATAAACAATATTTAGCTTGACTGTTTAATTTTAATTGTTATGCATATGCAAAAATTATGGGTCATTCATTTGTAGTCTCTTAACTTAGTTTCTTAGAGGTGAAGAAAACAAAATTTTGGTGATGGAGAAGAAGAAAAATATAGAAATGTTTTACGTATATTATACCATAATACAATGTGATTATGGTGAATACAAATACCATTCAGCTTAAATATTTAATTTTAGTGATTACCCATGTAAATATAATTTATTTGTTTTTCATTGATAGTCTTTTAACTATGTGGCTTAGTAACGAAGAAACTTGAAATTTGGTGATGGAGAAGAAACATATTGAATATATTTACATCTAATTTACCAAAAATCAATGTGAAAATGGTAAATATCAATAAACTTTAGCTTGATTGTTTATTTTAATTTTGACCCATATTATATAAAATATATGTCGTGGATTATAGTCTTTTAACTTGGTTTTTTAGTGGGGAAAAACCTAAAATTTTGTGATGGAGGAGAAAAATAAAATATAATTCATTTTTTACATCTACTATAGTCTATTATGTTTTTAGCTTAGTTAAAAAAAAAGCTTAAACTTTGGGATGGTGATGAAAAATATTGATTATATTTATATGTAATACATCATAAGTCAATGTGGGTACGATGAATAGAAACAATATTTAGCTTGACTGTTCAATTTTAATTGTTATGCATATGCATAAATTATGGTTCATTCATTTGTAGTCTCTTAACTTAGTTTCTTAGAGGTGAAGAAACCAAAATTTTGGTGATGGAGAAGAAGAAAAATATAAAATATTTTACATATATTATACCATAATACAATGTGATTATGGTGAATACAAATAACATTGAGCTTAAATATTTAATTTTAGTGATTACCCATTTAAATATAATTTATTTGTTATTCATTGAAAGTCTTTTAACTATGTGGCTTAGTGACGAAGAAACATGAAATTTGGTGATGGAGAAGAAACATATTGAATATATTTACATCTAATTTACCACAATTCTATGTGAAAATGGTAAATATGAATAAACTTTAGCTTGATTATTTATTTTAATTTTGACCCATATTATATAAAATATATGTCGTGGATTATAGTCTTTTAACTTGGTTTTTTAGTGGGGAAAAACCTAAAATTTTGTGATGGAGGAGAAAAATAAAATATAATTCATTTTTTACATCTACTATAGTCTATTATGTTTTTAGCTTAGTTAAAAAAATTTATATGTAATACATCATAAGTCAATGTGAGTACGATGAATAGAAACAATATTTATCTTGACTGTTTAATTTTAATTCTTATGCATATGCATAAATTATGGTTCATTCATTTGTAGTCTAATAACTTAGTTTCTTAGAGGTGAAGAAACCAAAATTTTGGTGATGGAGCAGAAGAAAAATATAGAAATGTTTTACGTATATTATACCATAATACAATGTGATTATGGTGAATACAAATACCATTAAGCTTAAATATTTAATTTTAGTGATTACCCATGTAAATATAATTTATTTGTTATTCATTGAAAGTCTTTTAACTATGTGGCTTAGCGACGAAGAAACATGAAATTTGGTGATGGAGAAAAAACATATTGAATATATTTACATCTAATTTACCACAATTCAATGTGAAAATGGTAAATATCAATAAACTTTAGCTTGATTATTTATTTTAATTTTGACCCATATTATATAAAATATATGTCGTGGATTATAGTCTTTTAACTTGGTTTTTTAGTGGGGAAAAACCTAAAATTTTGTGATGGAGGAGAAAAATAAAATATAATTCATTTTTTACATCTACTATAGTCTATTATGTTTTTAGCTTAGTCATAAAAAAAAAGCTTAAACTTTGGGATGGTGATGAAAAATATTGATTATTTTTATATGTAATACATCATAAGTCAATGTGAGTACGATGAATATAAACAATATTTAGCTTGACTGTTCAATTTTAATTGTTATGCATATGCATAAATTATGGTTCATTCATTTGTAGTCTCTTAACTTAGTTTCTTAAAGGTGAAGAAACCAAAATTTTGGTGATGGAGAAGAAGAAAAATATAAAATGTTTTACATATATTATACCATAATACAATGTGATTATGGTGAATACAAATAACATTGAGCTTAAATATTTAATTTTAGTGATTACCCATGTAAATATAAATTATTTGTTATTCATTGATAGTCTTTTAACTATGTGGCTTAGTGACGAAGAAACATGAAATTTGGTGATGGAGAAGAAACATATTGAATATATTTACATCTAATTTACCACAATTCAATGTGAAAATGGTAAATATCAATAAACTTTAGCTTGATTCTTTATTTTAATTTTGACCCATATTATATAAAATATATGTCGTGGATTATAGTCTTTTAACTTGGTTTTTTAGTGGGGAAAAACCTAAAATTTTGTGATGGAGGAGAAAAATAAAATATAATTCATTTTTTACATCTACTATAGTCTATTATGTTTTAGCTTAGTGATAAAAAAAAAAGCTTAAACTTTGGGATGGTGATGAAAAATATTGATTATTTTTATATGTAATACATCATAAGTCAATGTGAGTACGATGAATATAAACAATATTTAGCTTGACTGTTCAATTTTAATTGTTATGCATATGCATAAATTATGGTTCATTCATTTGTAGTCTCTTAACTTAGTTTCTTAGAGGTGAAGAAACCAAAATTTTGGTGATGGAGAAGAAGAAAAATATAAAATGTTTTACATATATTATACCATAATACAATGTGATTATGGTGAATACAAATAACATTGAGCTTAAATATTTAATTTTAGTGATTACCCATGTAAATATAATTTATTTGTTATTCATTGATAGTCTTTTAACTATGTGGCTTAGTGACGAAGAAACATGAAATTTTGTGATGGAGAAGAAACATATTGAATATATTTACATCTTATTTACCACAATTCAATGTGAAAATGGTAAATATCAATAAACTTTAGCTTGATTATTTATTTTAATTTTACCCATATTATATAAAATATATGTCGTGGGGAAAAACCTAGTCTTTTAACTTGGTTTTTTAGTGGGGAAAAACCTAAAATTTTGTGATGGAGGAGAAAAATAAAATATAATTCATTTTTTACATCTACTATAGTCTATTATGTTTTTAGCTTAGTGATAAAAAAAAGCTTAAACTTTGGGATGGTGATGAAAAATATTGATTATTTTTATATGTAATACATCATAAGTCAATGTGAGTACGGTGAATATAAACAATATTTAGCTTGAATGTTCAATTTTAATTGTTATGCATATGCATAAATTATGGTTCATTCATTTGTAGTCTCTTAACTTAGTTTCTTAAAGGTGAAGAAACCAAAATTTTGGTGATGGAGAAGAAGAAAAATATAAAATGTTTTACATATATTATACCATAATACAATGTGATTATGGTGAATACAAATAACATTGAGCTTAAATATTTAATTGTAGTGATTACCCATGTAAATATAAATTATTTGTTATTCATTGATAGTCTTTTAACTATGTGGCTTAGTAACGAAGAAACATGAAATTTGGTGATGGAGAAGAAACATATTGAATATATTTACATCTAATTTACCACAATTCAATGTGAAAATGGTAAATATCAATAAACTTTAGCTTGATTTTTTATTTTAATTTTGACCCATATTATATAAAATATATGTCGTGGATTATAGTCTTTTAACTTGGTTTTTTAGTGGGGAAAAACCTAAAATTTTGTGATGGAGGAGAAAAATAAAATATAATTCATTTTTTACATCTACTATAGTCTATTATGTTTTTAGCTTAGTGATAAAAAAAAGCTTAAACTTTGGGATGGTGATGAAAAATATTGATTATTTTTATATGTAATACATCATAAGTCAATGTGAGTACGATAAATATAAACAATATTTAGGTTGACTGTTCAATTTTAATTGTTATTCATATGCATAAATTATGGTTCATTCATTTGTAGTCTCTTAACTTAGTTTCTTAGAGGTGAAGAAACCAAAATTTTGGTGATGGAGAAGAAGAAAAATATAAAATGTTTTACATATATTATACCATAATACAATGTGATTATGGTGAATACAAATAACATTGAGCTTAAATATTTAATTTTAGTGATTACCCATGTAAATATAATTTATTTGTTATTCATTGATAGTCTTTTAACTATGTGGCTTAGTGACGAAGAAACATGAAATTTTGTGATGGAGAAGAAACATATTGAATATATTTACATCTAGTTTACCACAATTCAATGTGAAAATGGTAAATATCAATAAACTTTAGCTTGATTATTTATTTTAATTTTGACCCATATAATATAAAATATATGTCGTGGATTATAGTCTTTTAACTTGGTTTCTTAGTGGGGAAAAACCTAAAATTTTGTGATGGAGGAGAAAAATAAAATATAATTCATTTTTTACATCTACTATAGTCTATTATGTTTTTAGCTTAGTGATAAAAAAAAGCTTAAACTTTGGGATGGTGATGAAAAATATTGATTATTTTTATATGTAATACATCATAAGTCAATGTGAGTACGACGAATATAAACAATATTTAGCTTGACTGTTCAATTTTAATTGTTATGCATATGCATAAATTATGGTTCATTCATTTGTAGTCTCTTAACTTAGTTTCTTAAAGGTGAAGAAACCAAAATTTTGGTGATGGAGAAGAAGAAAAATATAAAATGTTTTACATATATTATACCATAATACAATGTGATTATGGTGAATACAAATAACATTGAGCTTAAATATTTAATTTTAGTGATTACCCATGTAAATATAAATTATTTGTTATTCATTGATAGTCTTTTAACTATGTGGCTTAGTGACGAAGAAACATGAAATTTGGTGATGGAGAAGAAAGATATTGAATATATTTACATCTAATTTACCACAATTCAATGTGAAAATGGTAAATATCAATAAACTTTAGGTTGATTTTTTATTTTAATTTTGACCCATATTATATAAAATATATGTCGTGGATTATAGTCTTTTAACTTGGTTTTTTAGTGGGGAAAAACCTAAAATTTTGTGATGGAGGAGAAAAATAAAATATAATTCATTTTTTACATCTACTATAGTCTATTATGTTTTTAGCTTAGTGATAAAAAAATCTTAAACTTTGGGATGGTGATGAAAAATATTGAATATTTTTATATGTAATACATCATAAGTCAATGTGAGTACGATGAATATAAACAATATTTATCTTGACTATTTAGTTTTAATTGTTATGCATATGCATAAATTATGGGTCATTCATTTTTAGTCTCTTAACTTAGTTTCTTAGAGGTGAAGAAACCAAAATTTTGGTGATGGAGAAGAAGAAAAATATAGAAATGTTTTACATATATTATACCATAATACAATGTGATTATGGTGAATACAAATACCATTGAGCTTAAATATTTAATTTTAGTGATTACCATGTAAATATAATTTATTTGTTATTCATTGATAGTCTTTTGACTATGTGGCTTAGTGACGAAAAAACATGAAATTTGGTGATGGAGAAGAAACATATTGAATATATTTACATCTAATTTACCATAATTCAATGTGAAAATGGTAAATATCAATAAGCTTTAGCTTGATTGTTTATTTTAATTTTGACCCATATTATATAAAATATATGTCGTGGATTATAGTCTTTTAACTTGGTTTTTTAGTGGGGAAAAACATAAAATTTTGTGATGGAGGAGAAAAATAAAATATAATTCATTTTTTACATCTACTATAGTCTATTATGTTTTTAGCTTAGTGATAAAAAAAAGCTTAAACTTTGGGATGGTGATGAAAAATATTGTTTATATTTATATGTAATACATCATAAGTCAATGTGAGTACGATGAATATAAACAATATTTACCTTGACTGTTTAATTTTAATTGTTATGCACATGCATAAATTATGGGTCATTCATTTGTAGTCTCTTAAATTAGTTTCTTAGAGGTGAAGAAACCAAAATTTTGGTGATGGAGAAGAAGAAAAATATAGAAATGTTTTACATATATTATACCATAATACAATGTGATTATGGTGAATACAAATACCATTGAGCTTAAATATTTAATTTTAGTGATTACCCATGTAAATATAATTTATTTGTTATTCATTGATAGTCTTTTGACTATGTGGCTTAGTGACGAAGAAACATGAAATTTGGTGATGGAGAAGAAACATATTGAATATATTTACATCTAATTTACCATAATTCAATGTGAAAATGGTAAATATCAATAAGCTTTAGCTTGATTGTTTATTTTAATTTTGACCCATATTATATATAATATATGTCGTGGATTATAGTCTTTTAACTTGGTTTTTTAGTGGGGAAAAACCTAAAATTTTGTGATGGAGGAGAAAAATAAAATATAATTCATTTTTTACATCTACTATAGTCTATTATGTTTTTAGCTTAGTGATAAAAAAAAGCTTAAACTTTGGGATGGTGATGAAAAATATTGATTATATTTATATGTAATACATCATAAGTCAATGTGAGTACGATGAATATAAACAATATTTAGCTTGATTGTTTAATTTTAATTGTTATGCATATACATAAATTATGGGTCATTCATTTGTAGTCTCTTAACTTAGTTTCTTAGAGGTGAAGAAACCAAAATTTTGGTGATGGAGAAGAAGAAAAATATAGAAATGTTTTACATATATTATACCATAATACAATGTGATTATGGTGAATACAAATACCATTGAGCTTAAATATTTAATTTTAGTGATTACCCATGTAAATATAATTTATTTGTTATTCATTGATAGTCTTTTGACTATGTGGCTTAGTGACGAAGAAACATGAAATTTGGTGATGGAGAAGAAACATATTGAATATATTTACATCTAATTTACCATAATTCAATGTGAAAATGGTAAATATCAATAAGCTTTAGCTTGATTGTTTATTTTAATTTTGACCCATATTATATAAAATATATGTCATGGATTATAAGCTTTTAACTTGGTTTTTTAGTGGGGAAAAACCTAAAATTTTGTGATGGAGGAGAAAATAAAATATAATTCATTTTTTACATCTACTATAGTCTATTATGTTTTTAGCTTAGTGATAAAAAAAAGCTTAAACTTTGGGATGGTGATGAAAAATAGTGAATATTTTTAGATGTAATACATCATAAGTCAATGTGAGTACGATGAATATAAACAATATTTAGCTTGACTGTTTAATTTTAATTGTTATGCATATGCATAAATTATGGGTCATTCATTTGTACTCTCTTAACTTAGTTTCTTAGAGGTGAAGAAACCAAATTTTTGGTGATGGAGAAGAAGAAAAATATAGAAATGTTTTACATATATTATACCATAATACAATGTGATTATGGTGAATACAAATACCATTGAGCTGAAATATTTAATTTTAGTGATTACCCATGTAAATATAATTTATTTGTTATTCATTGATAGTCTTTTGACTATGTGGCTTAGTGACGAAGAAACATGAAATTTGGTGATGGAGAAGAAACATATTGAATATATTTACATCTAATTTACCACAATTCAATGTGAAATTGGTAAATATCAATAAACTTTAGCTTGATTGTTTATTTTAATTTTGACCCATATTATATAAAATATATGTCGTGGATTATAATCTTTTAACTTGGTTTTTTAGTGGGGAAAAACCTAAAATTTTATGATGGAGGAGAAAAATAAAATATAATTCATTTTTTACATCTACTATAGTCTATTATGTTTTTAGCTTAGTGATAAAAAAAAGCTTAAACTTTGGGATGGTGATGAAAAATATTGAATATTTTTAGATGTAATACATCATAAGTCAATGTGAGTACGATGAATATAAACAATATTTAGCTTGACTATTTAGTTTTAATTGTTATGCATATGCATAAATTATGGGTCATTCATTTGTAGTCTCTTAACTTAGTTTCTTAGAGGTGAAGAAACCAAAATTTTGGTGATGGAGAAGAAGAAAAATATAGAAATGTTTTACATATATTATACCATAATACAATGTGATTATGGTGAATACAAATACCATTGAGCTTAAGTATTTAATTTTAGTGATTACCCATGTAAATATAATTTATTTGTTATTCATTGATAGTCTTTTGACTATGTGGCTTAGTGACGAAGAAACATGAAATTTGGTGATGGAGAAGAAACATATTGAATATATTTACATCTAATTTACCATAATTCAATGTGAAAATGGTAAATATCAATAAGCTTTAGCTTGATTGTTTATTTTAATTTTGACCCATATTATATAAAATATATGTCGTGGATTATAGTCTTTTAACTTGGTTTTTTAGTGGGGAAAAACCTAAAATTTTGTGATGGAGGAGAAAAATAAAATATAATTCATTTTTTACATCTACTATAGTCTATTATGTTTGTAGCTTAGTGATAAAAAAAAGCTTAAACTTTGGGATGGTGATGAAAAATATTGATTATATTTATATGTAATACATCATAAGTCAATGTGAGTACGATGAATAGAAACAATATTTAGCTTGACTGTTTAATTTTAATTGTTATGCATATGCATAAATTATGGGTCATTCATTTGTAGTCTCTTAACTTAGTTTCTTAGAGGTGAAGAAACCAAAATTTTGGTGATGGAGAAGAAGAAAAATATAGAAATGTTTTACATATATTATACCATAATACAATGTGATTATGGTGAATACAAATACCATTGAGCTTAAATATTTAATTTTAGTGATTACCCATGTAAATATAATTTATTTGTTATTCATTGATAGTCTTTTGACTATGTGGCTTAGTGACGAAGAAACATGAAATTTGGTGATGGAGAAGAAACATATTGAATATATTTACATCTAATTTACCATAATTCAATGTGAAAATGGTAAATATCAATAAGCTTTAGCTTGATTGTTTATTTTAATTTTGACCCATATTATATAAAATATATGTCGTGGATTATAGTCTTTTAACTTGGTTTTTTAGTGGGGAAAAACCTAAAATTTTGTGATGGAGGAGAAAAATAAAATATAATTCATTTTTTACATCTACTATAGTCTATTATGTTTGTAGCTTAGTGATAAAAAAAAGCTTAAACTTTGGGATGGTGATGAAAAATATTGATTATATTTATATGTAATACATCATAAGTCAATGTGAGTACGATGAATAGAAACAATATTTAGCTTGACTGTTTAATTTTAATTGTTATGCATATGCATAAATTATGGGTCATTCATTTGTAGTCTCTTAACTTAGTTTCTTAGAGGTGAAGAAACCAAAATTTTGGTGATGGAGAAGAAGAAAAATATAGAAATGTTTTACATATATTATACCATAATACAATGTGATTATGGTGAATACAAATACCATTGAGCTTAAATATTTAATTTTAGTGATTACCCATGTAAATATAATTTATTTGTTATTCATTGATAGTCTTTTGACTATGTGGCTTAGTGACGAAGAAACATGAAATTTGGTGATGGAGAAGAAACATATTGAATATATTTACATCTAATTTACCATAATTCAATGTGAAAATGGTAAATATCAATAAGCTTTAGCTTGATTGTTTATTTTAATTTTGACCCATATTATATAAAATATATGTCGTGGATTATAGTCTTTTAACTTGGTTTTTTAGTGGGAAAAAACCTAAAATTTTGTGATGGAGGAGAAAAATAAAATATAATTCATGTTTTACAGCTACTATAGTCTATTATGTTTTTAGCTTAGTGATGAAAAAAAGCTTAAACTTTGGGATGGTGATGAAAAATATTGATTATATTTATATGTAATACATCATAAGTCAATGTGAGTACGATGAATATAAACAATATTTAGCTTGACTGTTTAATTTTAATTGTTATGCATATGCATAAATTATGGGTCATTCATTTGTAGTCTCTTAACTTAGTTTCTTAGAGGTGAAGAAACCAAAATTTTGGTGATGGAGAAGAAGAAAAATATAGAAATGTTTTACATATATTATACCATAATACAATGTGACTATGGTGAATACAAATACCATTGAGCTTAAATATTTAATTTTAGTGATTACCCATGTAAATATAATTTATTTGTTATTCATTGATAGTCTTTTGACTATGTGGCATAGTGACGAAGAAACATGAAATTTGGTGATGGAGAAGAAACATATTGAATATATTTACATCTAATTTACCATAATTCAATGTGAAAATGGTAAATATCATAAGCTTTAGCTTGATTGTTTATTTTAATTTTGACCCATATTATATAAAATATATGTCGTGGATTATAGTCTTTTAACTTGGTTTTTTAGTGGGGAAAAACCTAAAATTTTGTGATGGAGGAGAAAAATAAAATATAATTCATTTTTTACATCTACTATAGTCTATTATGTTTTTAGCTTAGTGATGAAAAAAAGCTTAAACTTTGGGATGGTGATGAAAAATATTGATTATATTTATATGTAATACATCATAAGTCAATGTGAGTACGATGAATATAAACAATATTTAGCTTGACTGTTTAATTTTAATTGTTATGCATATGCATAAATTATGGGTCATTCATTTGTAGTCTCTTAACTTAGTTTCTTAGAGGTGAAGAAACCAAAATTTTGGTGATGGAGAAGAAGAAAAATATAGAAATGTTTTACATATATTATACCATAATACAATGTGATTATGGTGAATACAAATACCATTGAGCTTAAATATTTAATATTAGTGATTACCCATATAAATATAATTATTTGTTATTCATTGATAGTGTTTTGACTATGTGGCTTAGTGACGAAGAAACATGAAATTTGGTGATGGAGAAGAAACATATTGAATATATTTACATCTAATTTACCATAATTCAATGTGAAAATGGTAAATATCAATAAACTTTAGCTTGATTGTTTATTTTAATTTTGACCCATATTATATAAAATATATGTCGTGGATTATAATCTTTTAACTTGGTTTTTTAGTGGGGAAAAACCTAAAATATTATGATGGAGGAGAAAAATAAAATATAATTCATTTTTTACATCTACTATAGTCTATTATGTTTTTAGCTTAGTGATAAAAAAAAGCTTAAACTTTGGGATGGTGATGAAAAATATTGAATATTTTTAGATGTAATACATCATAAGTCAATGTGAGTACGATGAATATAAACAATATTTAGCTTGACTGTTTAATTTTAATTGTTATGCATATGCATAAATTATGGGTCATTCATTTGTAGTCTCTTAACTTAGTTTCTTAGAGGTGAAGAAACCAAAATTTTGGTGATGGAGAAGAAGAAAAATATAGAAATGTTTTACATATATTATACCATAATACAATGTGATTATGGTGAATACAAATACCATTGAGCTGAAATATTTAATTTTAGTGATTACCCATGTAAATATAATTTATTTGTTATTCATTGATAGTCTTTTGACTATGTGGCTTAGTGACGAAGAAACATGAAATTTGGTGATGGAAAAGAAACATATTGAATATATTTACATCTAATTTACCACAATTCAATGTGAAATTGGTAAATATCAATAAACTTTAGCTTGATTGTTTATTTTAATTTTGACCCATATTATATAAAATATATGTCTTGGAATATAATCTTTTAACTTGGTTTTTTAGTGGGGAAAAACCTAAAATTTTATGATGGTGGAGAAAAATAAAATATAATTCATTTTTTACATCTACTATAGTCTATTATGTTTTTAGCTTAGTGATAAAAAAAAGCTTAAACTTTGGGATGGTGATGAAAAATATTGAATATTTTTAGATGTAATACATCATAAGTCAATGTGAGTACGATGAATATAAACAATATTTAGCTTGACTATTTAATTTTAATTGTTATGCATATGCATAAATTATGGATCATTCATTTGTAGTTTCTTAACTTAGTTTCTTAGAGGTGAAGAAACCAAAATTTTGGTGATGGAGAAGAAGAAAAATATAGAAATGTTTTACATATATTATACCATAATACAATGTGATTATTGTGAATACAAATACCATTGAGCTGAAATATTTAATTTTAGTGATTACCCATGTAAATATAATTTATTTGTTATTCATTGATAGTCTTTTGACTATGTGGCTTAGTGACGAAGAAACATGAAATTTGGTGATGGAGAAGAAATATATTGAATATATTTACATCTAATTTACCACAATTCAATGTGAAATTGGTAAATATCAATAAGCTTTAGCTTGATTGTTTATTTTAATTTTGACCCATATTATATAAAATATGTGTCGTGGATTATAATCTTTTAACTTGGTTTTTTAGTGGGGAAAAACCTAAAATTTTATCATGGAGGAGAAAAATAAAATATAATTCATTTTTTACATCTACTATAGTCTATTATGTTTTTAGCTTAGTGATAAAAAAAAGCTTAAATTTTGGGATGGTGATGAAAAATATTGAATATTTTTAGATGTAATACATCATAAGTCAATGTGAGTACGATGAATATAAACAATATTTATCTTGACTGTTTAATTTCAATTGTTATGCATATGCATAAATTATGGGTCATTCATTTGTAGTCTCTTAACTTAGTTTCTTAGAGGTGAAGAAACCAAAACTTTGGTGATGGAGAAGAAGAAAAATATAGAAATGTTTTACATATATTATACCATAATACAATGTGATTATGGTGAATACAAATACCATTGAGCTTAAATATTTAATTTTAGTGATTACCCATATAAATATAATTTATTTGTTATTTATTGATAGTGTTTTGACTATGTGGCTTAGTGACGAAGAAACATGAAATTTGGTGATGGAGAAGAAACATATTGAATATATTTACATCTAATTTACCATAATTCAATGTGAAAATGGTAAATATCAATAAGCTTTAGCTTGATTGTTTATTTTAATTTTGACCCATATTATATAAAATATATGTCGTGGATTATAATCTTTTAACTTGGTTTTTTAGTGGGGAAAAACCTAAAATATTATGATGGAGGAGAAAAATAAAATATAATTCATTTTTTACATCTACTATAGTCTATTATGTTTTTAGCTTAGTGATAAAAAAAAGCTTAAACTTTGGGATGGTGATGAAAAATATTGAATATTTTTAGATGTAATACATCATAAGTCAATGTGAGTACGATGAATATAAACAATATTTAGCTTGACTGTTTAATTTTAATTGTTATGCATATGCATAAATTATGGGTCATTCATTTGTAGTCTCTTAACTTAGTTTCTTAGAGGTGAAGAAACCAAAATTTTGGTGATGGAGAAGAAGAAAAATATAGAAATGTTTTACATATATTATACCATAATACAATGTGATTATGGTGAATACAAATACCATTGAGCTAAAATATTTAATTTCAGTGATTACCCATGTAAATATAATTTATTTGTTATTCATTGATAGTCTTTTGACTATGTGGCTTAGTGACGAAGAAACATGAAATTTGGTGATGGAAAAGAAACATATTGAATATATTTACATCTAATTTACCACAATTCAATGTGAAATTGGTAAATATCAATAAACTTTAGCTTGATTGTTTATTTTAATTTTGACCCATATTATATAAAATATATGTCGTGGAATATAATCTTTTAACTTGGTTTTTTAGTGGGGAAAAACCTAAAATTTTATGATGGTGGAGAAAAATAAAATATAATTCATTTTTTACATCTACTATAGTCTATTATGTTTTTAGCTTAGTGATAAAAAAAAAAGCTTAAACTTTGGGATGGTGATGAAAAATATTGAATATTTTTAGATGTAATACATCATAAGTCAATGTGAGTACGATGAATATAAACAATATTTAGCTTGACTATTTAATTTTAATTGTTATGCATATGCATAAATTATGGATCATTCATTTGTTGTCTCTTAACTTAGTTTCTTAGAGGTGAAGAAACCAAAATTTTGGTGATGGAGAAGAAGAAAAATATAGAAATGTTTTACATATATTATACCATAATACAATGTGATTATGGTGAATACAAATACCATTGAGCTGAAATATTTAATTTTAGTGATTACCCATGTAAATATAATTTATTTGTTATTCATTGATAGTCTTTTGACTATGTGGCTTAGTGACGAAGAAACATGAAATTTGGTGATGGAAAAGAAACATATTGAATATATTTACATCTAATTTACCACAATTCAATGTGAAATTGGTAAATATCAATAAACTTTAGCTTGATTGTTTATTTTAATTTTGACCCATATTATATAAAATATATGTCGTGGAATATAATCTTTTAACTTGGTTTTTTAGTGGGGAAAAACCTAAAATTTTATGATGGTGGAGAAAAATAAAATATAATTCATTTTTTACATCTACTATAGTCTATTATGTTTTTAGCTTAGTGATAAAAAAAAAGCTTAAACTTTGGGATGGTGATGAAAAATATTGAATATTTTTAGATGTAATACATCATAAGTCAATGTGAGTACGATGAATATAAACAATATTTAGCTTGACTATTTAATTTTAATTGTTATGCATATGCATAAATTATGGATCATTCATTTGTAGTCTCTTAACTTAGTTTCTTAGAGGTGAAGAAACCAAAATTTTGGTGATGGAGAAGAAGAAAAATATAGAAATGTTTTACATATATTATACCATAATACAATGTGATTATTGTGAATACAAATACCATTGAGCTGAGATATTTAATTTTAGTGATTACCCATGTAAATATAATTTATTTGTTATTCATTGATAGTCTTTTGACTATGTGGCTTAGTGACGAAGAAACATGAAATTTGGTGATGGATAAGAAACATATTGAATATATTTACATCTAATTTACCACAATTCAATGTGAAATTGGTAAATATCAATAAGCTTTAGCTTGATTGTTTATTTTAATTTTGACCCATATTATATAAAATATATGTCGTGGATTATAATCTTTTAACTTGGTTTTTTAGTGGGGAAAAACCTAAAATTTTATGATGGAGGAGAAAAATAAAATATAATTCATTTTTTACATCTACTATAGTCTATTATGTTTTTAGCTTAGTGATAAAAAAAAGCTTAAATTTTGGGATGGTGATGAAAAATATTGAATATTTTTAGATGTAATACATCATAAGTCAATGTGAGTACGATGAATATAAACAATATTTATCTTGACTGTTTAATTTTAATTGTTATGCATATGCATAAATTATGGGTCATTCATTTGTAGTCTCTTAACTTAGTTTCTTAGAGGTGAAGAAACCAAAACTTTGGTGATGGAGAAGAAGAAAAATATAGAAATGTTTTACATATATTATACCATAATACAATGTGATTATGGTGAATACAAATACCATTGAGCTTAAATATTTAGTTTTAGTGATTACCCATATAAATATAATTTATTTGTTATTCATTGATAGTGTTTTGACTATGTGGCTTAGTGACGAAGAAACATGAAATTTGGTGATGGAGAAGAAACATATTGAATATATTTACATCTAATTTACCATAATTCAATGTGAAAATGGTAAATATCAATAAACTTTAGCTTGATTGTTTATTTTAATTTTGACCCATATTATATAAAATATATGTCGTGGATTATAATCTTTTAACTTGGTTTTTTAGTGGGGAAAAACCTAAAATATTATGATGGAGGAGAAAAATAAAATATAATTCATTTTTTACATCTACTATAGTCTATTATGTTTTTAGCTTAGTGATAAAAAAAAAGCTTAAACTTTGGGATGGTGATGAAAAATATTGAATATTTTTAGATGTAATACATCATAAGTCAATGTGAGTACGATGAATATAAACAATATTTAGCTTGACTATTTAATTTTAATTGTTATGCATATGCATAAATTATGGATCATTCATTTGTAGTCTCTTAACTTAGTTTCTTAGAGGTGAAGAAACCAAAATTTTGGTGATGGAGAAGAAGAAAAATATAGAAATGTTTTACATATATTATACCATAATTCAATGTGATTATTGTGAATACAAATACCATTGAGCTGAAATATTTAATTTTAGTGATTACCCATGTAAATATAATTTATTTGTTATTCATTGATAGTCTTTTGACTATGTGGCTTAGTGACGAAGAAACATGAAATTTGGTGATGGAGAATCAACATATTGAATATATTTACATCTAATTTACCACAATTCAATGTGAAATTGGTAAATATAAATAAGCTTTAGCTTGATTGTTTATTTTAATTTTGACCCGTATTATATAAAATATGTGTCGTGGATTATAATCTTTTAACTTGGTTTTTTAGTGGGGAAAAACCTAAAATTTTATGATGGAGGAGAAAAATAAAATATAATTCATTTTTTACATCTACTATAGTCTATTATGTTTTTAGCTTAGTGATAAAAAAAAGCTTAAATTTTGGGATGGTGATGAAAAATATTGAATATTTTTAGATGTAATACATCATAAGTCAATGTGAGTACGATGAATATAAACAATATTTAGCTTGACTATTTAATTTTAATTGTTATGCATATGCATAAATTATGGATCATTCATTTGTAGTCTCTTAACTTAGTTTCTTAGAGGTGAAGAAACCAAAATTTTGGTGATGGAGAAGAAGAAAAATATAGAAATGTTTTACATATATTATACCATAATACAATGTGATTATTGTGAATACAAATACCATTGAGCTGAAATATTTAATTTTAGTGATTACCCATGTAAATATAATTTATTTGTTATTCATTGATAGTCTTTTGACTATGTGGCTTAGTGACGAAGAAACATGAAATTTGGTGATGGAGAATAAATATATTGAATATATTTACATCTAATTTACCACAATTCAATGTGAAATTGGTAAATATCAATAAGCTTTAGCTTGATTGTTTATTTTAATTTTGACCCATATTATATAAAATATGTGTCGTGGATTATAATCTTTTAACTTGGTTTTTTAGTGGGGAAAAACCTAAAATTTTATGATGGAGGAGAAAAATAAAATATAATTCATTTTTTACATCTACTATAGTCTATTATGTTTTTAGCTTAGTGATAAAAAAAAGCTTAAATTTTGGGATGGTGATGAAAAATATTGAATATTTTTAGATGTAATACATCATAAGTCAATGTGAGTACGATGAATATAAACAATATTTATCTTGACTGTTTAATTTTAATTGTTATGCATATGCATAAATTATGGGTCATTCATTTGTAGTCTCTTAACTTAGTTTCTTAGAGGTGAAGAAACCAAAACTTTGGTGATGGAGAAGAAGAAAAATATAGAAATGTTTTACATATATTATACCATAATACAATGTGATTATGGTGAATACAAATACCATTGAGCTTAAATATTTAATTTTAGTGATTACACATATAAATATAATTTATTTGTTATTCATTGATAGTGTTTTGACTATGTGGCTTAGTGACGAAGAAACATGAAATTTGGTGATGGAGAAGAAACATATTGAATATAGTTACATCTAATTTACCATAATTCAATGTGAAAATGGTAAATATCAATAAACTTTAGCTTGATTGTTTATTTTAATTTTGACCCATATTATATAAAATATATGTCGTGGATTATAATCTTTTAACTTGGTTTTTTAGTGGGGAAAAACCTAAAATATTATGATGGAGGAGAAAAATAAAATATAATTCATTTTTTACATCTACTATAGTCTATTATGTTTTTAGCTTAGTGATAAAAAAAAAGCTTAAACTTTGGGATGGTGATGAAAAATATTGAATATTTTTAGATGTAATACATCATAAGTCAATATGAGTACGATGAATATAAACAATATTTAGCTTGACTGTTTAATTTTAATTGTTATGCATATGCATAAATTATGGGTCATTCATTTGTAGTCTCTTAACTTAGTTTCTTAGAGGTGAAGAAACCAAAATTTTGGTGATGGAGAAGAAGAAAAATATAGAAATGTTTTACATATATTATACCATAATTCAATGTGATTATGGTGAATACAAATACCATTGAGCTGAAATATTTAATTTTAGTGATTACCCATGTAAATATAATTTATTTGTTATTCATTGATAGTCTTTTGACTATGTGGCTTAGTGACGAAGAAACATGAAATTTGGTGATGGAAAAGAAACATATTGAATATATTTACATCTAATTTACCACAATTCAATGTGAAATTGGTAAATATCAATAAACTTTAGCTTGATTGTTTATTTTAATTTTGACCCATATTATATAAAATATATGTCGTGGAATATAATCTTTTAACTTGGTTTTTTAGTGGGGAAAAACCTAAAATTTTATGATGGTGGAGAAAAATAAAATATAATTCATTTTTTACATCTACTATAGTCTATTATGTTTTTAGCTTAGTGATAAAAAAAAAAGCTTAAACTTTGGGATGGTGATGAAAAATATTGAATATTTTTAGATGTAATACATCATAAGTCAATGTGAGTACGATGAATATAAACAATATTTAGCTTGACTATTTAATTTTAATTGTTATGCATATGCATAAATTATGGATCATTCATTTGTAGTCTCTTAACTTAGTTTCTTAGAGGTGAAGAAACCAAAATTTTGGTGATGGAGAAGAAGAAAAATATAGAAATGTTTTACATATATTATACCATAATACAATGTGATTATTGTGAATACTAATACCATTGAGCTGAAATATTTAATTTTAGTGATTACCCATGTAAATATAATTTATTTGTTATTCATTGATAGTCTTTTGACTATGTGGCTTAGTGACGAAGAAACATGAAATTTGGTGATGGAGAAGAAATATATTGAATATATTTACATCTAATTTACCACAATTCAATGTGAAATTGGTAAATATCAATAAGCTTTAGCTTGATTGTTTATTTTAATTTTGACCCATATTATATAAAATATGTGTCGTGGATTATAATCTTTTAACTTGGTTTTTTAGTGGGGAAAAACCTAAAATTTTATGATGGAGGAGAAAAATAAAATATAATTCATTTTTTACATCTACTATAGTCTATTATGTTTTTAGCTTAGTGATAAAAAAAAGCTTAAATTTTGGGATGGTGATGAAAAATATTGAATATTTTTAGATGTAATACATCATAAGTCAATGTGAGTACGATGAATATAAACAATATTTATCTTGACTGTTTAATTTTAATTGTTATGCATATGCATAAATTATGGGTCATTCATTTGTAGTCTCTTAACTTAGTTTCTTAGAGGTGAAGAAACCAAAACTTTGGTGATGGAGAAGAAGAAAAATATAGAAATGTTTTACATATATTATACCATAATACAATGTGATTATGGTGAATACAAATACCATTGAGCTTAAATATTTAATTTTAGTGATTACCCATATAAATATAATTTATTTGTTATTCATTGATAGTGTTTTGACTATGTGGCTTAGTGACGAAGAAACATGAAATTTGGTGATTGAGAAGAAACATATTGAATATATTTACATCTAATTTACCATAATTCAATGTGAAAATGGTAAATATCAATAAACTTTAGCTTGATTGTTTATTTTAATTTTGACCCATATTATATAAAATATATGTCGTGGATTATAATCTTTTAACTTGGTTTTTTAGTGGGGAAAAACCTAAAATATTATGATGGAGGAGAAAAATAAAATATAATTCATTTTTTACATCTACTATAGTCTATTATGTTTTTAGCTTAGTGATAAAAAAAAGCTTAAACTTTGGGATGGTGATGAAAAATATTGAATATTTTTAGATGTAATACATCATAAGTCAATGTGAGTACGATGAATATAAACAATATTTAGCTTGACTGTTTAATTTTAATTGTTATGCATATGCATAAATTATGGGTCATTCATTTGTAGTCTCTTAACTTAGTTTCTTAGAGGTGAAGAAACCAAAAATTTGGTGATGGAGAAGAAGAAAAATATAGAAATGTTTTACATATATTATACCATAATACAATGTGATTATGGTGAATACAAATACCATTGAGCTAAAATATTTAATTTTAGTGATTAACCATGTAAATATAATTTATTTGTTATTCATTGATAGTCTTTTGACTATGTGGCTTAGTGACGAAGAAACATGAAATTTGGTGATGGAAAAGAAACATATTGAATATATTTACATCTAATTTACCACAATTCAATGTGAAATTGGTAAATATCAATAAACTTTAGCTTGATTGTTTATTTTAATTTTGACCCATATTATATAAAATATATGTCGTGGAATATAATCTTTTAACTTGGTTTTTTAGTGGGGAAAAACCTAAAATTTTATGATGGTGGAGAAAAATAAAATATAATTCATTTTTTACATCTACTATAGTCTATTATGTTTTTAGCTTAGTGATAAAAAAAAGCTTAAACTTTGGGATGGTGATGAAAAATATTGAATATTTTTAGATGTAATACATCATAAGTCAATGTGAGTACGATGAATATAAACAATATTTAGCTTGACTAATTAATTTTAATTGTTATGCATATGCATAAATTATGGATCATTCATTTGTTGTCTCTTAACTTAGTTTCTTAGAGGTGAAGAAACCAAAATTTTGGTGATGGAGAAGAAGAAAAATATAGAAATGTTTTACATATATTATACCATAATACAATGTGATTATTGTGAATACAAATACCATTGAGCTGAAATATTTAATTTTAGTGATTACCCATGTAAATATAATTTATTTGTTATTCATTGATAGTCTTTTGACTATGTGGCTTAGTGACGAAGAAACATGAAATTTGGTGATGGAGAAGAAATATATTGAATATATTTACATCTAATTTACCACAATTCAATGTGAAATTGGTAAATATCAATAAGCTTTAGCTTGATTGTTTATTTTAATTTTGACCCATATTATATAAAATATGTGTCGTGGATTATAATCTTTTAACTTGGTTTTTTAGTGGGGAAAAACCTAAAATTTTATCATGGAGGAGAAAAATAAAATATAATTCATTTTTTACATCTACTATAGTCTATTATGTTTTTAGCTTAGTGATAAAAAAAAGCTTAAATTTTGGGATGGTGATGAAAAATATTGAATATTTTTAGATGTAATACATCATAAGTCAATGTGAGTACGATGAATATAAACAATATTTATCTTGACTGTTTAATTTTAATTGTTATGCATATGCATAAATTATGGGTCATTCATTTGTAGTCTCTTAACTTAGTTTCTTAGAGGTGAAGAAACCAAAACTTTGGTGATGGAGAAGAAGAAAAATATAGAAATGTTTTACATATATTATACCATAATACAATGTGATTATGGTGAATACAAATACCATTGAGCTTAAATATTTAATTTTAGTGATTACCCATATAAATATAATTTATTTGTTATTCATTGATAGTGTTTTGACTATGTGGCTTAGTGACGAAGAAACATGAAATTTGGTGATGGAGAAGAAACATATTGAATATATTTACATCTAATTTACCATAATTCAATGTGAAAATGGTAAATATCAATAAACTTTAGCTTGATTGTTTATTTTAATTTTGACCCATATTATATAAAATATATGTCGTGGATTATAATCTTTTAACTTGGTTTTTTAGTGGGGAAAAACCTAAAATATTATGATGGAGGAGAAAAATAAAATATAATTCATTTTTTACATCTACTATAGTCTATTATGTTTTTAGCTTAGTGATAAAAAAAAAGCTTAAACTTTGGGATGGTGATGAAAAATATTGAATATTTTTAGATGTAATACATCATAAGTCAATGTGAGTACGATGAATATAAACAATATTTAGCTTGACTGTTTAATTTTAATTGTTATGCATATGCATAAATTATGGGTCATTCATTTGTAGTCTCTTAACTTAGTTTCTTAGAGGTGAAGAAACCAAAAATTTGGTGATGGAGAAGAAGGAAAATATAGAAATGCTTTACATATATTATACCATAATACAATGTGATTATGGAGAATACAAATAACATTGAGCTTTAAAATTTAATTTTAGTGATTACCCATGTAGATATAATTTATTTTTTATTCATTGATAGTCTACTAACTACGTGGCTTAGTGACGAAGAAACATGAAATTTGGTAAGGAAGAAGAAACATATTAAATATATTTACATCTAATTTACCATAATTCAATGTGAAAATGGTAAATATCAATAAACGTTAGCTTGATTATTTATTTTAATTTTGACCTATATTATATAAAATATATGTCGTGGATTATAGTCTTTTAACTTGGTTTATTAGTTGGGAAAAATCTAAAATTTTGTGATGGAGTAGAAAAATAAAATATAATTCATTTTTTACATCTACTATAGTCTATTATGTTTTTAGCTTAGTGATAAAAAAAAAGCTTAAACTTTGGGATGGTGATGAAAAATATTGAATATTTTTAGATGTAATACATCATAAGTCAATGTGAGTACGATGAATATAAACAATATTTAGCTTGACTATTTAATTTTAATTGTTATGCATATGCATAAATTATGGATCATTCATTTGTTGTCTCTTAACTTAGTTTCTTAGAGGTGAAGAAACCAAAATTTTGGTGATGGAGAAGAAGAAAAATATAGAAATGTTTTACATATATTATACCATAATACAATGTGATTATGGTGAATACAAATACCATTGAGCTGAAATATTTAATTTTAGTGATTACCCATGTAAATATAATTTATTTGTTATTCATTGATAGTCTTTTGACTATGTGGCTTAGTGACGAAGAAACATGAAATTTGGTGATGGAAAAGAAACATATTGAATATATTTACATCTAATTTACCACAATTCAATGTGAAATTGGTAAATATCAATAAACTTTAGCTTGATTGTTTATTTTAATTTTGACCCATATTATATAAAATATATGTCGTGGAATATAATCTTTTAACTTGGTTTTTTAGTGGGGAAAAACCTAAAATTTTATGATGGTGGAGAAAAATAAAATATAATTCATTTTTTACATCTACTATAGTCTATTATGTTTTTAGCTTAGTGATAAAAAAAAGCTTAAACTTTGGGATGGTGATGAAAAATATTGAATATTTTTAGATGTAATACATCATAAGTCAATGTGAGTACGATGAATATAAACAATATTTAGCTTGACTATTTAATTTTAATTGTTATGCATATGCATAAATTATGGATCATTCATTTGTAGTCTCTTAACTTAGTTTCTTAGAGGTGAAGAAACCAAAATTTTGGTGATGGAGAAGAAGAAAAATATAGAAATGTTTTACATATATTATACCATAATACAATGTGATTATGGTGAATACAAATACCATTGAGCTGAAATATTTAATTTTAGTGATTACCCGTGTAAATATAATTTATTTGTTATTCATTGATAGTCTTTTGACTATGTGGCTTAGTGACGAAGAAACATGAAATTTGGTGATGGAAAAGAAACATATTGAATATATTTACATCTAATTTACCACAATTCAATGTGAAATTGGTAAATATCAATAAACTTTAGCTTGATTGTTTATTTTAATTTTGACCCATATTATATAAAATATATGTCGTGGAATATAATCTTTTAACTTTGTTTTTTAGTGGGGAAAAACCTAAAATTTTATGATGGAGGAGAAAAATAAAATATAATTCATTTTTTACATCTACTATAGTATATTATGTTTTTAGCTTAGTGATAAAAAAAAAGCTTAAACTTTGGGATGGTGATGAAAAATATTGAATATTTTTAGATGTAATACATCATAAGTCAATGTGAGTACGATGAATATAAACAATATTTAGCTTGACTGTTTAATTTTAATTGTTATGCATATGCATAAATTATGGGTCATTCATTTGTAGTCTCTTAACTTAGTTTCTTAGAGGTGAAGAAACCAAAAATTTGGTGATGGAGAAGAAGGAAAATATAGAAATGCTTTACATATATTATACCATAATACAATGTGATTATGGAGAATACAAATAACATTGAGCTTTAAAATTTAATTTTAGTGATTACCCATGTAGATATAATTTATTTTTTATTCATTGATAGTCTACTAACTACGTGGCTTAGTGACGAAGAAACATGAAATTTGGTAAGGAAGAAGAAACATATTAAATATATTTACATCTAATTTACCATAATTCAATGTGAAAATGGTAAATATCAATAAACGTTAGCTTGATTATTTATTTTAATTTTGACCTATATTATATAAAATATATGTCGTGGATTATAGTCTTTTAACTTGGTTTATTAGTTGGGAAAAATCTAAAATTTTGTGATGGAGTAGAAAAATAAAATATAATTCATTTTTTACATCTACTATAGTCTATTATGTTTTTAGCTTAGTGATAAAAAAAAAGCTTAAACTTTGGGATGGTGATGAAAAATATTGAATATTTTTAGATGTAATACATCATAAGTCAATGTGAGTACGATGAATATAAACAATATTTAGCTTGACTATTTAATTTTAATTGTTATGCATATGCATAAATTATGGATCATTCATTTGTTGTCTCTTAACTTAGTTTCTTAGAGGTGAAGAAACCAAAATTTTGGTGATGGAGAAGAAGAAAAATATAGAAATGTTTTACATATATTATACCATAATACAATGTGATTATGGTGAATACAAATACCATTGAGCTGAAATATTTAATTTTAGTGATTACCCATGTAAATATAATTTATTTGTTATTCATTGATAGTCTTTTGACTATGTGGCTTAGTGACGAAGAAACATGAAATTTGGTGATGGAAAAGAAACATATTGAATATATTTACATCTAATTTACCACAATTCAATGTGAAATTGGTAAATATCAATAAACTTTAGCTTGATTGTTTATTTTAATTTTGACCCATATTATATAAAATATATGTCGTGGAATATAATCTTTTAACTTGGTTTTTTAGTGGGGAAAAACCTAAAATTTTATGATGGTGGAGAAAAATAAAATATAATTCATTTTTTACATCTACTATAGTCTATTATGTTTTTAGCTTAGTGATAAAAAAAAGCTTAAACTTTGGGATGGTGATGAAAAATATTGAATATTTTTAGATGTAATACATCATAAGTCAATGTGAGTACGATGAATATAAACAATATTTAGCTTGACTATTTAATTTTAATTGTTATGCATATGCATAAATTATGGATCATTCATTTGTAGTCTCTTAACTTAGTTTCTTAGAGGTGAAGAAACCAAAATTTTGGTGATGGAGAAGAAGAAAAATATAGAAATGTTTTACATATATTATACCATAATACAATGTGATTATGGTGAATACAAATACCATTGAGCTGAAATATTTAATTTTAGTGATTACCCGTGTAAATATAATTTATTTGTTATTCATTGATAGTCTTTTGACTATGTGGCTTAGTGACGAAGAAACATGAAATTTGGTGATGGAAAAGAAACATATTGAATATATTTACATCTAATTTACCACAATTCAATGTGAAATTGGTAAATATCAATAAACTTTAGCTTGATTGTTTATTTTAATTTTGACCCATATTATATAAAATATATGTCGTGGAATATAATCTTTTAACTTTGTTTTTTAGTGGGGAAAAACCTAAAATTTTATGATGGAGGAGAAAAATAAAATATAATTCATTTTTTACATCTACTATAGTATATTATGTTTTTAGCTTAGTGATAAAAAAAAAGCTTAAACTTTGGGATGGTGATGAAAAATATTGAATATTTTTAGATGTAATACATCATAAGTCAATGTGAGTACGATGAATATAAACAATATTTAGCTTGACTGTTTAATTTTAATTGTTATGCATATGCATAAATTATGGGTCATTCATTTGTAGTCTCTTAACTTAGTTTCTTAGAGGTGAAGAAACCAAAATTTTGGTGATGGAGAAGAAGAAAAATATAGAAATGTTTTACATATATTATACCATAATACAATGTGATTATTGTGAATACAAATAACATTGAGCTGAAATATTTATATTTAGTGATTACCCATGTAGATATAATTTATTTGTTATTCATTGATAGTCTTTTGACTATGTGGCCTAGTGACGAAGAAACATATTGAATATATTTACATCTAATTTACCATAATACAATATGAAATTGGTAAATATCAATAAACGTTAGCTTGATTATTTATACTAATTTTGACCTATATTATATAAAATATATGTCATGGATTATAGTCTTTTAACTTGGTTTATTATTGGGGGAAAATCTAAAATTTTGTTATGGAGTAACAAAATAAAACATAATTAATTTTTTACATCTACTATAGTCTATTATGTTTTTAGCTTAGTGATAAAAAAAAGCTAAAACTTTGGGATGGTGATGAAAAATATTGAATTTTTTTGATGTAATACATCATAATTCAATGTGAATACGGTGAATATAAAAAATACTGAGCTTGACTGTTCAATTTTAATTCTTATGCATATGTATAAATTATGGGTCATTCATTTGTAGTCTCTTAACTTAGTTTCTTAGAGCTGAAGAAACCAAAATTTTGGTGATGGAGAAGAAGAAAAATATAGAAATGTTTTACATATATTATACCATAATAAAATGTGATTATGGAGAATACAAATAACATTGAGCTTTAAAATTTAATTTTAGTGATTACCCATGTAGATATAATTTAATTTTTATTCATTGATAGTCTACTAACTATGTGGCTTAGTGACGAAGAAACATGAAATTTGGTGACGGAGAAGAAACATATTAAATATATTTACATCTAATTTACCGTAATTCAATGTGAAAATGGTAAATATCAATAAACGTTAGCTTGATTATTTATTTTAATTTTGACCTATATTATATAAAATATATGTCGTGGATTATAGTCTTTTAACTTGGTTTATTAGTGGGGGAAAATCTAAAATTTTGTGATGGAGTAGAAAAATAAAATATAATTCATTTTATACATCTACTATAGTCTATTATGTTTTTAGCTTAGTGATAAAAAAAAGCTAAAACTTTGGGATGGTGATGAAAAATATTGAATTTTTTTTATGAAATACATCATAAGTCAATGTGAATACGATGAATATAAACAATATTGAGCTTGACTGTTTAATTTTAATTCTTATGCATATGTATAAATTATGGGTCATTCATTTGTAGTCTCTTAACTTAGTTTCTTAGAGGTGAAGAAACCAAAATTTTGGTGATGGAGAAGAAGAAAAATATAGAAATGTTTTACATATATTATACCATAATACAATGTGATTATGGAGAATACAAATAATATTGAGCTTAAAAATTTAATTTTAGTGATTACCCATGTAGATATAATTTAATTTTTATTCATTGATAGTCTACTAACTATGTGGCTTAGTGACGAAGAAACATGAAATTTGGTGACGGAGAAGAAACATATTGAATATATTTACATCTAATTTACCGTAATTCAATGTGAAAATGGTAAATATCAATAAACGTTAGCTTTATAATTAATTTAACATTTGACCTATATTATAAAAAATATATGTCGTGGATTATAGTCTTTTAACTTGGTTTATTAGTGGGGAAAAGTCTAAAATTTTGTTATCGAGTAGCAAAATAAAATATAATTAATTTTATACATCTACTATAGTCTATTATGTTTTTAGCTTAGTGATATAAAAAAAGCTAAAACTTTGGAATGGTGATGAAAAATATTGAATATTTTTTGATGTAATACATCATAAGTCAATGTGAATACGGTGAATATAAACAATATTGAGCTTGACTGTTCAATTTTAATTCTTATGCATATGTATAAATTATGGGTCATTCATTTGTAGTCTCTTAACTTAGTTTCTTAGAGGTGAAGAAACCAAAATTTTGGTAATGGAGAAGAAGAAAAATATAGAAATGTTTTACATATATTATATCATAATACAATGTGATTATGGTGAATACAAATAACATTGAGCTTAAATATTTAATTTTAGTGATTACCCATGTAGATATAATTTAATTTTTATTCATTGATAGTCTACTAACTATGTGGCTTAGTGACGAAGAAACATGAAATTAGGTGACGGAGAAGAAACATATTTAATATATTTACATCTAATTTACCATAATTCATGTGAAAATCGTAAATATCAATAAACGTTAGCTTGATTATTTATTTTAATTTTGACCTATATTATATAAAATATATGTCATGGATTATAGTCTTTTAACTTGGTTTATTAGTGGGGAAAAATCTAAGACTTTGTGATGGAGTAGAAAAATAATATATAATTAATTTTATACATCTACTATAGTCTAATATGTTTTTAGCTTAGTGATAAAAAAAAAGCTAAAACTTTGGGATGGTGATGAAAAATATTGAATATTTTTTGATGTAATACATCAAAAGTCAATGTGAATATGATGAATATAAATAATATTGAGCTTGATTGTTTAATTTTAATTTGTATGCATATGTATTAATTATGGGTCATTCATTTGTTGTTTCTTAACTTAGTTTCTTAAGGGTGAAGAAACCAAAATTTTAATGATGGAGAAGAAGAAAAATATAGAAATGTTTTACATATATTATACCATAATACAATGTAGTTATGGTGAATACAAATAACATTAAGCTTAAATATTTATATTTAGTGATTATCCATGTAGATATAATTTATTTGTTCTTCATTGATAGTCTTTTAACTATGTGGCTTAGTGACGAAGAAACATGAAATTTGGGGATGGAGAAGAAACATATTGAATATATTTACATCTAATTTACCATAATTCAATATGAAATTGTTAAATATCAATAAACGTTAGCTTGATTATTTATTTTAATTTTGACCTATATTATATAAAATATATGTCGTGGATTATAGTCTTTTAACATGGTTTATTAGTGGGGGAAAATCTAAAATTTTGTGATGGAGTAGAAAAATAAAATATAATTAATTTTATAAATCTACTATAGTCTATTATGTTTTTAGTTTAGTGATAAAAAAAAGCTAAAACTTAGGGATGATGATGTAAAATATTGAATATTTTTTGATGTAATACATCATAAGTCAATGTGAATACGATGAATATAAACAATATTGAGCTTGATTGTTTAATTTTAATTTGTATGCATATGTATAAATTATGGGTCATTCATTTGTAGTCTCTTAACTTAGTTTCTTAGAGGTGAAGAAACCAAAATTTTAGTGATGGAGAAGAAGAAAAATATATAAATGTTTTACATATATTATACCATAATACAATGTGATTATGGTGAATACAAATAACATTGAGCTTAAATATTTATATTTAGTGATTACCCATGTAGATATAATTTATTTGTTATTCATTGATAGTCTTTTAACTATGTGGCTTAGTGACGAAGAAACATATTGAATATATTTACATCTAATTTACCATAATACAATATGAAATTGGTAAATATCAATAAACGTTAGCTTGATTATTTATTTCAATTTTGACCTATATTATATAAAATATATGTCATGGATTATAGTCTTTTAACTTGGTTTATTAGTGGGGGAAAATCTAAAATTTTGTTACATAATTAATTTTTTACATCTACTATAGTCTATTATGTTTTTAGCTTAGTGATAAAAAAAAAGCTAAAACTTTGGGATGGTGATGAAAAATATTGAATATTTTTTGATGTAATACATCATAATTCAATGTGAAAATGGTAAATATCAATAAACGTTAGCTTGATAATTAATTTTACATTTGACCTATATTATAAAAAATATATGTCGTGGATTATAGTCTTTTAACTTGGTTTATTAGTGGGGAAAAATCAAAAATTTTGTTATAGAGTAGCAAAATAAAATATAATTAATTTTATACATCTACTATAGTCTATTGTGTTTTTAGCTTAGTGATAAAAAAAAGCTAAAACTTTGGGATGGTGATGAAAAATATTGAATATTTTTTGATGTAATACATCATAAGTCAATGTGAATACGGTGAATATAAACAATATTGAGCTTGACTGTTCAATTTTAATTCTTATGCATATGTATAAATTATGGGTCATTCATTTGTAGTCTCTTAACTTAGTTTCTTAGAGGTGAAGAAACTAAAATTTTGGTAATGGAGAAGAAGAAAAATATAGAAATCTTTTACATATATTATATCATAATACAATGTGATTATGGTGAATACAAATAACATTGAGCTTAAATATTTAATTTTAGTGACTACCCATGTATATATAATTTAATTTTTATTCATTGATAGTCTACTAACTATGTGGCTTAGTGACGAAGAAACATGAAATTTGGTGACGGAGAAGAAACATATTTAATATATTTACATCTAATTTACCATAATTCAATGTGAAAATGGTAAATATCAATAAACGTTAGCTTGATTATTTATTTTAATTTTGACCTATATTATATAAAATATATGTCGTGGATTATAGTCTTTTAACTTGGTTTATTAGTGGGGAAAAATCTAAAATTTTGTTATGGAGTAGAAAAATAAAATATAATTAATTTTATACATCTACTATAGTCTATTATGTTTTTAGCTTAGTGATAAAAAAAAGCTAAAACTTTGGGATGGTGATGAAAAATATTGAATATTTTTTGATGTAATACATCATAAGTCAATGTGAATACGGTGAATATAAAAAATACTGAGCTTGACTATTCAATTTTAATTCTTATGCATATGTATAAATTATGGGTCATTCATTTGTAGTCTCTTAACTTAGTTTCTTAGAGGTGAAGAAACCAAAATTTTGGTGATGGAGAAGAAGGAAAATATAGAAATGTTTTACATATATTATACCATAATACAATGTGATTATGGAGAATACAAATAACATTGAGCTTTAAAATTTAATTTTAGTGATTACCCATGTAGATATAATTTATTTTTTATTCATTGATAGTCTACTAACTACGTGGCTTAGTGACGAAGAAACATGAAATTTGGTGACGGAGAAGAAACATATTAAATATATTTACATCTAATTTACAATAATTCAATGTGAAAATGGTAAATATCAATAAACGTTAGCTTGATCATTTATTTTAATTTTGACCTATATTATATAAAATATATGTCGTGGATTATAGTCTTTTAACTTGGTTTATTAGTTGGGAAAAATCTAAAATTTTGTGATGGAGTAACAAAATAAAACATAATTAATTTTTTACATCTACTATAGTCTATTATGTTTTTAGCTTAGTGATAAAAAAAAAGCTAAAACTTTGGGATGGTGATGAGAAATATTGAATTTTTTTTATGTAATACATCATAAGTCAATGTAAATACGATGAATATAAACAATATTGAGCTTGACTGTTTAATTTTAATTCTTATGCATATGTATAAATTATGGGTCATTCATTTGTAGTCTCTTAACTTAGTTTCTTAGAGGTGAAGAAACCAAAATTTTGGTGATGGAGAAGAAGAAAAATATAGAAATGTTTTACATATATTATACCATAATACAATGTGATTATGGAGAATACAAATAATATTGAGCTTAAAAATTTAATTTTAGTGATTACCCATGTAGATATAATTTTATTTTTATTCATTGATAGTCTACTAACTATGTGGCTTAGTGACGAAGAAACATGAAATTTGGTGACGGAGAAGAAACATATTGAATATATTTACATCTAATTTACCATAATTCAATGTGAAAATGGTAAATATCAATAAACGTTAGCTTGATAATTCATTTTACATTTGACCTATATTATAAAAAATATATGTCGTGGATTATAGTCTTTTAACTTGGTTTATTAGTGGGGAAAAATCAAAAATTTTGTTATAGAGTAGCAAAATAAAATATAATTAATTTTATACATCTACTATAGTCTATTGTGTTTTTAGCTTAGTGATAAAAAAAAGCTAAAACTTTGGGATGGTGATGAAAAATATTGAATATTTTTTGATGTAATACATCATAAGTCAATGTGAATACGGTGAATATAAACAATATTGAGCTTGACTGTTCAATTTTAATTCTTATGCATATGTATAAATTATGGGTCATTCATTTGTAGTCTCTTAACTTAGTTTCTTAGAGGTGAAGAAACCAAAATTTTGGTGATGGAGAAGAAGGAAAATATAGAAATGCTTTACATATATTATACCATAATACAATGTGATTATGGAGAATACAAATAACATTGAGCTTTAAAATTTAATTTTAGTGATTACCCATGTAGATATAATTTATTTTTTATTCATTGATAGTCTACTAACTACGTGGCTTAGTGACGAAGAAACATGAAATTTGGTGACGGAGAAGAAACATATTAAATATATTTACATCTAATTTACCATAATTCAATGTGAAAATGGTAAATATCAATAAACGTTAGCTTGATTATTTATTTTAATTTTGACCTATATTATATAAAATATATGTCGTGGATTATAGTCTTTTAACTTGGTTTATTAGTTGGGAAAAATCTAAAATTTTGTGATGGAGTAGAAAAATAAAATATAATTAATTTTATACATCTACTATAGTCTATTATGTTTTTAGCTTAGTGATAAAAAAAAGCTAAAACTTTGGGATGGTGATGAAAAATATTGAATTTTTTTGATGTAATACATCATAAGTCAATGTGAATACGATGAATATAAACAATATTGAGCTTGACTGTTTAATTTTAATTCTTATGCATATGTATAAATTATGGGTCATTCATTTGTAGTCTCTTAACTTAGTTTCTTAGAGGTGAAGAAACCAAAATTTTGGTGATGGAGAAGAAGAAAAATATAGAAATGTTTTACATATATTATACCATAATACAATGTGATTATGGAGAATACAAATAATATTGAGCTTAAAAATTTAATTTTAGTGATTACCCATGTAGATATAATTTTATTTTTATTCATTGATAGTCTACTAACTATGTGGCTTAGTGACGAAGAAACATGAAATTTGGTGACGGAGAAGAAACATATTGAATATATTTACATCTAATTTACCATAATTCAATGTGAAAATGGTAAATATCAATAAACGTTAGCTTGATAATTAATTTTACATTTGACCTATATTATAAAAAATATATGTCGTGGATTATAGTCTTTTAACTTGGTTTATTAGTGGGGAAAAATCAAAAATTTTGTTATAGAGTAGCAAAATAAAATATAATTCATTTTATACATCTACTATAGTCTATTGTGTTTTTAGCTTAGTGATAAAAAAAAGCTAAAACTTTGGGATGGTGATGAAAAATATTGAATATTTTTTGATGTAATACATCATAAGTCAATGTGAATACGGTGAATATAAACAATATTGAGCTTGACTGTTCAATTTTAATTCTTATGCATATGTATAAATTATGGGTCATTCATTTGTAGTCTCTTAACTTAGTTTCTTAGAGGTGAAGAACCTAAAATTTTGGTAATGGAGAAGAAGAAAAATATAGAAATCTTTTACATATATTATATCATAATACAATGTGATTATGGTGAATACAAATAACATTGAGCTTAAATATTTAATTTTAGTGATTACCCATGTAGATATAATTTAATTTTTATTCATTGATAGTCTACTAACTATGTGGCTTAGTGACGAAGAAACATGAAATTTGGTGACGGAGAAGAAACATATTTAATATATTTACATCTAATTTACCATAATTCAATGTGAAAATGGTAAATATCAATAAACGTTAGCTTGATTATTTATTTTAATTTTGACCTATATTATATAAAATATATGTCGTGGATTATAGTCTTTTAACTTGGTTTATTAGTGGGGAAAAATCTAAAATTTTGTTATGGAGTAGAAAAATAAAATATAATTAATTTTATACATCTACTATAGTCTATTATGTTTTTAGCTTAGTGATAAAAAAAAGCTAAAACTTTGGGATGGTGATGAAAAATATTGAATATTTTTTGATGTAATACATCATAAGTCAATGTGAATACGGTGAATATAAAAAATACTGAGCTTGACTATTCAATTTTAATTCTTATGCATATGTATAAATTATGGGTCATTCATTTGTAGTCTCTTAACTTAGTTTCTTAGAGGTGAAGAAACCAAAATTTTGGTGATGGAGAAGAAGGAAAATATAGAAATGTTTTACATATATTATACCATAATACAATGTGATTATGGAGAATACAAATTACATTGAGCTTTAAAATTTAATTTTAGTGATTACCCATGTAGATATAATTTATTTTTTATTCATTGATAGTCTACTAACTACGTGGCTTAGTGACGAAGAAACATGAAATTTGGTGACGGAGAAGAAACATATTAAATATATTTACATCTAATTTACAATAATTCAATGTGAAAATGGTAAATATCAATAAACGTTAGCTTGATTATTTATTTTAATTTTGACCTATATTATATAAAATATATGTCGTGGATTATAGTCTTTTAACTTGGTTTATTAGTTGGGAAAAATCTAAAATTTTGTGATGGAGTAACAAAATAAAACATAATTAATTTTTTACATCTACTATAGTCTATTATGTTTTTAGCTTAGTGATAAAAAAAAGCTAAAACTTTGGGATGGTGATGAAAAATATTGAATATTTTTTGATGTAATACATCATAATTCAATGTGTATACGGTGAATATAAAAAATACTGAGCTTGACTGTTCAATTTTAATTCTTATGCATATGTATAAATTATGGGTCATTCATTTGTAGTCTCTTAACTTAGTTTCTTAGAGCTGAAGAAACCAAAATTTTGGTGATGGAGAAGAAGAAAAATATAGAAATGTTTTACATATATTATACCATAATAAAATGTGATTACGGAGAATACAAATAACATTGAGCTTTAAAATTTAATTTTAGTGATTACCCATGTAGATATAATTTAATTTTTATTCATTGATAGTCTACTAACTATGTGGCTTAGTGACGAAGAAACATGAAATTTGGTGACGGAGAAGAAACATATTAAATATATTTACATCTAATTTACCATAATTCAATGTGAAAATGGTAAATATCAATAAACGTTAGCTTGATTATTTATTTTAATTTTGACCTATATTATATAAAATATATGTCGTGGATTATAGTCTTTTAACTTGGTTTATTAGTGGGGAAAAATCTAAAATTTTGTGATGGAGTAGAAAAATAAAATATAATTAATTTTATACATCTACTATAGTCTATTATGTTTTTAGCTTAGTGATAAAAAAAAAAGCTAAAACTTTGGGATGGTGATGAAAAATATTGAATTTTTTTTATGTAATACATCATAAGTCAATGTGAATACGATGAATATAAACAATATTGAGCTTGACTGTTTAATTTTAATTCTTATGCATATGTATAAATTATGGGTCATTCATTTGTAGTCTCTTAACTTAGTTTCTTAGAGGTGAAGAAACCAAAATTTTGGTGATGGAGAAGAAGAAAAATATAGAAATGTTTTACATATATTATACCATAATACAATGTGATTATGGAGAATACAAATAATATTGAGCTTAAAAATTTAATTTTAGTGATTACCCATGTAGATATAATTTTATTTTTATTCATTGATAGTCTACTAACTATGTGGCTTAGTGACGAAGAAACATGAAATTTGGTGACGGAGAAGAAACATATTGAATATATTTACATCTAATTTACCATAATTCAATGTGAAAATGGTAAATATCAATAAACGTTAGCTTGATAATTAATTTTACATTTGACCTATATTATAAAAAATATATGTCGTGGATTATAGTCTTTTAACTTGGTTTATTAGTGGGGAAAAATCAAAAATTTTGTTATAGAGTAGCAAAATAAAATATAATTAATTTTATACATCTACTATAGTCTATTGTGTTTTTAGCTTAGTGATAAAAAAAAGCTAAAACTTTGGGATGGTGATGAAAAATATTGAATATTTTTTGATGTAATACATCATAAGTCAATGTGAATACGGTGAATATAAACAATATTGAGCTTGACTGTTCAATTTTAATTCTTATGCATATGTATAAATTATGGGTCATTCATTTGTAGTCTCTTAACTTAGTTTCTTAGAGGTGAAGAAACCAAAATTTTGGTGATGGAGAAGAAGGAAAATATAGAAATGCTTTACATATATTATACCATAATACAATGTGATTATGGAGAATACAAATAACATTGAGCTTTAAAATTTAATTTTAGTGATTACCCATGTAGATATAATTTATTTTTTATTCATTGATAGTCTACTAACTACGTGGCTTAGTGACGAAGAAACATGAAATTTGGTGACGGAGAAGAAACATATTAAATATATTTACATCTAATTTACCATAATTCAATGTGAAAATGGTAAATATCAATAAACGTTAGCTTGATTATTTATTTTAATTTTGACCTATATTATATAAAATATATGTCGTGGATTATAGTCTTTTAACTTGGTTTATTAGTTGGGAAAAATCTAAAATTTTGTGATGGAGTAGAAAAATAAAATATAATTAATTTTATACATCTACTATAGTCTATTATGTTTTTAGCTTAGTGATAAAAAAAAGCTAAAACTTTGGGATGGTGATGAAAAATATTGAATTTTTTTGATGTAATACATCATAAGTCAATGTGAATACGATGAATATAAACAATATTGAGCTTGACTGTTTAATTTTAATTCTTATGCATATGTATAAATTATGGGTCATTCATTTGTAGTCTCTTAACTTAGTTTCTTAGAGGTGAAGAAACCAAAATTTTGGTGATGGAGAAGAAGAAAAATATAGAAATGTTTTACATATATTATACCATAATTCAATGTGATTATGGAGAATACAAATAATATTGAGCTTAAAAATTTAATTTTAGTGATTACCCATGTAGATATAATTTTATTTTTATTCATTGATAGTCTACTAACTATGTGGTTTAGTGACGAAGAAACATGAAATTTGGTGACGGAGAAGAAACATATTGAATATATTTACATCTAATTTACCATATTCAATGTGAAAATGGTAAATATCAATAAACGTTAGCTTGATAATTAAGTTTACATTTGACCTATATTATAAAAAATATATGTCGTGGATTATAGTCTTTTAACTTGGTTTATTAGTGGGGAAAAATCAAAAATTTTGTTATAGAGTAGCAAAATAAAATATAATTAATTTTATACATCTACTATAGTCTATTGTGTTTTTAGCTTAGTGATAAAAAAAAGCTAAAACTTTGGGATGGTGATGAAAAATATTGAATATTTTTTGATGTAATACATCATAAGTCAATGTGAATACGGTGAATATAAACAATATTGAGCTTGACTGTTCAATTTTAATTCTTATGCATATGTATAAATTATGGGTCATTCATTTGTAGTCTCTTACCTTAGTTTCTTAGAGGTGAAGAAACTAAAATTTTGGTAATGGAAAAGAAGAAAAATATAGAAATGTTTTACATATATTATATCATAATACATTGTGATTATGGTGAATACAAATAACATTGAGATTAAATATTTAATTTTAGAGATTACCCATGTAGATATAATTTAATTTTTATTCATTGATTGTCTACTAACTATGTGGCTTAGTGACGAAGAAACATGAAATTTGGTGACGGAGAAGAAACATATTTAATATATTTACAGCTAATTTACCATAATTCAATGTGAAAATGGTAAATATCAATAAACGTTAGCTTGATTATTTATTTTAATTTTGACCTATATTATATAAAATATATGTCGTGGATTATATTCTTTTAACTTGGTTTATTAGTGGGGAAAAATATAAAATTTTGTTATGGAGTAGAAGAATAAAATATAATTAATTTTATACATCTACTATAGTCTATTATGTTTTTAGCTTAGTGATAAAAAAAAGCTAAAACTTTGGGATGGTGATGAAAAAGATTGAATATTTTTTGATGTAATACATCATAAGTCAATGTGAATACGGTGAATATAAAAAATATTGAGCTTGACTGTTCAATTTTAATTCTTATGCATATGTATAAATTATGGGTCATTCATTTGTAGTCTCTTAACTTAGTTTCTTAGAGGTGAAGAAACCAAAATTTTGGTGATGGAGAAGAAGGAAAATATAGAAATGTTTTACATATATTATACCATAATACAATGTGATTATGGAGAATACAAATAACATTGAGCTTTAAAATTTAATTTTAGTGATTACCCATGTAGATATAATTTATTTTTTATTCATTGATAGTCTACTAACTACGTGGCTTAGTGACGAAGAAACATGAAATTTGGTGACGGAGAAGAAACATATTAAATATATTTACATCTAATTTACCATAATTCAATGTGAAAATGGTAAATATCAATAAACGTTAGCTTGATTATTTATTTTAATTTTGACCTATATTATATAAAATATATGTTGTGGATTATAGTCTTTTAACTTTGTTTATTAGTGGGGAAAAATCTAAAATTTTGTGATGGAGTAGAAAAACAAAATATAATTAATTTTATACATCTACTATAGTCTATTATGTTTTTAGCTTAGTGATAAAAAAAAGCTAAAACTTTGGGATGGTGATTAAATTATTGAATCTTTTTGATGTAATACATCATAAGTCAATGTGAATACGATGAATATAAACAATATTTAGCTTGACTGTTAAATTTTAATTCTTATGCATATGTATAAATTATGGGTCATCCATTTGTAGTCTCTTAACTTAGTTTCTTAGAGGTGAAGAAACCAAAATTTTGGTGATGGAGAAGAAGAAAAATATAGAAATGTTTTACATATATTATACCATAATACAATGTGATTATGGAGAATACAAATAATATTGAGCTTAAAAATTAAATTTTAGTGATTACCCATGTAGATATAATTTAATTTTTATTCATTGATAGTCTACTAACTATGTGGCTTAGTGACGAAGAAACATGGAATTTGGTGACGGAGAAGAAACATATTGAATATATTTACATCTAATTTACCATAATTCAATGTGAAAATGGTAAATATAAATAAACGTTAGCTTGATAATTAATTTTACATTTGACCTATACTATAAAAAATATATGTCGTGGATTATAGTCTTTTAACTTCGTTTATTAGTGGGGAAAAATCTAAAATTTTGTTATGGAGTAGCAAAATAAAATATAATTAATTTTATACATCTACTATAGTCTATTATGTTTTTAGCTTAGTGATAAAAAAAAAGCTAAAACTTTGGGATGGTGATGAAAAATATTGAATATTTTTTTATGTAATACATCATAAGTCAATGTGAATACGGTGAATATAAACAATATTGAGCTTGACTGTTCAATTTTAATTCTTATGCATATGTATAAATTATGGGTCATTCATTTGTAGTCTCTTAACTTAGTTTCTTAGAGGTGAAGAAACCAAAATTTTGGTAATGGAGATGAAGAAAAATATAGAAATGTTTTACATATATTATATCATAATACAATGTGATTATGGTGAATACAAATAACATTGCGCTTAAAAATTTAATTTTAGTGATTATCCATGTAGATATAATTTAATTTTTATTCATTGATAGTCTACTAACTATGTGGCTTAGTGACGAAGAAACATGAAATTTGATGACGGAGAAGAAACATATTGAATATATTTACATCTAATTTACCATAATTCAATGTGAAAATGGTAAATATCAATAAACGTTAGCTTGATTATTTATTTTAATTTTGACCTATATTATATAAAATATATGTCGTGGATTATAGTATTTTAACTTGGTTTATTAGTGGGGGAAAATTTAAAATTTTGTTATGGAGTAGAAAAATAAAATATAATTATTTTATACATCTACTATAGTCTATTATGTTTTTAGCTTAGTGATAAAAAAAAGCTAAAACTTTGGGATGGTGATGAAAAATATTGAATATTTTTTGATGTAATACATCATAAGTCAATGTGAATACGGTGAATATAAAAAATACTGAGCTTGACTGTTCCATTTTAATTCTTATGCATATGTATAAATTATGGGTCATTCATTTGTAGTCTCTTAACTTAGTTTCTTAGAGGTGAAGAAACCAAAATTTTGGTGATGGAGAAGAGGGAAAATATAGAAATGTTTTACATATATTATACCATAATACAATGTGATTATGGAGAATACAAATAACATTGAGCTTTAAAATTTAATTTTAGTGATTACCTATGTAGATATAATTTTTATTTTTATTCATTGATAGTCTACTAACTATGTGGCTTAGTGACGAAGAAACATGAAATTTGGTGACGGAGAAGAAACATATTAAATATATTTACATCTAATTTACCATAATTCAATGTGAAAATGGTAAATATCAACAAACGTTAGCTTGATTATTTATTTTAATTTTGACCTATATTATATAAAATATATGTTGTGGATTATAGTCTTTTAACTTGGTTTATTACTGGGGAAAAATCTAAAATTTTGTGATGGAGTAGAAAAACAAAATATAATTAATTTTATACATCTACTATAGTCTATTATGTTTTTAGCTTAGTGATAAAAAAAAGCTAAAACTTTGGGATGGTGATTAAATTATTGAATCTTTTTGATGTAATACATCATAAGTCAATGTGAATACGATGAATATAAACAATATTTAGCTTGACTGTTAAATTTTAATTCTTATGCATATGTATAAATTATGGGTCATTCATTTGTAGTCTCTTAACTTAGTTTCTTAGAGGTGAAGAAACCAAAATTTTGGTGATGGAGAAGAAGAAAAATATAGAAATGTTTTACATATATTATACCATAATACAATGTGATTATGGAGAATACAAATAATATTGAGCTTAAAAATTTAATTTTAGCGATTACCAATGTAGATATAATTTAATTTTTATTCATTGATAGTCTACTAACTATGTGGCTTAGTGACGAAGAAACATGAAATTTGGTGACGGAGAAGAAACATATTGAATATATTTACATCTAATTTACCATAATTCAATGTGAAAATGGTAAATAGCAATAAACGTTAGCTTGATAATTAATTTTACATTTGACCTATATTATAAAAAATATATGTCGTGGATTATAGTCTTTTAACTTGGTTTATTAGTGGGGAAAAATCTAAAATTTTGTGATGGAATAGAAAACTAAAATATAATTAATTTTATACATCTACTATAGTCTTTTATGTTTTTAGCTTAGTGATAAAAAAAAGCTAAAACTTTGGGATGGTGATGAAAAATATTGAATATTTTTTGATGTAATACATCATAAGTCAATGTGAATATGGTGAATATAAACAATATTGAGCTTGACTGTTCAATTTTAATTCTTATGCATATGTATAAATTATGGGTCATTCATTTGTAGTCTCTTAACTTAGTTTCTTAGAGGTGAAGAAACCAAAATTTTGGTGATGGAGAAGAAGAAAAATATAGAAATGTTTTACATATATTATATCATAATACAATGTGATTATGGTGAATACAAATAACATTGAGCTTAAAAATTTAATTTTAGTTATTACCCATGTAGATATAATTTAATTTTTATTCATTGATAGTCTACTAACGATGTGGCTTAGTGACGAAGAAACATGAAATTTGGTGACGGAGAAGAAACATATTAAATATATTTACATCTAATTTACCATAATTCAATGTGAAAATGGTAAATATCAATAAACGTTAGCTTGATTATTTATTTTAATTTTGACCTATATTATATAAAATATATGTCGTGGATTATAGTCTTTTAACTTGGTTTATTAGTGGGGGGAAATCTATAATTTTGTAATGGAGTAGAAAAATAAAATATAATTAATTTTTTACATCTACTATAGTCTATTATGTTTTTAGCTCAGTGATAAAAAAAAGCTAAAACTTTGGGATGGTGATGAAAAATATTGAATATTTTTTGATGTAATTCATCATAAGTCAATGTGAATACGACGAATATAAACAATATTGAGCTTGACTGTTTAATTTTAATTTTATGCATATGTATAAATTATGGGTCATTCATTTGTATTCTCTTAACTTAGTCTCTTAGAGGTGAAGAAACCAAAATTTTGGTGATGGAGAAGAAGAAAATTATAGAAATGTTTTACATATATCATACCATAAACAATGCGATTATGGTGAATACAAATAACATTGAGCTTAAATATTTAATTTTAGTGATTTACCATGTAGATATAATTTAATTTTTATTCATTGATAGTCTACTAACTATGTAGCTTAGTGACGAAGAAACATGAAATTTGATGACGGAGATGAAACATATTAAATATATTTACATCTGATTTACCATAATTCAATGTGAAAATGGTAAATATCAATAAAAGTTAGCTTGATTATTAATTTTAATTTTGACCTATATTATATAAAATATATGTCGTGGATTATAGTCTTTTAACTTGGTTTATTAGTGGGGAAAAATCTAAAATTTTGTGATGGAGTAGAAAAATAAAATATAATTAATTTTATACATCTACTATAGTCTATTATGTTTTAAGCTTAGTGATAAAAAAAGCTAAAACTTTGGGATGGTGATGAAAAATATTGAATATTTTTTGATGTAATACATCATAAGTCAATGTGAATACGATGAATATAAATAATATTGAGCTTGACTGTTTAATTTTAATTCTTATGCATATGTATAAATTATGGGTCATTCATTTGTAGTCTCTTAACTTAGTTTCTTAGAGGTGAAGAAACCAAAATTTTGGTGATGGAGAAGAAGAAAAATATAGAAATGTTTTACATATATTATACCATAATACAATGTGATTATGGAGAATACAAATAATATTGAGCTTAAAAATTAAATTTAATGATTACCCATGTAGATATAATTTAATTTTTATTCATTGATAGTCTACTAACTATGTGGCTTAGTGACGAAGAAACGTGAAATTTGGTGACGGAGAGAAACATATTGAATATATTTACATCTAATTTACCATAATTCAATGTGAAAATGGTAAA
Organism: Lathyrus sativus; assembly: GCA_963859935.3. Classification (NCBI taxonomy): domain Eukaryota; kingdom Viridiplantae; phylum Streptophyta; class Magnoliopsida; order Fabales; family Fabaceae; genus Lathyrus; species Lathyrus sativus. The sequence continues at coordinate 2,898,125 of OZ012741.1, read as the reverse complement.
TATCAATAAACGTTAGCTTGATAATTAATTTTACATTTGACCTATATTATAAAAAATATATGTCGTGGATTATAGTCTTTTAACTTGGTTTATTAGTGGGGGAAATTCTAAAATTTTGTAATGGAGTAGCAAAATAAATATAATTAATTTTATACATCTACTATAGTCTATTATGTTTTTCGCTTAGTGATAAAAAAAAGCTAAAACTTTGGGATGGTGATGAAAAATATTGAATATTTTTTTATGTAATACATCATAAGTCAATATGAATACGGTGAATATAAACAATATTGAGCTTGACTGTTTAATTTTAATTCTTATGCATATGTATAAATTATGGGTCATTCATTTGTAGTCTCTTAACTTAGTATCTTAGAGGTGAAGAAACCAACATTTTGGTAATGGAGAAGAAGAAAAATATAGAAATGTTTTACATATATTATATCATAATACAATGTGATTATGGTGAATACAAATAACATTGAGCTTAAAAATTTAATTTTAGTGATTACCCATGTAGATATAATTTAATTTTTATTCATTGATAGTCTACTAACTATGTGGCTTAGTGACGAAGAAACATGACATTTGATTACGGAGAAGAAACATATAAAATATATTTACATCTAATTTACCATAATTCAATGTGAAAATGGTAAATATCAATAAACGTTAGCTTGATTATTTATTTTAATTTGGACCTATATTATATAAAATATATGTCGTGGATTATAGTATTTTAACTTGGTTTATTAGTGGGGAAAATCTAAAATTTTGTTATGGAGTAGAAAAATAAAATATAATTAATTTTATACATCTACTATAGTCTATTATGTTTTTAGCTTAGAGATAAAAAAAAAAGCTAAAACTTTGGGATGGTGATGAAAAATATTGAATATTTTTTGATGTAATACATCATAAGTCAATGTGAATACGGTGAATATAAAAAATACTGAGCTTGACTGTTCAATTTTAATTCTTATACATATGTATAAATTATGGGTCATTCATTTGTAGTCTCTTAACTTAGTTTCTTAGAGGTGAAGAAACCAAAATTTTGGTGATGGAGAAGAAGGAAAATATAGAAATGTTTTACATATATTATACCATAATACAATGTGATTATGGAGAATACAAATAACATTGAGCTTTAAAATTTAATTTTAGTGATTACCCATGTAGATATAATTTAATTTTTATTCATTGATAGTCTACTAACTATGTGGCTTAGTGACGAAGAAACATGAAATTTGGTGACGAAGAAGAAACATATTAAATATATTTACATCTAATTTACCATAATTCAATGTGAAAATGGTAAATATCAATAAACGTTAGCTTGATTATTTATTTTAATTTTGACCTATATTATATAAAATATATGTCGTGGATTATAGTCTTTTAACTTGGTTTATTAGTGGGTAAAAATCTAAAATTTTGTGATGGAGTAGAAAAACAAAATATAATTAATTTTATACATCTACTATAGTCTATTATGTTTTTAGCTTAGTGATAAAAAAAAGCTAAAACTTTGGGATGGTGATTAAATTATTGAATTTTTTTGATGTAATACATCATAAGTCAATGTGAATACGATGAATATAAACAATATTGAGCTTGACTGTTTAATTTTAATTCTTATGCATATGTATAAATTATGGGTCATTCATTTGTAGTCTCTTAACTTAGTTTCTTAGAGGTGAAGAAACCAAAATTTTGGTGATGGAGAAGAAGGAAAATATAGAAATGTTTTACATATATTATACCATAATACAATGTGATTATGGAGAATACAAATAACATTGAGCTTTAAAATTTAATTTTAGTGATTACCCATGTAGATATAATTTAATTTTTATTCATTGATAGTCTACTAACTATGTGGCTTAGTGACGAAGAAACATGAAATTTGGTGACGGAGAAGAAACATATTAAATATATTTACATCTAATTTACCATAATTCAATGTGAAAATGGTAAATATCAATAAACGTTAGCTTGATTATTTATTTTAATTTTGACCTATATTATATAAAATATATGTCGTGGATTATAGTCTTTTAACTTGGTTTATTAGTGGGTAAAAATCTAAAATTTTGTGATGGAGTAGAAAAACAAAATATAATTAATTTTATACATCTACTATAGTCTATTATGTTTTTAGCTTAGTGATAAAAAAAAGCTAAAACTTTGGGATGGTGATTAAATTATTGAATTTTTTTGATGTAATACATCATAAGTCAATGTGAATACGAAGAATATAAACAATATTGAGCTTGACTGTTTAATTTTAATTCTTATGCATATGTATAAATTATGGGTCATTCATTTGTAGTCTCTTAACTTAGTTTCTTAGAGGTGAAGAAACCAAAATTTTGGTGATGGAGAAGAAGAAAAATATAGAAATGTTTTACATATATTATACCATAATACAATGTGATTATGGAGAATACAAATAATATTGAGCTTAAAAATTTAATTTTAGCGATTACCCATGTAGATATAATTTAATTTTTATTCATTGATAGTCTACTAACTATGTGGCTTAGTGACGAAGAAACATGAAATTTGGTGACGGAGAAGAAACATATTGAATATATTTACATCTAATTTACCATAATTCAATGTGAAAATGGTAAATAGCAATAAACGTTAGCTTGATAATTAATTTTACATTTGACCTATATTATAAAAAATATATGTCGTGGATTATAGTCTTTTAACTTGGTTTATTAGTGGGGAAAAATCTAAAATTTTGTGATGGAATAGAAAACTAAAATATAATTAATTTTATACATCTACTATAGTCTATTATGTTTTTAGCTTAGTGATAAAAAAAAGCTAAAACTTTGGGATGGTGATGAAAAATATTGAATATTTTTTGATGTAATACATCATAAGTCAATGTGAATACGGTGAATATAAACAATATTGAGCTTGACTGTTCAATTTTAATTCTTATGCATATGTATAAATTATGGGTCATTCATTTGTAGTCTCTTAACTTAGTTTCTTAGAGGTGAAGAAACCAAAATTTTGGTAATGGAGAAGAAGAAAAATATAGAAATGTTTTACATATATTATATCATAATACAATGTGATTATGGTGAATACAAATAACATTGAGCTTAAAAATTTAATTTTAGTTATTACCCATGTAGATATAATTTAATTTTTATTCATTGATAGTCTGCTAACGATGTGGCTTAGTGACGAAGAAACATGAAATTTGGTGACGGAGAAGAAACATATTAAATATATTTACATTTAATTTACCATAATTCAATGTGAAAATGGTAAATATCAATAAACGTTAGCTTGATTATTTATTTTAATTTTGACCTATATGATATAAAATATATGTCGTGGATTATAGTCTTTTAACTTGGTTTATTAGTGGGGGGAAATCTAAAATTTTGTAATGGAGTAGAAAAATAAAATATAATTAATTTTTTACATCTACTATAGTCTATTATGTTTTTAGCTCAGTGATAAAAAAAAGCTAAAACTTTGGGATGGTGATGAAAAATATTGAATATTTTTTGATGTAATACATCATAAGTCAATGTGAATACGACGAATATAAACAATATTGAGCTTGACTGTTTAATTTTAATTTGTATGCATATGTATAAATTATGGGTCATTCATTTGTAGTCTCTTAACTTAGTCTCTTAGAGGTGAAGAAACCAAAATTTTGCTGATGGAGAAGAAGAAAATTATAGAAATGTTTTACATATATTATACCATAATACAATGTGATTATGGAGAATACAAATAATATTGAGCTTAAAAATTTAATTTTAGTGATTACCCATGTAGATATAATTTAATTTTTATTCATTGATAGTCTACTAACTATGTGGCTTAGTGACGAAGAAACATGAAATTTCGTGACGGAGAAGAAACATATTGAATATATTTACATCTAATTTACCATAATTCAGTGTGAAAATGGTAAATATCAATAAACGTTAGCTTGATAATTAATTTTACATTTGACCTATATTATAAAAAAATATATGTCGTGGATTATAGTCTTTTAACTTGGTTTATTAGTGGGGAAAAATTTAAAATTTTGTTATGGAGTAGCAAAATAAAATATAATTAAATTTATACATCTACTATAGTCTATTATGTTTTTAGCTTAGTGATAAAAAAAAAAGCTAAAACTTTGGGATGGTGATGAAAAATATTGAATATTTTTTGATGTAATACATCATAAGTCAATGTGAATACGGTGAATATAAACAATATTGAGCTTGACTGTTCAATTTTAATTCTTATGCATATGTATAAATTATGGGTCATTCATTTGTTGTCTCTTAACTTAGTTTCTTAGAGGTGAAGAAACCAAAATTTTGGTAATGGAGAAGAAGAAAAATATAGAAATGTTTTACATATATTATATCATAATACAATGTGATTATGGTGAATACAAATAACATTGAGCTTAAATATTTAATTTTAGTGATTACCCATGTAGATATAATTTAATTTTTATTCATTGATAGTCTACTAACTATGTGGCTTAGTGACGAAGAAACATGAAATTTGGTGACGGAGAAGAAACATATTTAATATATTTACATCTAATTTACCATAATTCAATGTGAAAATGGTAAATATCAATAAACGTTAGCTTGATTATTTATTTTAATTTTGACCTATATTATATAAAATATATGTCGTGGATTATAGTCTTTTAACTTGGTTTATTAGTGGGGAAAAATCTAAAATTTGTGTGATGGAGTAGAAAAATAAAATATCATTAATTTTATACATCTACTATAGTCTATTATGTTTTTAGCTTAGTGATAAAAAAAAGCTAAAACTTTGGGATGGTGATTAAATTATTGAATTTTTTTGATGTAATACATCATAAGTCAATGTGAATACGATGAATATAAACAATATTGAGCTTGACTGTTTAATTTTAATTCTTATGCATATGTATAAATTATGGGTCATTCATTTGTAGTCTCTTAACTTAGTTTCTTAGAGGTGAAGAAACCAAAATTTTGGTGATGGAGAAGAAGGAAAATATAGAAATGTTTTACATATATTATACCATAATACAATGTGATTATGGAGAATACAAATAACATTGAGCTTTAAAATTTAATTTTAGTGATTACCCATGTAGATATAATTTAATTTTTATTCATTGATAGTCTACTAACTATGTGGCTTAGTGACGAAGAAACATGAAATTTGGTGACGGAGAAGAAACATATTAAATATATTTACATCTAATTTACCATAATTCAATGTGAAAATGGTAAATATCAATAAACGTTAGCTTGATTATTTATTTTAATTTTGACCTATATTATATAAAATATATGTCGTGGATTATAGTCTTTTAACTTGGTTTATTAGTGGGTAAAAATCTAAAATTTTGTGATGGAGTAGAAAAACAAAATATAATTAATTTTATACATCTACTATAGTCTATTATGTTTTTAGCTTAGTGATAAAAAAAAGCTAAAACTTTGGGATGGTGATTAAATTATTGAATTTTTTTGATGTAATACATCATAAGTCAATGTGAATACGAAGAATATAAACAATATTGAGCTTGACTGTTTAATTTTAATTCTTATGCATATGTATAAATTATGGGTCATTCATTTGTAGTCTCTTAACTTAGTTTCTTAGAGGTGAAGAAACCAAAATTTTGGTGATGGAGAAGAAGAAAAATATAGAAATGTTTTACATATATTATACCATAATACAATGTGATTATGGAGAATACAAATAATATTGAGCTTAAAAATTTAATTTTAGCGATTACCCATGTAGATATAATTTAATTTTTATTCATTGATAGTCTACTAACTATGTGGCTTAGTGACGAAGAAACATGAAATTTGGTGACGGAGAAGAAACATATTGAATATATTTACATCTAATTTACCATAATTCAATGTGAAAATGGTAAATAGCAATAAACGTTAGCTTGATAATTAATTTTACATTTGACCTATATTATAAAAAATATATGTCGTGGATTATAGTCTTTTAACTTGGTTTATTAGTGGGGAAAAATCTAAAATTTTGTGATGGAATAGAAAACTAAAATATAATTAATTTTATACATCTACTATAGTCTATTATGTTTTTAGCTTAGTGATAAAAAAAAGCTAAAACTTTGGGATGGTGATGAAAAATATTGAATATTTTTTGATGTAATACATCATAAGTCAATGTGAATACGGTGAATATAAACAATATTGAGCTTGACTGTTCAATTTTAATTCTTATGCATATGTATAAATTATGGGTCATTCATTTGTAGTCTCTTAACTTAGTTTCTTAGAGGTGAAGAAACCAAAATTTTGGTAATGGAGAAGAAGAAAAATATAGAAATGTTTTACATATATTATATCATAATACAATGTGATTATGGTGAATACAAATAACATTGAGCTTAAAAATTTAATTTTAGTTATTACCCATGTAGATATAATTTAATTTTTATTCATTGATAGTCTGCTAACGATGTGGCTTAGTGACGAAGAAACATGAAATTTGGTGACGGAGAAGAAACATATTAAATATATTTACATTTAATTTACCATAATTCAATGTGAAAATGGTAAATATCAATAAACGTTAGCTTGATTATTTATTTTAATTTTGACCTATATGATATAAAATATATGTCGTGGATTATAGTCTTTTAACTTGGTTTATTAGTGGGGGGAAATCTAAAATTTTGTAATGGAGTAGAAAAATAAAATATAATTAATTTTTTACATCTACTATAGTCTATTATGTTTTTAGCTCAGTGATAAAAAAAAGCTAAAACTTTGGGATGGTGATGAAAAATATTGAATATTTTTTGATGTAATACATCATAAGTCAATGTGAATACGACGAATATAAACAATATTGAGCTTGACTGTTTAATTTTAATTTGTATGCATATGTATAAATTATGGGTCATTCATTTGTAGTCTCTTAACTTAGTCTCTTAGAGGTGAAGAAACCAAAATTTTGGTGATGGAGAAGAAGAAAAATATAGAAATGTTTTACATATATTATACCATAATACAATGTGATTATGGAGAATACAAATAATATTGAGCTTAAAAATTTAATTTTAGTGATTACCCATGTAGATATAATTTAATTTTTATTCATTGATAGTCTACTAACTATGTGGCTTAGTGACGAAGAAACATGAAATTTGGTGACGGAGAAGAAACATATTGAATATATTTACATCTAATTTACCATAATTCAATGTGAAAATGGTAAATATCAATAAACGTTAGCTTGATAATTAATTTTACATTTGACCTATATTATAAAAAATATATGTCGTGGATTATAGTCTTTTAACTTGGTTTATTAGTGGGGAAAAATCTAAAATTTGTAATGGAGTAGCAAAATAAATATAATTAATTTTATACATCTACTATAGTCTATTATGTTTTTAGCTTAGTGATAAAAAAAAAGCTTAAACTTTGGGATGGTGATGAAACATATTGAATATTTTTTGATGTAATACATCATAAGTCAATGTGAATACTGTGAATATAAACAATATTGAGCTTGACTGTTCAATTTTAATTCTTATGCATATGTATAAATTATGGGTCATTCATTTGTAGTCTCTTAACTTAGTTTCTTAGAGGTGAAGAAACCAAAATTTTGGTGATGGAGAAGAAGAAAAATATAGAAATGTTTTACATATATTATACCATAATACAATGTGATTATGGAGAATACAAATAATATTGAGCTTAAAAATTTAATTTTAGTGATTACCCATGTAGATATAATTTAATTTTTATTCATTGATAGTCTACTAACTATGTGGCTTAGTGACGAAGAAACATGATATTTGGTGACGGAGAAGAAACATATTGAATATATTTACATCTGATTTACCATAATTCAATGTGAAAATGGTAAATATCAATAAACGTTAGCTTGATAATTAATTTTACATTTGACCTATATTATAAAAAATATATGTCGTGGATTATAGTCTTTTAACTTGGTTTATTAGTGGGGAAAAATCTAAAATTTTGTTATGGAGTAGCAAAATAAAATATAATTAATTTTATACATCTACTATAGTCTATTATGTTTTTAGCTTAGTGATAAAAAAAAGCTAAAACTTTGGGATGGTGATGAAAAATATTGAATATTTTTTTATGTAATACATCATAAGTCAATGTGAATACGGTGAATATAAACAATATTGAGCTTGACTGTTTAATTTTAATTCTTATGCATATGTATAAATTATGGGTCATTCATTTGTAGTCTCTTAACTTAGTTTCTTAGAGGTGAAGAAACCAAAATTTTGGTAATTGAGAAGAAGAAAAATATAGAAATGTTTTACATATATTATATCATAATACAATGTGATTATGGTGAATACAAATAACATTGAGCTTAAAAATTTAATTTTAGTGATTACCCATGTAGATATAATTTAATTTTTATTCATTGATAGTCTACTAACTATGTGGCTTAGTGACGAAGAAACATGAAATTTGATTACGGAGAAGAAACATATAAAATATATTTACATCTAATTTACCATAATTCAATGTGAAAATGGTAAATATCAATAAACGTTAGCTTGATTATTTATTTTAATTTTGACCTATATTATATAAAATATATGTCGTGGATTATAGTATTTTAACTTGGTTTATTAGTGGGGAAAAATCTAAAATTTTGTTATGGAGTAGAAAAATAAAATATAATTAATTTTATACATCTACTATAGTCTATTATGTTTTTAGCTTAGTGATAAAAAAAAGCTAAAACTTTGGGATGCTGATGAAAAATATTGAATATTTTTTGATGTAATACATCATAAGTCAATGTGAATACGGTGAATATAAAAAATACTGAGCTTGACAGTTCAATTTTAATTCTTATGCATATGTATAAATTATGGGTCATTCATTTGTAGTCTCTTAACTTAGTTTCTTAGAGGTGAAAAAACCAAAATTTTAGTGATGGAGAAGAACGAAAATATAGAAATGTTTTACATATATTATACCATAATACAATGTGATTATGGAGAATACAAATAACATTGAGCTTTAAAATTTAATTTTAGTGATTACCCATGTAGATATAATTTAATTTTTATTCATTGATAGTCTACTAACTATGTGGCTTAGTGACGAAGAAACATGAAATTTGGTGACGGAGAAGAAACATATTAAATATATTTACATCTAATTTACCATAATTCAATGTGAAAATGGTAAATATCAATAAACGTTAGCTTGATTATTTATTTTAATTTTGACCTATATTATATAAAATATATGTCGTGGATTATAGTCTTTTAACTTGGTTTATTAGTGGGGAAAAATCTAAAATTTGTGTGATGGAGTAGAAAAATAAAATATCATTAATTTTATACATCTACTATAGTCTATTATGTTTTTAGCTTAGTGATAAAAAAAAGCTAAAACTTTGGGATGGTGATGAAAAATATTGAATTTTTTTTGATGTAATACATCATAAGTCAATGTGAATATGATGAATATAAACAATATTGATCTTGACTGTTTAATTTTAATTTGTATGCATATGTATAAATTATGGGTCATTCATTTGTTGTCTCTTAACTTAGTTTCTTAAAGGTGAAGAAACGAAAATTTTGGTGATGGAGAACAAGAAAAATATAGAAATCTTTTACATATATTATACCATAATACAATGTGATTATGGAGAATACAAATAATATTGAGCTTAAAAATTTAATTTTAGTGATTACCAATGTAGATATAATTTAATTTTTATTCATTGATAGTCTACTAACTATGTGCCTTAGTGACGAAGAAACATGAAATTTGGTGACGGAGAAGAAACATATTGAATATATTTACATCTAATTTACCATAATTCAATGTGAAAATGGCAAATATCAATAAACGTTAGCTTGATAATTTATTTTACATTTGACCTATATTATAAAAAATATATGTCATGGATTATAGTCTTTTAACTTGGTTTATTAGTGGGGAATAATCTAAAATTTTGTTATGGAGTAGCAAAATAAAATATATTTAATTTTATACATCTACTATAGTCTATTATGTTTTTAGCTTAGTGATAAAAAAAAAGCTAAAACTTTGGGATGGTGATGAAAAATATTGAATATTTTTTGATGTAATACATCATAAGTCAATGTGAATACGGTGAATATAAACAATATTGAGCTTGACTGTTCAATTTTAATTCTTATGCATATGTATAAATTATGGGTCATTCATTTGTAGTCTCTTAACTTAGTTTCTTAGAGGTGAAGAAACCAAAATTTTGGTAATGGAGAAGAAGAAAAATATAGAAATGTTTTACATATATTATATCATAATACAATGTGATTATGGTGAATACAAATAACATTGAGCTTAAAAATTTAATTTTAGTTATTACCCATGCAGATATAATTTAATTTTTATTCATTGATAGTCTACTAACTATGTGGCTTAGTGACGAAGAAACATGAAATTTGGTGACGGAGAAGAAACATATTTAATATATTTACATCTAATTTACCATAATTCAATGTGAAAATGGTAAATATCAATAAACGTTAGCTTGATTATTTATTTTAATTTTGACCTATATTATATAAAATATATGTCGTGGATTATAGTCTTTTAACTTGGTTTATTAGTGGGGGGAAATCTAAAATTTGTGTGATGGAGTAGAAAAATAAAATATAATTAATTTTTTACATCTACTATAGTCTATTATGTTTTTAGCTCAGTGATAAAAAAAAGCTAAAACTTTGGGATGGTGATGAAAAATATTGAATATTTTTTAATGTAATACATCATAAGTCAATGTGAATACGACGAATATAAACAATATTGAGCTTGACTGTTTAATTTTAATTTGTATGCATATGTATAAATTATGGGTCATTCATTTGTAGTCTCTTAACTTAGTCTCTTAGAGGTGAAGAAACCAAAATTTTGGTGATGGAGAAGAAGAAAATTATAGAAATGTTATACATATATTATACCATAAACAATGCGATTATGGTGAATACAAATAACATTGAGCTTAAATATTTAATTTTAGTGATTTACCATGTAGATATAAATTAATTTTTATTCATTGATAGTCTACTTACTATGTGGCTTAGTGACGAAGAAACATGAAATTTGATGACGGAGATGAAACATATTAAATATATCTACATCTGATTTACCATAATTCAATGTCAAAATGGTAAATATCAATAAACGTTAGCTTGATTATTAATTTTAATTTTGACCTATATTATATAAAATATATGTCGTGGATTATAGTCTTTTAACTTGGTTTATTAGTGGGGAAAAATCTAAAATTTTGTGATGGAGTAGAAAAATAAAATATAATTAATTTTATACATCTACTATAGTCTATTATGTTTTAAGCTTAGTGATAAAAAAAAGCTAAAACTTTGGGATGCTGATGAAAAATATTGAATTTTTTTGATGTAATACATCATAAGTCAATGTGAATACGATGAATATAAACAATATTGAGCTTGACTGTTTAATTTTATTTCTTATGATTATGTATAAATTATGGGTCATTCATTTGTAGTCTCTTAACTTAGTTTCTTAGAGGTGAAGAAACCAAAATTTTGGTGATGGAGAAGAAGAAAAATATAGAAATGTTTTACTTATATTATACCATAATACAATGTGATTATGGAGAAAACAAATTATATTGAGCTTAAAAATTTAATTTTAGTGATTACCCATGTAGATATAATATAATTTTTATTCATTGATAATCTACTAACTATGTGGCTTAGTGACGAAGAAACATGAAATTTGGTGACGGAGAAGAAACATATTGAATATATTTACATCTAATTTACCATAATTCAATGTGAAAATGGTAAATATCAATAAACGTTAGCTTGATAATTAATTTTACATTTGACCTATATTATAAAAAATATATGTCGTGGATTATAGTCTTTTAACTTGGATTATTAGTGGGGAAAAATCTAAAATTTTGTTATGGAGTAGCAAAATAAAATATAATTAATTTTATACATCTACTATAGTCTATTATGTTTTTAGCTTAGTGATAAAAAAAAAAGCTAAAACTTTGGGATGGTGATGAAAAATATTGAATATTTTTTGATGTAATACATCATAAGTCAATGTTAATACGGTGAATATAAACAATATTGAGCTTGACTGTTTAATTTTAATTCTTATGCATATGTATAAATTATGGGTCATTCATTTGTAGTCTCTTAACTTAGTTTCTTAGAGGTGAAGAAACCAAAATTTTGGTAATGGAGAAGAAGAAAAATATAGAAATGTTTTACATATATTATATCATAATACAATGTGATTATGGTGAATACAAACAACATGGAGCTTAAAATTTTAATTTTAGTGATTACCCATGTAGATATAATATAATTTTTATTCATTGATAGTCTACTAACTATGTGGGTTAGTGACGAAGAAACATGAAATTTGATGACGGAGATGAAACATATTAAATATATTTACATCTGATTTACCATAATTCAATGTGAAAATGGTAAATATCAATAAACGTTAGCTTGATTATTAATTTTAATTTTGACCTATATTATATAAAATATATGTCGTGCATTATAGTCTTTTAACTTGGTTTATTAGTGGGGAAAAATCTAAAATTTTGTGATGGAGTAGAAAAATAAAATATAATTAATTTTATACATCTACTATAGTCTATTATGTTTTAAGCTTAGTGATAAAAAAAAGCTAAAACTTTGGGATGCTGATGAAAAATATTGAATTTTTTTGATGTAATACATCATAAGTCAATGTGAATACGATGAATATAAACAATATTGAGCTTGACTGTTTAATTTTATTTCTTATGCATATGTATAAATTATGGGTCATTCATTTGTAGTCTCTTAACTTAGTTTCTTAGAGGTGAAGAAACCAAAATTTTGGTGATGGAGAAGAAGAAAAATATAGAAATGTTTTACTTATATTATACCATAATACAATGTGATTATGGAGAAAACAAATTATATTGAGCTTAAAAATTTAATCTTAGTGATTACCCATGTAGATATAATATAATTTTTATTCATTGATAATCTACTAACTATGTGGCTTAGTGACGAAGAAACATGAAATTTGGTGACGGAGAAGAAACATATTGAATATATTTACATCTAATTTACCATAATTCAATGTGAAAATGGTAAATATCAATAAACGTTAGCTTGATAATTAATTTTACATTTGACCTATATTATAAAAAATATATGTCGTGGATTATAGTCTTTTAACTTGGTTTATTAGTGGGGAAAAATCTAAAATTTTGTTATGGAGTAGCAAAATAAAATATAATTAATTTTATACATCTACTATAGTCTATTATGTTTTTAGCTTAGTGATAAAAAAAAAAGCTAAAACTTTGGGATGGTGATGAAAAATATTGAATATTTTTTGATGTAATACATCATAAGTCAATGTTAATACGGTGAATATAAACAATATTGAGCTTGACTGTTTAATTTTAATTCTTATGCATATGTATAAATTATGGGTCATTCATTTGTAGTCTCTTAACTTAGTTTCTTAGAGGTGAAGAAACCAAAATTTTGGTAATGGAGAAGAAGAAAAATATAGAAATGTTTTACATATATTATATCATAATACAATGTGATTATGGTGAATACAAATAACATGGAGCTAAAAATTTTAATTTTAGTGATTACCCATGTAGATATAATATAATTTTTATTCATTGATAGTCTACTAACTATGTGGGTTAGTGACGAAGAAACATGAAATTTGATGACGGAGATGAAACATATTAAATATATTTACATCTGATTTACCATAATTCAATGTGAAAATGGTAAATATCAATAAACGTTAGCTTGATTATTAATTTTAATTTTGACCTATATTATATAAAATATATGTCGTGGATTATAGTCTTTTAACTTGGTTTATTAGTGGGGAAAAATCTAAAATTTTGTGATGGAGTAGAAAACTAAAATATAATTAATTTTATACATCTACTATAGTCTATTATGTTTTAAGCTTAGTGATAAAAAAAAGCTAAAACTTTGGGATGCTGATGAAAAATATTGAATTTTTTTGATGTAATACATCATAAGTCAATGTGAATACGATGAATATAAACAATATTGAGCTTGACTGTTTAATTTTATTTCTTATGCATATGTATAAATTATGGGTCATTCATTTGTAGTCTCTTAACTTAGTTTCTTAGAGGTGAAGAAACCAAAATTTTGGTGATGGAGAAGAAGAAAAATATAGAAATGTTTTACTTATATTATACCATAATACAATGTGATTATGGAGAAAACAAATTATATTGAGCTTAAAAATTTAATTTTAGTGATTACCCATGTAGATATAATATAATTTTTATTCATTGATAATCTACTAACTATGTGGCTTAGTGACGAAGAAACATGAAATTTGGTGACGGAGAAGAAACATATTGAATATATTTACATCTAATTTACCATAATTCAATGTGAAAATGGTTAATATCAATAAACGTTAGCTTGATAATTAATTTTACATTTGACCTATATTATAAAAAATATATGTCGTGGATTATAGTCTTTTAACTTGGTTTATTAGTGGGGAAAAATCTAAAATTTTGTTATGGAGTAGCAAAATAAAATATAATTAATTTTATACATCTACTATAGTCTATTATGTTTTTAGCTTAGTGATAAAAAAAAAAGCTAAAACTTTGGGATGGTGATGAAAAATATTGAATATTTTTTGATGTAATACATCATAAGTCAATGTTAATACGGTGAATATAAACAATATTGAGCTTGACTGTTTAATTTTAATTCTTATGCATATGTATAAATTATGGGTCATTCATTTGTAGTCTCTTAACTTAGTTTCTTAGAGGTGAAGAAACCAAAATTTTGGTAATGGAGAAGAAGAAAAATATAGAAATGTTTTACATATATTATATCATAATACAATGTGATTATGGTGAATACAAATAACATGGAGCTTAAAATTTTAATTTTAGTGATTACCCATGTAGATATAATATAATTTTTATTCATTGATAGTCTACTAACTATGTGGCTTAGTGACGAAGAAACATGAAATTTGATGACGGAGATGAAACATATTTAATATATTTACATCTGATTTACCATAATTCAATATGAAAATGGTAAATATCAATAAACATTAGCTTGATTATTTATTTTAATTTTGACCTATATTATATAAAATATATGTCGTGGATTATAGTCTTTTAACTTGGTTTATTAGTGGGGAAAAATCTAAAATTTTGTTATGGAGTAGAAAAATAAAATATAATTAATTTTATACATCTACTATAGTCTATTATGTTTTTAGCTTAGTGATAAAAAAAAAGCTAAAACTTTGGGATGGTGATGAAAAATATTGAATATTTTTTTATGTAATACATCATAAGTCAATGTGAATACGATGAATATAAACAATATTGAGCTTGACTGTTTAATTTTAATTCTTATGCATATGTATAAATTATGGGTCATTCATTTGTAGTCTCTTAACTTAGTTTCTTAGAGGTGAAGAAACCAAAATTTTGGTAATGGAGAAGAAGAAAAATATAGAAATGTTTTACATATATTATATCATAATACAATGTGATTATGGTGAATACAAATAACATTGAGCTTAAAAATTTAATTTTAGTGATTACCCATGTAGATATAATTTAATTTTTATTCATTGATAGTCTACTAACTATGTGCCTTAGTGACGAAGAAACATGAAATTTGGTGACGGAGAAGAAACATATAAAATATATTTACATCTAATTTACCATAATTCAATGTGAAAATGGTAAATATCAATAAACGTTAGCTTGATTATTTATTTTAATTTTGACCTATATTATATAAAATATATGTCGTGGATTATAGTATTTTAACTTGGTTTATTAGTGGGGAAAAATCTAAAATTTTGTTATGGAGTAGAAAAATAAAATATAATTAATTTTATACATCTACTATAGTCTATTATGTTTTTAGCTTAGTGATAAAAAAAAGCTAAAACATTGGGATGGTGATGAAAAATATTGAATATTTTTTGATGTAATACATCATAAGTCAATGTGAATACGGTGAATATAAAAAATACTGAGCTTGACTGTTCAATTTTAATTCTTATGCATATGTATAAATTATGGGTCATTCATTTGTAGTCTCTTAACTTAGTTTCTTAGAGGTGAAAAAACCAAAATTTTGGTGATGGAGAAGAAGGAAAATATAGAAATGTTTTACATATATTATACCATAATACAATGTGATTATGGAGAATACAAATAACATTGAGCTTTAAAATTTAATTTTAGTGATTACCCATGTAGATATAATTTAATTTTTATTCATTGATAGTCTACTAACTATGTGGCTTAGTGACGAAGAAACATAAAATTTGGTGACGGAGAAGAAACATATTAAATATATTTACATCTAATTTACCATAATTTAATGTGAAAATGGTAAATATCAATAAACGTTAGCTTGATTATTTATTTTAATTTTGACCTATATTATATAAAATATATGTCGTGGATTATAGTCTTTTAACTTGGTTTATTAGTGGGGAAAAATCTAAAATTTTGTGATGGAGTAGAAAAACAAAATATAATTAATTTTATACATCTACTATACTCTATTATGTTTTTAGCTTAGTGATAAAAAAAAGCTAAAACTTTGGGATGGTGATTAAATTATTGAATTTTTTTGATGTAATACATCATAAGTCAATGTGAATACGATGAATATAAACAATATTGAGCTTGACTGTTTAATTTTAATTCTTATGCATATGTATAAATTATGGGTCATTCATTTGTAGTCTCTTAACTTAGTTTCTTAGAGGTGAAGAAACCAAAATTTTGGTGATGGAGAAGAAGAAAAATATAGAAATGTTTTACATATATTATACCATAATACAATGTGATTATGGAGAATACAAATAATATTGAGCTTAAAAATTTAATTTTAGTGATTACCCATGTAGATATAATTTAATTTTTATTCATTGATAGTCTACTAACTATGTGGCTTAGTGACGAAGAAACATGAAATTTGGTGACGGAGAAGAAACATATTGAATATATTTACATCTAATTTACCATAATTCAATGTGAAAATGGTAAATATCAATAAACGTTAGCTTGATAATTAATTTTACATTTGACCTATATTATAAAAAAATATATGTCGTGGATTATAGTCTTTTAACTTGGTTTATTAGTGGGGAAAATTTTAAAATTTTTTTATGGAGTAGGAAAATAAAATATAATTAATTTTATACATCTACTATAGTCTATTATGTTTTTAGCTTAGTGATAAAAAAAAAAGCTAAAACTTTGGGATGGTGATGAAAAATATTGAATATTTTTTGATGTAATACATCATAAGTCAATGTGAATACGGTGAATATAAACAATATTGAGCTTGACTGTTCAATTTTAATTCTTATGCATATGTATAAATTATGGGTCATTCATTTGTAGTCTCTTAACTTAGTTTCTTAGAGGTGAAGAAACCAAAATTTTGGTAATGGAGAAGAAGAAAAATATAGAAATGTTTTACATATATTATATCATAATACAATGTGATTATGGTGAATACAAATAACATTGAGCTTAAATATTTAATTTTAGTGATTACCCATGTAGATATAATTTAATTTTTATTCATTGATAGTCTACTAACTATGTGGCTTAGTGACGAAGAAACATGAAATTTGGTGACGGAGAAGAAACATATTTAATATATTTACATCTAATTTACCATAATTCAATGTGAAAATGGTAAATATCAATAAACGTTAGCTTGATTATTTATTTTAATTTTGACCTATATTATATAAAATATATGTCGTGGATTATAGTCTTTTAACTTGGTTTATTAGTGGGGAAAAATCTAAAATTTTTTGATGGAGTAGAAAAATAAAATATAATTAATTTTATACATCTACTATAGTCTATTATGTTTTTAGCTTAGTGATAAAAAAAAGCTAAAACTTTGGGATGGTGATGAAAAATATTGAATTTTTTTGATGTAATACATCATAAGTCAATGTGAATACGATGAATATAAACAATATTGAGCTTGACTGTTTAATTTTAATTCTTATGCATATGTATAAATTATGGGTCATTCATTTGTAGTCTCTTAACTTAGTTTCTTAAAGATGAAGAAACCAAAATTTTGGTGATGGAGAAGAAGAAAAATATAGAAATCTTTTACATATATTATACCATAATACAATGTGATTATGGAGAATACAAATAATATTGAGATTAAAAATTTAAATTTAGTGATTACCAATGTAGATATAATATAATTTTTATTCATTGATAGTCTACTAACTATGTGGCTTAGTGACGAAGAAACATGAAATTTGATGACGGAGATGAAACATATTTAATATATTTACATCTGATTTACCATAATTCAATATGAAAATGGTAAATATCAATAAACATTAGCTTGATTATTTATTTTAATTTTGACCTATATTATATAAAATATATGTCGTGGATTATAGTCTTTTAACTTGGTTTATTAGTGGGGAAAAATCTAAAATTTTGTGATGGAGTAGAAAAATAAAATATAATTAATTTTATACATCTACTATAGTCTATTATGTTTTTAGCTTAGTGATAAAAAAAGCTAAAACTTTGGGATGGTGATGAAAAATATTGAATTTTTTTGATGTAATACATCATAAGTCAATGTGAATACGATGAATATAAACAATATTGAGCTTGACTGTTTAATTTTAATTCTTATGCATATGTATAAATTATGGGTCATTCATTTGTAGTCTCTTAACTTAGTTTCTTAAAGATGAAGAAACCAAAATTTTGGTGATGGAGAAGAAGAAAAATATAGAAATCTTTTACATATATTATACCATAATACAATGTGATTATGGAGAATACAAATAATATTGAGATTAAAAATTTAAATTTAGTGATTACCAATGTAGATATAATTTAATTTTTATTCATTGATAGTCTACTAACTATGTGCCTTAGTGACGAAGAAACATGAAATTTGGTGACGGAGTAGAAACATATTGAATATATTTACATCTAATTTACCATAATTCAATGTGAAAATGGCAAATATCAATAAACGTTAGCTTGATAATTTATTTTACATTTTACCTATATTATAAAAAATATATGTCGTGGATTATAGTCTTTTAACTTGGTTTATTAGTGGGGAATAATCTAAAATTTTGTTATGGAGTAGCAAAATAAAATATATTTAATTTTATACATCTACTATAGTCTATTATGTTTTTAGCTTAGTGATAAAAAAAAAGCTAAAACTTTGGGATGGTGATGAAAAATATTGAATATTTTTTGATGTAATACATCATAAGTCAATGTGAATACGGTGAATATAAACAATGTTAAGCTTGACTGTTCAATTTTAATTCTTATGCATATGTATAAATTATGGGTCATTCATTTGCAGTCTCTTAACTTAGTTTCTTAGAGGTGAAGAAACCAAAATTTTGGTGATGGAGAAGAAGAAAAATATAGAAATGTTTTACTTATATTATACCATAATACAATGTGATTATGGAGAAAACAAATTATATTGAGCTTAAAAATTTAATTTTAGTGATTACCCATGTAGATATAATATAATTTTTATTCATTGATAATCTACTAACTATGTGGCTTAGTGACGAAGAAACATGAAATTTGGTGACGGAGAAGAAACATATTGAATATATTTACATCTAATTTACCATAATTCAATGTGAAAATGGTAAATATCAATAAACGTTAGCTTGATAATTAATTTTACATTTGACCTATATTATAAAAAATATATGTCGTGGATTATAGTCTTTTAACTTGGTTTATTAGTGGGGAAAAATCTAAAATTTTGTTATGGAGTAGCAAAATAAAATATAATTAATTTTATACATCTACTATAGTCTATTATGTTTTTAGCTTAGTGATAAAAAAAAAAGCTAAAACTTTGGGATGGTGATGAAAAATATTGAATATTTTTTGATGTAATACATCATAAGTCAATGTGAATACGGTGAATATAAACAATATTGAGCTTGACTGTTCAATTTTAATTCTTATGCATATGTATAAATTATGGGTCATTCATTTGCAGTCTCTTAACTTAGTTTCTTAGAGGTGAAGAAACCAAAATTTTGGTGATGGAGAAGAAGAAAAATATAGAAATGTTTTACTTATATTATACCATAATACAATGTGATTATGGAGAAAACAAATTATATTGAGCTTAAAAATTTAATTTTAGTGATTACCCATGTAGATATAATATAATTTTTATTCATTGATAATCTACTAACTATGTGGCTTAGTGACGAAGAAACATGAAATTTGGTGACGGAGAAGAAACATATTGAATATATTTACATCTAATTTACCATAATTCAATGTGAAAATGGTAAATATCAATAAACGTTAGCTTGATAATTAATTTTACATTTGACCTATATTATAAAAAATATATGTCGTGGATTATAGTCTTTTAACTTGGTTTATTAGTGGGGAAAAATCTAAAATTTTGTTATGGAGTAGCAAAATAAAATATAATTAATTTTATACATCTACTATAGTCTATTATGTTTTTAGCTTAGTGATAAAAAAAAAGCTAAAACTTTGGGATGGTGATGAAAAATATTGAATATTTTTTGATGTAATACATCATAAGTCAATGTGAATACGACGAATATAAACAATATTGAGCATGACTGTTTAATTTTAATTTGTATGCATATGTATAAATTATGGGTCATTCATTTGTAGTCTCTTAACTTAGTTTCTTAGAGGTGAAGAAACCAAAATTTTGGTGATGGAGAAGAAGAAAAATATAGAAATGTTTTACATATATTATACCATAATACAATGTGATTATGGAGAATACAAATAATATTGAGCTTAAAAATTTAATTTTAGTGATTACCCATGTAGATATAATTTAATTTTTATTCATTGATAGTCTACTAACTATGTGGCTTAGTGACGAAGAAACATGAAATTTGGTGACGGAGAAGAAACATATTGAATATATATACATCTATTTTACCATAATTCAATGTGAAAATGGTAAATATCAATAAACGTTAGCTTGATAATTAATTTTACATTTGACCTATATTATAAAAAAATATATGTCGTGGATTATAGTCTTTTAACTTGGTTTATTAGTGGGGGAAAATCTAAAATTTTGTTATGGAGTAGCAAAATAAAATATAATTAATTTTATACATCTACTATAGTCTATTATGTTTTTAGCTTAGTGATAAAAAAAAAGCTAAAACTTTGGGATGGTGATGAAAAATATTGAATATTTTTTTATGTAATACATCATAAGTCAATGTGAATACGGTGAATATAAACAATATTGAGCTTGACTGTTCAATTTTAATTCTTATGCATATGTATAAATTATGGGTCATTCATTTGTAGTCTCTTAACTTAGTTTCTTAGAGGTGAAGAAACCAAAATTTTGGTAATGGAGAAGAAGAAAAATATAGAAATGTTTTACATATATTATATCATAATACAATGTGATTATGGTGAATACAAATAACATTGAGCTTAAATATTTAATTTTAGTGATTACCCATGTAGATATAATTTAATTTTTATTCATTGATAGTCTACTAACTATGTGGCTTAGTGACGAAGAAACATGAAATTTGGTGACGGAGAAGAAACATATTTAATATATTTACATCAAATTTACCATAATTCAATGTGAAAATGGTAAATATCAATAAACGTTAGCTTGATTATTTATTTTAATTTTGACCTATATTATATAAAATATATGTCGTGGATTATAGTCTTTTAACTTGGTTTATTAGTGGGGAAAAATCTAAAATTTTGTGATGGAGTAGAAAAATAAAATATAATTAATTTTATACATCTACTATAGTCTATTATGTTTTTAGCTTAGTGATAAAAAAAGCTAAAACTTTGGGATGGTGATGAAAAATATTGAATTTTTTTGATGTAATACATCATAAGTCAATGTGAATACGATGAATATAAACAATATTGAGCTTGACTGTTTAATTTTAATTCTTATGCATATGTATAAATTATGGGTCATTCATTTGTAGTCTCTTAACTTAGTTTCTTAAAGATGAAGAAACCAAAATTTTGGTGATGGAGAAGAAGAAAAATATAGAAATCTTTTACATATATTATACCATAATACAATGTGATTATGGAGAATACAAATAATATTGAGATTAAAAATTTAAATTTAGTGATTACCAATGTAGATATAATTTAATTTTTATTCATTGATAGTCTACTAACTATGTGCCTTAGTGACGAAGAAACATGAAATTTGGTGACGGAGTAGAAACATATTGAATATATTTACATCTAATTTACCATAATTCAATGTGAAAATGGCAAATATCAATAAACGTTAGCTTGATAATTTATTTTACATTTTACCTATATTATAAAAAATATATGTCGTGGATTATAGTCTTTTAACTTGGTTTATTAGTGGGGAATAATCTAAAATTTTGTTATGGAGTAGCAAAATAAAATATATTTAATTTTATACATCTACTATAGTCTATTATGTTTTTAGCTTAGTGATAAAAAAAAAGCTAAAACTTTGGGATGGTGATGAAAAATATTGAATATTTTTTGATGTAATACATCATAAGTCAATGTGAATACGGTGAATATAAACAATATTGAGCTTGACTGTTCAATTTTAATTCTTATGCATATGTATAAATTATGGGTCATTCATTTGCAGTCTCTTAACTTAGTTTCTTAGAGGTGAAGAAACCAAAATTTTGGTAATGGAGAAGAAGAAAAATATAAAAATGTTTTACATATATTATATCATAATACAATGTGATTATGGTGAATACAAATAACATTGAGCTTAAAAATTTAATTTTAGTTATTACCCATGTAGATATAATTTAATTTTTTTCATTGATAGTCTACTAACTATGTGGCTTAGAGACGAAGAAACATGAAATTTGGTGACGGAGAAGAAACATATTAAATATATTTACATCTAATTTACCATAATTCAATGTGAAAATGGTAAATATCAATAAACGTTAGCTTGATTATTTATTTTAATTTTGACCTATATTATATAAAATATATGTCGTGGATTATAGTCTTTTAACTTGGTTTATTAGTGGGGGGAAATCTAAAATTTTGTAATGGAGTAGAAAAATAAAATATAATTAATTTTTTACATCTACTATAGTCTATTATGTTTTTAGCTCAGTGATTAAAAAAAGCTAAAACTTTGGGATGGTGATGAAAAATATTGAATATTTTTTGATGTAATACATCATAAGTCAATGTGAATACGACGAATATAAACAATATTGAGCATGACTGTTTAATTTTAATTTGTATGCATATGTATAAATTATGGGTCATTCATTTGTAGTCTCTTAACTTAGTTTCTTAGAGGTGAAGAAACCAAAATTTTGGTGATGGAGAAGAAGAAAAATATAGAAATGTTTTACATATATTATACCATAATACAATGTGATTATGGAGAATACAAATAATATTGAGCTTAAAAATTTAATTTTAGTGATTACCCATGTAGATATAATTTAATTTTTATTCATTGATAGTCTACTAACTATGTGGCTTAGTGACGAAGAAACATGAAATTTGGTGACGGAGAAGAAACATATTGAATATATATACATCTATTTTACCATAATTCAATGTGAAAATGGTAAATATCAATAAACGTTAGCTTGATAATTAATTTTACATTTGACCTATATTATAAAAAAATATATGTCGTGGATTATAGTCTTTTAACTTGGTTTATTAGTGGGGAAAAATCTAAAATTTTGTTATGGAGTAGCAAAATAAAATATAATTAATTTTATACATCTACTATAGTCTATTATGTTTTTAGCTTAGTGATAAAAAAAAAGCTAAAACTTTGGGATGGTGATGAAAAATATTGAATATTTTTTTATGTAATACATCATAAGTCAATGTGAATACGGTGAATATAAACAATATTGAGCTTGACTGTTCAATTTTAATTCTTATGCATATGTATAAATTATGGGTCATTCATTTGTAGTCTCTTAACTTAGTTTCTTAGAGGTGAAGAAACCAAAATTTTGGTAATGGAGAAGAAGAAAAATATAGAAATGTTTTACATATATTATATCATAATACAATGTGATTATGGTGAATACAAATAACATTGAGCTTAAATATTTAATTTTAGTGATTACCCATGTAGATATAATTTAATTTTTATTCATTGATAGTCTACTAACTATGTGGCTTAGTGACGAAGAAACATGAAATTTGGTGACGGAGAAGAAACATATTTAATATATTTACATCTAATTTACCATAATTCAATGTGAAAATGGTAAATATCAATAAACGTTAGCTTGATTATTTATTTTAATTTTGACCTATATTATATAAAATATATGTCGTGGATTATAGTCTTTTAACTTGGTTTATTAGTGGGGAAAAATCTAAAATTTTGTGATGGAGTAGAAAAATAAAATATAATTAATTTTATACATCTACTATAGTCTATTATGTTTTTAGCTTAGTGATAAAAAAAAGCTAAAACTTTGGGATGGTGATGAAAAATATTGAATTTTTTTGATGTAATACATCATAAGTCAATGTGAATACGATGAATATAAACAATATTGAGCTTGACTGTTTAATTTTAATTCATATGCATATGTATAAATTATGGGTCATTCATTTGTAGTCTCTTAACGTAGTTTCTTAAAGATGAAGAAACCAAAATTTTGGTGATGGAGAAGAAGAAAAATATAGAAATCTTTTACATATATTACACCATAATACAATGTGATTATGGAGAATACAAATAATATTGAGCTTAAAAATTTAATTTTAGTGATTACCAATGTAGATATAATTTCCTTTTTATTCATTGATAGTCTACTAACTATGTGCCTTAGTGACGAAGAAACATGAAATTTGGTGACGGAGAAGAAACATATTGAATATATTTACATCTAATTTACCATAATTCAATGTGAAAATGGCAAATATCAATAAACGTTAGCTTGATAATTTATTTTACATTTTACCTATATTATAAAAAATATATGTCATAGATTATAGTCTTTTAACTTGGTTTATTAGTGGGGAATAATCTAAAATTTTGTTATGGAGTAGCAAAATAAAATATATTTAATTTTATACATCTACTATAGTCTATTATGTTTTTAGCTTAGTGATAAAAAAAAAAGCTAAAACTTTGGGATGGTGATGAAAAATATTGAATATTTTTTGATGTAATACATCATAAGTCAATGTGAATACGGTGAATATAAACAATATTGAGCTTGACTGTTCAATTTTAATTCTTATGCATATGTATAAATTATGGGTCATTCATTTGCAGTCTCTTAACTTAGTTTCTTAGAGGTGAAGAAACAAAAATTTTGGTAATGGAGAAGAAGAAAAATATAAAAATGTTTTACATATATTATATCATAATACAATGTGATTATGGTGAATACAAATAACATTGAGCTTAAAAATTTAATTTTAGTTATTACCCATGTAGATATAATTTAATTTTTTTCATTGATAGTCTACTAACTATGTGGCTTAGTGACGAAGAAACATGAAATTTGGTGACGGAGAAGAAACATATTAAATATATTTACATCTAATTTACCATAATTCAATGTGAAAATGGTAAATATCAATAAACGTTAGCTTGATTATTTATTTTAATTTTGACCTATATTATATAAAATATATGTCGTGGATTATAGTCTTTTAACTTGGTTTATTAGTGGGGGGAAATCTAAAATTTTGTAATGGAGTAGAAAAATAAAATATAATTAAGTTTTTACATCTACTATAGTCTATTATGTTTTTAGCTCAGTGATTAAAAAAAGCTAACACTTTGGGATGGTGATGAAAAATATTGAATATTTTTTGATGTAATACATCATAAGTCAATGTGAATACGACGAATATAAACAATATTGAGCATGACTGTTTAATTTTAATTTGTATGCATATGTATAAATTATGGGTCATTCATTTGTAGTCTCTTAACTTAGTTTCTTAGAGGTGAAGAAACCAAAATTTTGGTGATGGAGAAGAAGAAAAATATAGAAATGTTTTACATATATTATACCATAATACAATGTGATTATGGTGAACACAAATAATATTGAGCTTAAAAATTTAATTTTAGTGATTACCCATGTAGATATAATTTAATTTTTATTCATTGATAGTCTACTAACTATGTGGCTTAGTGACGAAGAAACATGAAATTTGGTGACGGAGAAGAAACATATTGAATATATATACATCTATTTTACCATAATTCAATGTGAAAATGGTACATATCAATAAACGTTAGCTTGATAATTAATTTTACATTTGACCTATATTATAAAAAAATATATGTCGTTGATTATAGTCTTTTAACTTGGTTTATTAGTGGGGAAAAATCTAAAATTTTGTTATGGAGTAGCAAAATAAAATATAATTAATTTTATACATCTACTATAGTCTATTATGTTTTTAGCTTAGTGATAAAAAAAAAAAGCTAAAACTTTGGGATGGTGATGAAAAATATTGAATATTTTTTGATGTAATACATCATAAGTCAATGTGAATACGGTGAATATAAACAATATTGAGCTTAACTGTTCAATTTTAATTCTTATGCATATGTATAAATTATGGGTCATTCATTTGTAGTCTCTTAACTTATTTTCTTAGAGGTGAAGAAACCAAAATTTTGGTAATGGAGAAGAAGAAAAATATAGAAATGTTTTACATATATTATATCATAATACAATGTGATTATGGTGAATACAAATAACATTGAGCTTAAATATTTAATTTTAGTGATTACCCATGTAGATATAATTTAATTTTTATTCATTGATAGTCTACTAACTATGTGGCTTAGTGACGAAGAAACATGAAATTTGGTGACGGAGAAGAAACATATTTAATATATTTACATCAAATTTACCATAATTCAATGTGAAAATGGTAAATATCAATAAACGTTAGCTTGATTATTTATTTTAATTTTGACCTATATTATATAAAATATATGTCGTGGATTATAGTCTTTTAACTTGGTTTATTAGTGGGGAAAAATCTAAAATTTTGTGATGGAGTAGAAAAATAAAATATAATTAATTTTATACATCTACTATAGTCTATTATGTTTTTAGCTTAGTGATAAAAAAAGCTAAAACTTTGGGATGGTGATGAAAAATATTGAATTTTTTTGATGTAATACATCATAAGTCAATGTGAATACGATGAATATAAACAATATTGAGCTTGACTGTTTAATTTTAATTCTTATGCATATGTATAAATTATGGGTCATTCATTTGTAGTCTCTTAACTTAGTTTCTTAAAGATGAAGAAACCAAAATTTTGGTGATGGAGAAGAAGAAAAATATAGAAATCTTTTACATATATTATACCATAATACAATGTGATTATGGAGAATACAAATAATATTGAGATTAAAAATTTAAATTTAGTGATTACCAATGTAGATATAATTTAATTTTTATTCATTGATAGTCTACTAACTATGTGCCTTAGTGACGAAGAAACATGAAATTTGGTGACGGAGTAGAAACATATTGAATATATTTACATCTAATTTACCATAATTCAATGTGAAAATGGCAAATATCAATAAACGTTAGCTTGATAATTTATTTTACATTTTACCTATATTATAAAAAATATATGTCGTGGATTATAGTCTTTTAACTTGGTTTATTAGTGGGGAATAATCTAAAATTTTGTTATGGAGTAGCAAAATAAAATATATTTAATTTTATACATCTACTATAGTCTATTATGTTTTTAGCTTAGTGATAAAAAAAAAGCTAAAACTTTGGGATGGTGATGAAAAATATTGAATATTTTTTGATGTAATACATCATAAGTCAATGTGAATACGGTGAATATAAACAATATTGAGCTTGACTGTTCAATTTTAATTCTTATGCATATGTATAAATTATGGGTCATTCATTTGCAGTCTCTTAACTTAGTTTCTTAGAGGTGAAGAAACCAAAATTTTGGTAATGGAGAAGAAGAAAAATATAAAAATGTTTTACATATATTATATCATAATACAATGTGATTATGGTGAATACAAATAACATTGAGCTTAAAAATTTAATTTTAGTTATTACCCATGTAGATATAATTTAATTTTTTTCATTGATAGTCTACTAACTATGTGGCTTAGAGACGAAGAAACATGAAATTTGGTGACGGAGAAGAAACATATTAAATATATTTACATCTAATTTACCATAATTCAATGTGAAAATGGTAAATATCAATAAACGTTAGCTTGATTATTTATTTTAATTTTGACCTATATTATATAAAATATATGTCGTGGATTATAGTCTTTTAACTTGGTTTATTAGTGGGGGGAAATCTAAAATTTTGTAATGGAGTAGAAAAATAAAATATAATTAATTTTTTACATCTACTATAGTCTATTATGTTTTTAGCTCAGTGATTAAAAAAAGCTAAAACTTTGGGATGGTGATGAAAAATATTGAATATTTTTTGATGTAATACATCATAAGTCAATGTGAATACGACGAATATAAACAATATTGAGCATGACTGTTTAATTTTAATTTGTATGCATATGTATAAATTATGGGTCATTCATTTGTAGTCTCTTAACTTAGTTTCTTAGAGGTGAAGAAACCAAAATTTTGGTGATGGAGAAGAAGAAAAATATAGAAATGTTTTACATATATTATACCATAATACAATGTGATTATGGAGAATACAAATAATATTGAGCTTAAAAATTTAATTTTAGTGATTACCCATGTAGATATAATTTAATTTTTATTCATTGATAGTCTACTAACTATGTGGCTTAGTGACGAAGAAACATGAAATTTGGTGACGGAGAAGAAACATATTGAATATATATACATCTATTTTACCATAATTCAATGTGAAAATGGTAAATATCAATAAACGTTAGCTTGATAATTAATTTTACATTTGACCTATATTATAAAAAAATATATGTCGTGGATTATAGTCTTTTAACTTGGTTTATTAGTGGGGAAAAATCTAAAATTTTGTTATGGAGTAGCAAAATAAAATATAATTAATTTTATACATCTACTATAGTCTATTATGTTTTTAGCTTAGTGATAAAAAAAAAGCTAAAACTTTGGGATGGTGATGAAAAATATTGAATATTTTTTTATGTAATACATCATAAGTCAATGTGAATACGGTGAATATAAACAATATTGAGCTTGACTGTTCAATTTTAATTCTTATGCATATGTATAAATTATGGGTCATTCATTTGTAGTCTCTTAACTTAGTTTCTTAGAGGTGAAGAAACCAAAATTTTGGTAATGGAGAAGAAGAAAAATATAGAAATGTTTTACATATATTATATCATAATACAATGTGATTATGGTGAATACAAATAACATTGAGCTTAAATATTTAATTTTAGTGATTACCCATGTAGATATAATTTAATTTTTATTCATTGATAGTCTACTAACTATGTGGCTTAGTGACGAAGAAACATGAAATTTGGTGACGGAGAAGAAACATATTTAATATATTTACATCTAATTTACCATAATTCAATGTGAAAATGGTAAATATCAATAAACGTTAGCTTGATTATTTATTTTAATTTTGACCTATATTATATAAAATATATGTCGTGGATTATAGTCTTTTAACTTGGTTTATTAGTGGGGAAAAATCTAAAATTTTGTGATGGAGTAGAAAAATAAAATATAATTAATTTTATACATCTACTATAGTCTATTATGTTTTTAGCTTAGTGATAAAAAAAAGCTAAAACTTTGGGATGGTGATGAAAAATATTGAATTTTTTTGATGTAATACATCATAAGTCAATGTGAATACGATGAATATAAACAATATTGAGCTTGACTGTTTAATTTTAATTCATATGCATATGTATAAATTATGGGTCATTCATTTGTAGTCTCTTAACGTAGTTTCTTAAAGATGAAGAAACCAAAATTTTGGTGATGGAGAAGAAGAAAAATATAGAAATCTTTTACATATATTACACCATAATACAATGTGATTATGGAGAATACAAATAATATTGAGCTTAAAAATTTAATTTTAGTGATTACCAATGTAGATATAATTTCCTTTTTATTCATTGATAGTCTACTAACTATGTGCCTTAGTGACGAAGAAACATGAAATTTGGTGACGGAGAAGAAACATATTGAATATATTTACATCTAATTTACCATAATTCAATGTGAAAATGGCAAATATCAATAAACGTTAGCTTGATAATTTATTTTACATTTTACCTATATTATAAAAAATATATGTCATAGATTATAGTCTTTTAACTTGGTTTATTAGTGGGGAATAATCTAAAATTTTGTTATGGAGTAGCAAAATAAAATATATTTAATTTTATACATCTACTATAGTCTATTATGTTTTTAGCTTAGTGATAAAAAAAAAAGCTAAAACTTTGGGATGGTGATGAAAAATATTGAATATTTTTTGATGTAATACATCATAAGTCAATGTGAATACGGTGAATATAAACAATATTGAGCTTGACTGTTCAATTTTAATTCTTATGCATATGTATAAATTATGGGTCATTCATTTGCAGTCTCTTAACTTAGTTTCTTAGAGGTGAAGAAACAAAAATTTTGGTAATGGAGAAGAAGAAAAATATAAAAATGTTTTACATATATTATATCATAATACAATGTGATTATGGTGAATACAAATAACATTGAGCTTAAAAATTTAATTTTAGTTATTACCCATGTAGATATAATTTAATTTTTTTCATTGATAGTCTACTAACTATGTGGCTTAGTGACGAAGAAACATGAAATTTGGTGACGGAGAAGAAACATATTAAATATATTTACATCTAATTTACCATAATTCAATGTGAAAATGGTAAATATCAATAAACGTTAGCTTGATTATTTATTTTAATTTTGACCTATATTATATAAAATATATGTCGTGGATTATAGTCTTTTAACTTGGTTTATTAGTGGGGGGAAATCTAAAATTTTGTAATGGAGTAGAAAAATAAAATATAATTAAGTTTTTACATCTACTATAGTCTATTATGTTTTTAGCTCAGTGATTAAAAAAAGCTAACACTTTGGGATGGTGATGAAAAATATTGAATATTTTTTGATGTAATACATCATAAGTCAATGTGAATACGACGAATATAAACAATATTGAGCATGACTGTTTAATTTTAATTTGTATGCATATGTATAAATTATGGGTCATTCATTTGTAGTCTCTTAACTTAGTTTCTTAGAGGTGAAGAAACCAAAATTTTGGTGATGGAGAAGAAGAAAAATATAGAAATGTTTTACATATATTATACCATAATACAATGTGATTATGGTGAACACAAATAATATTGAGCTTAAAAATTTAATTTTAGTGATTACCCATGTAGATATAATTTAATTTTTATTCATTGATAGTCTACTAACTATGTGGCTTAGTGACGAAGAAACATGAAATTTGGTGACGGAGAAGAAACATATTGAATATATATACATCTATTTTACCATAATTCAATGTGAAAATGGTACATATCAATAAACGTTAGCTTGATAATTAATTTTACATTTGACCTATATTATAAAAAAATATATGTCGTTGATTATAGTCTTTTAACTTGGTTTATTAGTGGGGAAAAATCTAAAATTTTGTTATGGAGTAGCAAAATAAAATATAATTAATTTTATACATCTACTATAGTCTATTATGTTTTTAGCTTAGTGATAAAAAAAAAAAGCTAAAACTTTGGGATGGTGATGAAAAATATTGAATATTTTTTGATGTAATACATCATAAGTCAATGTGAATACGGTGAATATAAACAATATTGAGCTTAACTGTTCAATTTTAATTCTTATGCATATGTATAAATTATGGGTCATTCATTTGTAGTCTCTTAACTTATTTTCTTAGAGGTGAAGAAACCAAAATTTTGGTAATGGAGAAGAAGAAAAATATAGAAATGTTTTACATATATTATATCATAATACAATGTGATTATGGTGAATACAAATAACATTGAGCTTAAATATTTAATTTTAGTGATTACCCATGTAGATATAATTTAATTTTTATTCATTGATAGTCTACTAACTATGTGGCTTAGTGACGAAGAAACATGAAATTTGGTGACGGAGAAGAAACATATTTAATATATTTACATCTAATTTACCATAATTCAATGTGAAAATGGTAAATATCAATAAACGTTAGCTTGATTATTTATTTTAATTTTGACCTATATTATATAAAATATATGTCGTGGATTATAGTCTTTTAACTTGGTTTATTAGTGGGGAAAAATCTAAAATTTTGTGATGGAGTAGAAAAATAAAATATAATTAATTTTATACATCTACTATAGTCTATTATGTTTTTAGCTTAGTGATAAAAAAAAGCTAAAACTTTGGGATGGTGATGAAAAATATTGAATTTTTTTGATGTAATACATCATAAGTCAATGTGAATACGATGAATATAAACAATATTGAGCTTGACTGTTTAATTTTAATTCTTATGCATATGTATAAATTATGGGTCATTCATTTGTAGTCTCTTAACTTAGTTTCTTAAAGATGAAGAAACCAAAATTTTGGTGATGGAGAAGAAGAAAAATATAGAAATCTTTTACATATATTACACCATAATACAATGTGATTATGGAGAATACAAATAATATTGAGCTTAAAAATTTAATTTTAGTGATTACCAATGTAGATATAATTTAATTTTTATTCATTGATAGTCTACTAACTATGTGCCTTAGTGACGAAGAAACATGAAATTTGGTGACGGAGAAGAAACATATTGAATATATTTACATCTAATTTACCATAATTCAATGTGAAAATGGCAAATATCAATAAACGTTAGCTTGATAATTTATTTTAC
This sequence comes from Lathyrus sativus, assembly GCA_963859935.3. NCBI lineage: Eukaryota > Viridiplantae > Streptophyta > Magnoliopsida > Fabales > Fabaceae > Lathyrus > Lathyrus sativus. Next base: position 2,865,029 of record OZ012741.1, on the reverse strand, counting down.
ATTTTACCTATATTATAAAAAATATATGTCGTGGATTATAGTCTTTTAACTTGGTTTATTAGTGGGGAATAATCTAAAATTTTGTTATGGAGTAGAAAAATAAAATATATTTAATTTTATACATCTACTATAGTCTATTATGTTTTTAGCTTAGTGATAAAAAAAAAGCTAAAACTTTGGGATGGTGATGAAAAATATTCAATATTTTTTGATGTAATACATCATAAGTCAATGTGAATACGGTGAATATAAACAATATTGAGCTTGACTGTTCAATTTTAATTCTTATGCATATGTATAAATTATGGGTCATTCATTTGCAGTCTCTTAACTTAGTTTCTTAGAGGTGAAGAAACCAAAATTTTGGTAATGGAGAAGAAGAAAAATATAAAAATGTTTTACATATATTATATCATAATACAATGTGATTATGGTGAATACAAATAACATTGAGCTTAAAAATTTAATTTTAGTTATTACCCATGTAGATATAATTTAATTTTTTTCATTGATAGTCTACTAACTATGTGGCTTAGTGACGAAGAAACATGAAATTTGGTGACGGAGAAGAAACATATTAAATATATTTACATCTAATTTACCATAATTCAATGTGAAAATGGTAAATATCAATAAACGTTAGCTTGATTATTTATTTTAATTTTGACCTATATTATATAAAATATATGTCGTGGATTATAGTCTTTTAACTTGGTTTATTAGTGGGGGGAAATCTAAAATTTTGTAATGGAGTAGAAAAATAAAATATAATTAATTTTTTACATCTACTATAGTCTATTATGTTTTTAGCTCAGTGATTAAAAAAAGCTAAAACTTTGGGATGGTGATGAAAAATATTGAATATTTTTTGATGTAATACATCATAAGTCAATGTGAATACGACGAATATAAACAATATTGAGCATGACTATTTAATTTTAATTTGTATGCATATGTATAAATTATGGGTCATTCATTTGTAGTCTCTTAACTTAGTTTCTTAGAGGTGAAGAAACCAAAATTTTGGTGATGGAGAAGAAGAAAAATATAGAAATGTTTTACATATATTATACCATAATACAATGTGATTATGGTGAACACAAATAATATTGAGCTTAAAAATTTAATTTTAGTGATTACCCATGTAGATATAATTTAATTTTTATTCATTGATAGTCTACTAACTATGTGGCTTAGTGACAAAGAAACATGAAATTTGGTGACGGAGAAGAAACATATTGAATATATATACATCTATTTTACCATAATTCAATGTGAAAATGGTACATATCAATAAACGTTAGCTTGATAATTAATTTTACATTTGACCTATATTATAAAAAAATATATGTCGTTGATTATAGTCTTTTAACTTGGTTTATTAGTGGGGAAAAATCTAAAATTTTGTTATGGAGTAGCAAAATAAAATATAATTAATTTTATACATCTACTATAGTCTATTATGTTTTTAGCTTAGTGATAAAAAAAAAAGCTAAAACTTTGGGATGGTGATGAAAAATATTGAATATTTTTTGATGTAATACATCATAAGTCAATGTGAATACGGTGAATATAAACAATATTGAGCTTGACTGTTCAATTTTAATTCTTATGCATATGTATAAATTATGGGTCATTCATTTGTAGTCTCTTAACTTATTTTCTTAGAGGTGAAGAAACCAAAATTTTGGTAATGGAGAAGAAGAAAAATATAGAAATGTTTTACATATATTATATCATAATACAATGTGATTATGGTGAATACAAATAACATTGAGCTTAAATATTTAATTTTAGTGATTACCCATGTAGATATAATTTAATTTTTATTCATTGATAGTCTACTAACTATGTGGCTTAGTGACGAAGAAACATGAAATTTGGTGACGGAGAAGAAACATATTTAATATATTTACATCTAATTTACCATAATTCAATGTGAAAATGGTAAATATCAATAAACGTTAGCTTGATTATTTATTTTAATTTTGACCTATATTATATAAAATATATGTCGTGGATTATAGTCTTTTAACTTGGTTTATTAGTGGGGAAAAATCTAAAATTTTGTGATGGAGTAGAAAAATAAAATATAATTAATTTTATACATCTACTATAGTCTATTATGTTTTTAGCTTAGTGATAAAAAAAAGCTAAAACTTTGGGATGGTGATGAAAAATATTAAATTTTTTTTGATGTAATACATCATAAGTCAATGTGAATATGATGAATATAAACAATATTGAGCTTGACTGTTTAATTTTAATTTGTATGCATATGTATAAATTATGGGTCATTCATTTGTTGTCTCTTAACTTAGTTTCTTAAAGGTGAAGAAACCAAAATTTTGGTGATGGAGAAGAAGAAAAATATAGAAATCTTTTACATATATTATACCATAATACAATGTGATTATGGAGAATACAAATAATATTGAGCTTAAAAATTTAATTTTAGTGATTACCAATGTAGATATAATTTAATTTTTATTCATTGATAGTCTACTAACTATGTGCCTTAGTGACGAAGAAACATGAAATTTGGTGACGGAGAAGAAACATATTAAATATATTTACATCTAATTTACCATAATTCAATGTGAAAATGGTAAATATCAATAAACGTTAGCTTGATTATTTATTTTAATTTTGACCTATATTATATAAAATATATGTCGTGGATTATAGTCTTTTAACTTGGTTTATTAGTGGGGGGAAATCTAAAATTTTGTAATGGAGTAGAAAAATAAAATATAATTAATTTTTTACATCTACTATAGTCTATTATGTTTTTAGCTCAGTGATTAAAAAAAGCTAAAACTTTGGGATGGTGATGAAAAATATTGAATATTTTTTGATGTAATACATCATAAGTCAATGTGAATACGACGAATATAAACAATATTGAGCATGACTATTTAATTTTAATTTGTATGCATATGTATAAATTATGGGTCATTCATTTGTAGTCTCTTAACTTAGTTTCTTAGAGGTGAAGAAACCAAAATTTTGGTGATGGAGAAGAAGAAAAATATAGAAATGTTTTACATATATTATACCATAATACAATGTGATTATGGTGAACACAAATAATATTGAGCTTAAAAATTTAATTTTAGTGATTACCCATGTAGATATAATTTAATTTTTATTCATTGATAGTCTACTAACTATGTGGCTTAGTGACGAAGAAACATGAAATTTGGTGACGGAGAAGAAACATATTGAATATATATACATCTATTTTACCATAATTCAATGTGAAAATCGTACATATCAATAAACGTTAGCTTGATAATTAATTTTACATTTGACCTATATTATAAAAAAATATATGTCGTTGATTATAGTCTTTTAACTTGGTTTATTAGTGGGGAAAAATCTAAAATTTTGTTATGGAGTAGCAAAATAAAATATAATTAATTTTATACATCTACTATAGTCTATTATGTTTTTAGCTTAGTGATAAAAAAAAAGCTAAAACTTTGGGATGGTGATGAAAAATATTGAATATTTTTTGATGTAATACATCATAAGTCAATGTGAATACGGTGAATATAAACAATATTGAGCTTGACTGTTCAATTTTAATTCTTATGCATATGTATAAATTATGGGTCATTCATTTGTAGTCTCTTAACTTATTTTCTTAGAGGTGAAGAAACCAAAATTTTGGTAATGGAGAAGAAGAAAAATATAGAAATGTTTTACATATATTATATCATAATACAATGTGATTATGGTGAATACAAATAACATTGAGCTTAAATATTTAATTTTAGTGATTACCCATGTAGATATAATTTAATTTTTATTCATTGATAGTCTATTAACTATGTGGCTTAGTGACGAAGAAACATGAAATTTGGTGACGGAGAAGAAACATATTTAATATATTTACATCTAATTTACCATAATTCAATGTGAAAATGGTAAATATCAATAAACGTTAGCTTGATTATTTATTTTAATTTTGACCTATATTATATAAAATATATGTCGTGGATTATAGTCTTTTAACTTGGTTTATTAGTGGGGAAAAATCTAAAATTTTGTGATGGAGTAGAAAAATAAAATATAATTAATTTTATACATCTACTATAGTCTATTATGTTTTTAGCTTAGTGATAAAAAAAAGCTAAAACTTTGGGATGGTGATGAAAAATATTGAATTTTTTTTGATGTAATACATCATAAGTCAATGTGAATATGATGAATATAAACAATATTGAGCTTGACTGTTTAATTTTAATTTGTATGCATATGTATAAATTATGGGTCATTCATTTGTTGTCTCTTAACTTAGTTTCTTAAAGGTGAAGAAACCAAAATTTTGGTGATGGAGAAGAAGAAAAATATAGAAATCTTTTACATATATTATACCATAATACAATGTGATTATGGAGAATACAAATAATATTGAGCTTAAAAATTTAATTTTAGTGATTACCAATGTAGATATAATTTAATTTTTATTCATTGATAGTCTACTAACTATGTGCCTTAGTGACGAAGAAACATGAAATTTGATGACGGAGAAGAAACATATTGAATATATTTACATCTAATTTACCATAATTCAATGTGAAAATGGCAATATCAATAAACGTTAGCTTGATAATTTATTTTACATTTGACCTATATTATAAAAAATATATGTCGTGGATTATAGTCTTTTAACTTGGTTTATTAGTGGGGAATAACCTAAAATTTTGTTATGGAGTAGCAAAATAAAATATATTTAATTTTATACATCTACTATAGTCTATTATGTTTTTAGCTTAGTGATAAAAAAAAAGCTAAAACTTTGGGATGGTGATGAAAAATATTGAATATTTTTTGATGTAATACATCATAAGTCAATGTGAATACGGTGAATATAAACAATATTGAGCTTGACTGTTCAATTTTAATTCTTATGCATATGTATAAATTATGGGTCATTCATTTGTAGTCTCTTAACTTAGTTTCTTAGAGGTTAAGAAACCAAAATTTTGGTAATGGAGAAGAAGAAAAATATAGAAATGTTTTACATATATTATATCATAATACAATGTGATTATGGTGAATACAAATAACATTGAGCTTAAAAATTTAATTTTAGTTATTACCCATGTAGATATAATTTAATTTTTATTCATTGATAGTCTACTAACTATGTGGCTTAGTGACGAAGAAACATGAAATTTGGTGACGGAGAAGAAACATATTAAATATATTTACATCTAATTTACCATAATTCAATGTGAAAATGGTAAATATCAATAAACGTTAGCTTGATTATTTATTTTAATTTTGACCTATATTATATAAAATAAATGTCGTGGATTATAGTCTTTTAACTTGGTTTATTAGTGGAGGGAAATCTAAAATTTTGTAATGGAGTAGAAAAATAAAATATAATTAATTTTTTACATCTACTATAGTCTATTATGTTTTTAGCTCAGTGATAAAAAAAAGCTAAAACTTTGGGATGGTGATGAAAAATATTGAATATTTTTTGATGTAATACATCATAAGTCAATGTGAATACGACGAATATAAACAATATTGAGCTTGACTGTTTAATTTTAATTTGTATGCATATGTATAAATTATGGGTCATTCATTTGTAGTCTCTTAACTTAGTCTCTTAGAGGTGAAGAAACCAAAATTTTGGTGATGGAGAAGAAGAAAATTATAGAAATGTTTTACATATATTATACCATAAACAATGCGATTATGGTGAATACAAATAACATTGAGCTTAAATATTTAATTTTAGTGATTTACCATGTAGATATAATTTAATTTTTATTCATTGATAGTCTACTTACTATGTGGCTTAGTGACGAAGAAACATGAAATTTGATGACGGAGATGAAACATATTAAATATATTTACATCTGATTTACCATAATTCAATGTGAAAATGGTAAATATCAATAAACGTTAGCTTGATTATTAATTTTACATTTGACCTATATTATATAAAATATATGTCGTGGATTATAGTCTTTTAACTTGGTTTAATAGTGGGGAAAAATCTAAAATTTTGTGATGGAGTAGAAAAATAAAATATAATTAATTTTATACATCTACTATAGTCTATTATGTTTTTAGCTTAGTGATAAAAAAAAGCTAAAACTTTGGGATGGTGATGAAAAATATTGAATTTTTTTGATGTAATACATCATAAGTCAATGTGAATACGATGAATATAAACACTATTGAGCTTGACTGTTTAATTTTAATTCTTATGCATATGTATAAATTATGGGTCATTCATTTGCAGTCTCTTAACTTAGTTTCTTAGAGGTGAAGAAACCAAAATTTTGGTAATGGAGAAGAAGAAAAATATAAAAATGTTTTACATATATTATATCATAATACAATGTGATTATGGTGAATACAAATAACATTGAGCTTAAAAATTTAATTTTAGTTATTACCCATGTAGATATAATTTAATTTTTTTCATTGATAGTCTACTAACTATGTGGCTTAGTGACGAAGAAACATGAAATTTGGTGACGGAGAAGAAACATATTAAATATATTTACATCTAATTTACCATAATTCAATGTGAAAATGGTAAATATCAATAAACGTTAGCTTGATTATTTATTTTAATTTTGACCTATATTATATAAAATATATGTCGTGGATTATAGTCTTTTAACTTGGTTTATTAGTGGGGGGAAATCTAAAATTTTGTAATGGAGTAGAAAAATAAAATATAATTAATTTTTTATATCTACTATAGTCTATTATGTTTTTAGCTCAGTGATTAAAAAAAGCTAAAACTTTGGGATGGTGATGAAAAATATTGAATATTTTTTGATGTAATACATCATAAGTCAATGTGAATACGACGAATATAAACAATATAGAGCATGACTGTTTAATTTTAATTTGTATGCATATGTATAAATTATGGGTCATTCATTTGTAGTCTCTTAACTTAGTTTCTTAGAGGTGAAGAAACCAAAACTTTGGTGATGGAGAAGAAGAAAAATATAGAAATGTTTTACATATATTATACCATAATACAATGTGATTATGGTGAACACAAATAATATTGAGCTTAAAAATTTAATTTTAGTGATTACCCATGTAGATATAATTTAATTTTTATTCATTGATAGTCTACTAACTATGTGGCTTAGTGACGAAGAAACATGAAATTTGGTGACGGAGAAGAAACATATTGAATATATATACATCTATTTTACCATAATTCAATGTGAAAATGGTACATATCAATAAACGTTAGCTTGATAATTAATTTTACATTTGACCTATATTATAAAAAAATATATTTCGTTGATTATAGTCTTTTAACTTGGTTTATTAGTGGGGAAAAATCTAAAATTTTGTTATGGAGTAGCAAAATAAAATATAATTAATTTTATACATCTACTATAGTCTATTATGTTTTTAGCTTAGTGATAAAAAAAAAAGCTAAAACTTTGGGATGGTGATGAAAAATATTGAATATTTTTTGATGTAATACATCATAAGTCAATGTGAATACGGTGAATATAAACAATATTGAGCTTAACTGTTCAATTTTAATTCTTATGCATATGTATAAATTATGGGTCATTCATTTGTAGTCTCTTAACTTATTTTCTTAGAGGTGAAGAAACCAAAATTTTGGTAATGGAGAAGAAGAAAAATATAGAAATGTTTTACATATATTATATCATAATACAATGTGATTATGGTGAATACAAATAACATTGAGCTTAAATATTTAATTTTAGTGATTACCCATGTAGATATAATTTAATTTTTATTCATTGATAGTCTACTAACTATGTGGCTTAGTGACGAAGAAACATGAAATTTGGTGACGGAGAAGAAACATATTTAATATATTTACATCTAATTTACCATAATTCAATGTGAAAATGGTAAATATCAATACACGTTAGCTTGATTATTTATTTTAATTTTGACCTATATTATATAAAATATATGTCGTGGATTATAGTCTTTTAACTTGGTTTATTAGTGGGGAAAAATCTAAAATTTTGTGATGGAGTAGAAAAATAAAATATAATTAATTTTATACATCTACTATAGTCTATTATGTTTTTAGCTTAGTGATAAAAAAAAGCTAAAACTTTGGGATGGTGATGAAAAATATTGAATTTTTTTGATGTAATACATCATAAGTCAATGTGAATACGATGAATATAAACAATATTGAGCTTGACTGTTTAATTTTAATTCTTATGCATATGTATAAATTATGGGTCATTCATTTGTAGTCTCTTAACTTAGTTTCTTAAAGATGAAGAAACCAAAATTTTGGTGATGGAGAAGAAGAAAAATATAGAAATCTTTTACATATATTACACCATAATACAATGTGATTATGGAGAATACAAATAATATTGAGCTTAAAAATTTAATTTTAGTGATTACCAATGTAGATATAATTTAATTTTTATTCATTGATAGTCTACTAACTATGTGCCTTAGTGACGAAGAAACATGAAATTTGGTGACGGAGAAGAAACATATTGAATATATTTACATCTAATTTACCATAATTCAATGTGAAAATGGCAAATATCAATAAACGTTAGCTTGATAATTTATTTTACATTTTACCTATATTATAAAAAATATATGTCGTGGATTATAGTCTTTTAACTTGGTTTATTAGTGGGGAATAATCTAAAATTTTGTTATGGAGTAGAAAAATAAAATATATTTAATTTTATACATCTACTATAGTCTATTATGTTTTTAGCTTAGTGATAAAAAAAAAGCTAAAACTTTGGGATGGTGATGAAAAATATTCAATATTTTTTGATGTAATACATCATAAGTCAATGTGAATACGGTGAATATAAACAATATTGAGCTTGACTGTTCAATTTTAATTCTTATGCATATGTATAAATTATGGGTCATTCATTTGCAGTCTCTTAACTTAGTTTCTTAGAGGTGAAGAAACCAAAATTTTGGTAATGGAGAAGAAGAAAAATATAAAAATGTTTTACATATATTATATCATAATACAATGTGATTATGGTGAATACAAATAACATTGAGCTTAAAAATTTAATTTTAGTTATTACCCATGTAGATATAATTTAATTTTTTTCATTGATAGTCTACTAACTATGTGGCTTAGTGACGAAGAAACATGAAATTTGGTGACGGAGAAGAAACATATTAAATATATTTACATCTAATTTACCATAATTCAATGTGAAAATGGTAAATATCAATAAACGTTAGCTTGATTATTTATTTTAATTTTGACCTATATTATATAAAATATATGTCGTGGATTATAGTCTTTTAACTTGGTTTATTAGTGGGGGGAAATCTAAAATTTTGTAATGGAGTAGAAAAATAAAATATAATTAATTTTTTACATCTACTATAGTCTATTATGTTTTTAGCTCAGTGATTAAAAAAAGCTAAAACTTTGGGATGGTGATGAAAAATATTGAATATTTTTTGATGTAATACATCATAAGTCAATGTGAATACGACGAATATAAACAATATTGAGCATGACTATTTAATTTTAATTTGTATGCATATGTATAAATTATGGGTCATTCATTTGTAGTCTCTTAACTTAGTTTCTTAGAGGTGAAGAAACCAAAATTTTGGTGATGGAGAAGAAGAAAAATATAGAAATGTTTTACATATATTATACCATAATACAATGTGATTATGGTGAACACAAATAATATTGAGCTTAAAAATTTAATTTTAGTGATTACCCATGTAGATATAATTTAATTTTTATTCATTGATAGTCTACTAACTATGTGGCTTAGTGACAAAGAAACATGAAATTTGGTGACGGAGAAGAAACATATTGAATATATATATATCTATTTTACCATAATTCAATGTGAAAATGGTACATATCAATAAACGTTAGCTTGATAATTAATTTTACATTTGACCTATATTATAAAAAAATATATGTCGTTGATTATAGTCTTTTAACTTGGTTTATTAGTGGGGAAAAATCTAAAATTTTGTTATGGAGTAGCAAAATAAAATATAATTAATTTTATACATCTACTATAGTCTATTATGTTTTTAGCTTAGTGATAAAAAAAAAAGCTAAAACTTTGGGATGGTGATGAAAAATATTGAATATTTTTTGATGTAATACATCATAAGTCAATGTGAATACGGTGAATATAAACAATATTGAGCTTGACTGTTCAATTTTAATTCTTATGCATATGTATAAATTATGGGTCATTCATTTGTAGTCTCTTAACTTATTTTCTTAGAGGTGAAGAAACCAAAATTTTGGTAATGGAGAAGAAGAAAAATATAGAAATGTTTTACATATATTATATCATAATACAATGTGATTATGGTGAATACAAATAACATTGAGCTTAAATATTTAATTTTAGTGATTACCCATGTAGATATAATTTAATTTTTATTCATTGATAGTCTACTAACTATGTGGCTTAGTGACGAAGAAACATGAAATTTGGTGACGGAGAAGAAACATATTTAATATATTTACATCTAATTTACCATAATTCAATGTGAAAATGGTAAATATCAATAAACGTTAGCTTGATTATTTATTTTAATTTTGACCTATATTATATAAAATATATGTCGTGGATTATAGTCTTTTAACTTGGTTTATTAGTGGGGAAAAATCTAAAATTTTGTGATGGAGTAGAAAAATAAAATATAATTAATTTTATACATCTACTATAGTCTATTATGTTTTTAGCTTAGTGATAAAAAAAAGCTAAAACTTTGGGATGGTGATGAAAAATATTAAATTTTTTTTGATGTAATACATCATAAGTCAATGTGAATATGATGAATATAAACAATATTGAGCTTGACTGTTTAATTTTAATTTGTATGCATATGTATAAATTATGGGTCATTCATTTGTTGTCTCTTAACTTAGTTTCTTAAAGGTGAAGAAACCAAAATTTTGGTGATGGAGAAGAAGAAAAATATAGAAATCTTTTACATATATTATACCATAATACAATGTGATTATGGAGAATACAAATAATATTGAGCTTAAAAATTTAATTTTAGTGATTACCAATGTAGATATAATTTAATTTTTATTCATTGATAGTCTACTAACTATGTGCCTTAGTGACGAAGAAACATGAAATTTGGTGACGGAGAAGAAACATATTGAATATATTTACATCTAATTTACCATAATTCAATGTGAAAATGGCAATATCAATAAACGTTAGCTTGATAATTTATTTTACATTTGACCTATATTATAAAAAATATATGTCGTGGATTATAGTCTTTTAACTTGGTTTATTAGTGGGGAATAACCTAAAATTTTGTTATGGAGTAGCAAAATAAAATATATTTAATTTTATACATCTACTATAGTCTATTATGTTTTTAGCTTAGTGATAAAAAAAAAAGCTAAAACTTTGGGATGGTGATGAAAAATATTGAATATTTTTTGATGTAATACATCATAAGTCAATGTGAATACGGTGAATATAAACAATATTGAGCTTGACTGTTCAATTTTAATTCTTATGCATATGTATAAATTATGGGTCATTCATTTGTAGTCTCTTAACTTAGTTTCTTAGAGGTTAAGAAACCAAAATTTTGGTAATGGAGAAGAAGAAAAATATAGAAATGTTTTACATATATTATATCATAATACAATGTGATTATGGTGAATACAAATAACATTGAGCTTAAAAATTTAATTTTAGTTATTACCCATGTAGATATAATTTAATTTTTATTCATTGATAGTCTACTAACTATGTGGCTTAGTGACGAAGAAACATGAAATTTGGTGACGGAGAAGAAACATATTAAATATATTTACATCTAATTTACCATAATTCAATGTGAAAATGGTAAATATCAATAAACGTTAGCTTGATTATTTATTTTAATTTTGACCTATATTATATAAAATAAATGTCGTGGATTATAGTCTTTTAACTTGGTTTATTAGTGGAGGGAAATCTAAAATTTTGTAATGGAGTAGAAAAATAAAATATAATTAATTTTTTACATCTACTATAGTCTATTATGTTTTTAGCTCAGTGATAAAAAAAAGCTAAAACTTTGGGATGGTGATGAAAAATATTGAATATTTTTTGATGTAATACATCATAAGTCAATGTGAATACGACGAATATAAACAATATTGAGCTTGACTGTTTAATTTTAATTTGTATGCATATGTATAAATTATGGGTCATTCATTTGTAGTCTCTTAACTTAGTCTCTTAGAGGTGAAGAAACCAAAATTTTGGTGATGGAGAAGAAGAAAATTATAGAAATGTTTTACATATATTATACCATAAACAATGCGATTATGGTGAATACAAATAACATTGAGCTTAAATATTTAATTTTAGTGATTTACCATGTAGATATAATTTAATTTTTATTCATTGATAGTCTACTTACTATGTGGCTTAGTGACGAAGAAACATGAAATTTGATGACGGAGATGAAACATATTAAATATATTTACATCTGATTTACCATAATTCAATGTGAAAATGGTAAATATCAATAAACGTTAGCTTGATTATTAATTTTAATTTTGACCTATATTATATAAAATATATGTCGTGGATTATAGTCTTTTAACTTGGTTTATTAGTGGGGAAAAATCTAAAATTTTGTGATGGATTAGAAAAATAAAATATAATTAATTTTATACATCTACTATAGTCTATTATGTTTTAAGCTTAGTGATAAAAAAAGCTAAAACTTTGGGATGGTGATGAAAAATATTGAATTTTTTTGATGTAATACATCATAAGTCAATGTGAATACGATGAATATAAACAATATTGAGCTTGACTGTTTAATTTTAATTCTTATGCATATGTATAAATTATGGGTCATTCATTTGTAGTCTCTTAACTTAGTTTCTTAGAGGTGAAGAAACCAAAATTTTGGTGATGGAGAAGAAGAAAAATATAGAAATGTTTTACTTATATTATACCATAATACAATGTGATTATGGAGAAAACAAATTATATTGAGCTTAAAAATTTAATTTTAGGGATTACCCATGTAGATATAATATAATCTTTATTCATTGATAATCTACTAACTATGTGGCTTAGTGACGAAGAAACATGATATTTGGTGACGGAGAAGAAACATATTGAATATATTTACATCTAATTTACCATAATTCAATGTGAAAATGGTAAATATCAATAAACGTTAGCTTGATAATTAATTTTACATTTGACCTATATTATAAAAAATATATGTCGTGGATTATAGTCTTTTAACTTGGTTTATTAGTGGGGAAAAATCTAAAATTTTGTTATGGAGTAGCAAAATAAAATATAATTAATTTTATACATCTACTATAGTCTATTATGTTTTTAGCTTAGTGATAAAAAAAAGCTAAAACTTTGGGATGGTGATGAAAAATATTGAATTTTTTTGATGTAATACATCATAAGTCAATGTTAATACGGTGAATATAAACAATATTGAGCTTGACTGTTTAATTTTAATTCTTATGCATATGTATAAATTATGGGTCATTCATTTGTAGTCTCTTAACTTAGTTTCTTAGAGGTGAAGAAACCAAAATTTTGGTAATGGAGAAGAAGAAAAATATAGAAATGTTTTACATATATTATATCATAATACAATGTGATTATGGTGAATACAAATAACATGGAGCTTAAAAATTTAATTTTAGTGATTACCCATGTAGATATAATATAATTTTTATTCATTGATAGTCTACTAACTATGTGGCTTAGTGACGAAGAAACATGAAATTTGATGACGGAGATGAAACATATTTATTATATTTACATCTGATTTACCATAATTCAATATGAAAATGGTAAATATCAATAAACATTAGCTTGATTATTTATTTTAATTTTGACCTATATTATATAAAATATATGTCGTGGATTATAGTCTTTTAACTTGGTTTATTAGTGGGGAAAAATCTAAAATTTTGTGATGGAGTAGAAAAATAAAATATAATTAATTTTATACATCTACTATAGTCTATTATGTTTTTAGCTTAGTGATAAAAAAAAGCTAAAACTTTGGGATGGTGATGAAAAATATTGAATTTTTTTGATGTAATACATCATAAGTCAATGTGAATACGATGAATATAAACAATATTGAGCTTGACTGTTTAATTTTAATTCTTATGCATATGTATAAATTATGGGTCATTCATTTGTAGTCTCGTAACTTAGTTTCTTAAAGATGAAGAAACCAAAATTTTGGTGATGGAGAAGAAGAAAAATATAGAAATCTTTTACATATAGTATACCATAATACAATGTGATTATGGAGAATACAAATAATATTGAGCTTAAAAATTTAATTTTAGTGATTACCAATGTAGATATAATTTAATTTTTATTCATTGATAGTCTACTAACTATGTGCCTTAGTGACGAAGAAACATGAAATTTGGTGACGGAGAAGAAACATATTGAATATATTTACATCTAATTTACCATAATTCAATGTGAAAATGGCAAATATCAATAAACGTTAGCTTGATAATTTATTTTACATTTTACCTATATTATAAAAAATATATGTCGTGGATTATAGTCTTTTAACTTGGTTTATTAGTGGGGAATAATCTAAAATTTTGTTATGGAGTAACAAAATAAAATATATTTAATTTTATACATCTACTATAGTCTATTATGTTTTTAGCTTAGTGATAAAAAAAAAGCTAAAACTTTGGGATGGTGATGAAAAATATTGAATATTTTTTGATGTAATACAGCATAAGTCAATGTGAATACGGTGAATATAAACAATATTGAGCTTGACTGTTCAATTTTAATTCTTATGCATATGTATAAATTATGGGTCATTCATTTGCAGTCTCTAAACTTAGTTTCTTAGAGGTGAAGAAACCAAAATTTTGGTAATGGAGAAGAAGAAAAATATAAAAATGTTTTACATATATTATATCATAATACAATGTGATTATGGTGAATACAAATAACATTGAGCTTAAAAATATAATTTTAGTTATTACCCATGTAGATATAATTTAATTTTTTTCATTGATAGTCTACTAACTATGTGGCTTAGTGACGAAGAAACATGAAATTTGGTGACGGAGAAGAAACATATTAAATATATTTACATCTAATTTACCATAATTCAATGTGAAAATGGTAAATATCAATAAACGTTAGCTTGATTATTTATTTTAATTTTGACCTATATTATATAAAATATATGTCGTGGATTATAGTCTTTTAACTTGGTTTATTAGTCGGGGGAAATCTAAAATTTTGTAATAGAGTAGAAAAATAAAATATAATTAATTTTTTACATCTACTATAGTCTATTATGTTTTTAGCTCAGTGATAAAAAAAAGCTAAAACTTTGGGATGGTGATGAAAAATATTGAATATTTTTTGATGTAATACATCATAAGTCAATGTGAATACGACGAATATAAACAATATTGAGCATGACTGTTTAATTTTAATTTGTATGCATATGTATAAATTATTGGTAATTCATTTGTAGTCTCTTAACTTAGTCTCTTAGAGGTGAAGAAACCAAAATTTTGGTGATGGAGAAGAAGAAAAATATAGAAATGTTTTACATATATTATACCATAAACAATGCGATTATGGTGAATACAAATAACATTGAGCTTAAATATTTAATTTTAGTGATTTACCATGTAGATATAATTTAATTTTTATTCATTGATAGTCTACTAACTATGTGGCTTAGTGACGAAGAAACATGAAATTTGATGACGGAGATGAAACATATTAAATATATTTACATCTGATTTACCATAATTCAATGTGAAAATGGTAAATATCAATAAACGTTAGCTTGATTATTAATTTTAATTTTGACCTATATTATATAAAATATATGTCGTGGATTATAGTCTTTTAACTTGGTTTATTAGTGGGGAAAAATCTAAAATTTTGTGATGGAGTAGAAAAATAAAATATAATTAATTTTATACATCTACTATAGTCTATTATGTTTTAAGCTTAGTGATAAAAAAAGCTAAAACTTTAGGATGGTGATGAAAAATATTGAATTTGTTTGATGTAATACATCATAAGTCAATGTTAATACGATGAATATAAACAATATTGAGCTTGACTGTTTAATTTTAATTCTTATGCATATGTATAAATTATGGGTCATTCATTTGTAGTCTCTTAACTTAGTTTCTTAGAGGTGAAGAAACCAAAATTTTGGTGATGGAGAAGAAGAAAAATATAGAAATCTTTTACATATATTATACCATAATACAATGTGATTATGGAGAATACAAATAATATTGAGCTTAAAAATTTAATTTTAGTGATTACCAATGTAGATATAATTTAATTTTTATTCATTGATAGTCTACTAACTATGTGCCTT
Organism: Lathyrus sativus; assembly: GCA_963859935.3. Classification (NCBI taxonomy): domain Eukaryota; kingdom Viridiplantae; phylum Streptophyta; class Magnoliopsida; order Fabales; family Fabaceae; genus Lathyrus; species Lathyrus sativus. The sequence goes on along the minus strand of OZ012741.1, from coordinate 2,848,631 downwards.
AGTGACGAAGAAACATGAAATTTGGTGACGGAGAAGAAACATATTGAATATATTTACATCTAATTTACCATAATTCAATGTGAAAATGGCAATATCAATAAACGTTAGCTTGATAATTTATTTTACATTTGACCTATATTATAAAAAATATATGTCGTGGATTATAGTCTTTTAACTTGGTTTATTAGTGGGGAATAACCTAAAATTTTGTTATGGAGTAGCAAAATAAAATATATTTAATTTTATACATCTACTATAGTCTATTATGTTTTTAGCTTAGTGATAAAAAAAAAAGCTAAAACTTTGGGATGGTGATGAAAAATATTGAATATTTTTTGATGTAATACATCATAAGTCAATGTGAATACGGTGAATATAAACAATATTGAGCTTGACTGTTCAATTTTAATTCTTATGCATATGTATAAATTATGGGTCATTCATTTGTAGTCTCTTAACTTAGTTTCTTAGAGGTTAAGAAACCAAAATTTTGGTAATGGAGAAGAAGAAAAATATAGAAATGTTTTACATATATTATATCATAATACAATGTGATTATGGTGAATACAAATAACATTGAGCTTAAAAATTTAATTTTAGTTATTACCCATGTAGATATAATTTAATTTTTATTCATTGATAGTCTACTAACTATGTGGCTTAGTGACGAAGAAACATGAAATTTGGTGACGGAGAAGAAACATATTAAATATATTTACATCTAATTTACCATAATTCAATGTGAAAATGGTAAATATCAATAAACGTTAGCTTGATTATTTATTTTAATTTTGACCTATATTATATAAAATAAATGTCGTGGATTATAGTCTTTTAACTTGGTTTATTAGTGGAGGGAAATCTAAAATTTTGTAATGGAGTAGAAAAATAAAATATAATTAATTTTTTACATCTACTATAGTCTATTATGTTTTTAGCTCAGTGATAAAAAAAAGCTAAAACTTTGGGATGGTGATGAAAAATATTGAATATTTTTTGATGTAATACATCATAAGTCAATGTGAATACGACGAATATAAACAATATTGAGCTTGACTGTTTAATTTTAATTTGTATGCATATGTATAAATTATGGGTCATTCATTTGTAGTCTCTTAACTTAGTTTCTTAAAGATGAAGAAACCAAAATTTTGGTGATGGAGAAGAAGAAAAATATAGAAATCTTTTACATATAGTATACCATAATACAATGTGATTATGGAGAATACAAATAATATTGAGCTTAAAAATTTAATTTTAGTGATTACCAATGTAGATATAATTTAATTTTTATTCATTGATAGTCTACTAACTATGTGCCTTAGTGACGAAGAAACATGAAATTTGGTGACGGAGAAGAAACATATTGAATATATTTACATCTAATTTACCATAATTCAATGTGAAAATGGCAAATATCAATAGACGTTAGCTTGATAATTTATTTTACATTTTACCTATATTATAAAAAAATATATGTCGTGGATTATAGTCTTTTAACTTGGTTTATTAGTGGGAAATAATCTAAAATTTTGTTATGGAGTAACAAAATAAAATATATTTAATTTTATACATCTACTATAGTCTATTATGTTTTTAGCTTAGTGATAAAAAAATAGCTAAAACTTTGGGATGGTGATGAAAAATATTGAATATTTTTTGATGTAATACATCATAAGTCAATGTGAATACGGTGAATATAAACAATATTGAGCTTGACTGTTCAATTTTAATTCTTATGCATATGTATAAATTATGGGTCATTCATTTGCAGTCTCTTAACTTAGTTTCTTAGAGGTGAAGAAACCAAAATTTTGGTAATGGAGAAGAAGAAAAATATAAAAATGTTTTACATATATTATATCATAATACAATGTGATTATGGTGAATACAAATAACATTGAGCTTAAAAATATAATTTTAGTTATTACCCATGTAGATATAATTTAATTTTTTTCATTGATAGTCTACTAACTATATGGCTTAGTGACGAAGAAACATGAAATTTGGTGACGGAGAAGAAACATATTAAATATATTTACATCTAATTTACCATAATTCAATGTGAAAATGGTAAATATCAATAAACGTTAGCTTGATTATTTATTTTAATTTTGACCTATATTATATAAAATATATGTCGTGGATTATAGTCTTTTAACTTGGTTTATTAGTGGGGGGAAATCTAAAATTTTGTAATGGAGTAGAAAAATAAAATATAATTAATTTTTTACATCTACTATAGTCTATTATGTTTTTAGCTCAGTGATAAAAAAAAGCTAAAACTTTGGGATGGTGATGAAAAATATTGAATATTTTTTGATGTAATACATCATAAGTCAATGTGAATACGACGAATATAAACAATATTGAGCATGACTGTTTAATTTTAATTTGTATGCATATGTATAAATTATGGGTCATTCATTTGTAGTCTCTTAACTTAGTCTCTTAGAGGTGAAGAAACTAAAATTTTGGTGATGGAGAAGAAGAAAAATATAGAAATGTTTTACATATATTATACCATAAACAATGCGATTATGGTGAATACAAATAACATTGAGCTTAAATATTTAATTTTAGTGATTTACCATGTAGATATAATTTAATTTTTATTCATTGATAGTCTACTAACTATGTGGCTTAGTGACGAAGAAACATGAAATTTGATGACGGAGATGAAACATATTAAATATATTTACATCTGATTTACCATAATTCAATGTGAAAATGGTAAATATCAATAAACGTTAGCTTGATTATTAATTTTAATTTTGACCTATATTATATAAAATATATGTCGTGGATTATAGTCTTTTAACTTGGTTTATTAGTGGGGAAAAATCTAAAATTTTGTGATGGAGTAGAAAAATAAAATATAATTAATTTTATACATCTACTATAGTCTATTATGTTTTAAGCTTAGTGATAAAAAAAGCTAAAACTTTAGGATGGTGATGATAAATATTGAATTTTTTTGATGTAATACATCATAAGTCAATGTTAATACGGTGAATATAAACAATATTGAGCTTGACTGTTTAATTTTAATTCTTATGCATATGTATAAATTCTGGGTCATTCATTTGTAGTCTCTTAACTTAGTTTCTTAGAGGTGAAGAAACCAAAATTTTGGTAATGGAGAAGAAGAAAAATATAGAAATGTTTTACATATATTATATCATAATACAATGTGATTATGGTGAATACAAATAACATGGAGCTTAAAAATTTAATTTTAGTGATTACCCATGTAGATATAATATAATTTTTATTCATTGATAGTCTACTAACTATGTGGCTTAGTGACGAAGAAACATGAAATTTGATGACGGAGATGAAACATATTTAATATATTTACATCTGATTTACCATAATTCAATATGAAAATGGTAAATATCAATAAACATTAGCTTGATTATTTATTTTAATTTTGACCTATATTATATAAAATATATGTTGTGGATTATAGTCTTTTAACTTGGTTTATTAGTGGGGAAAAATCTAAAATTAGAAAAATAAAATATAATTAATTTTATACATCTACTATAGTCTATTATGTTTTTAGCTTAGTGAGAAAAAAAAAAAGCTAAAACTTTGGGATGGTGATGAAAAATATTGAATTTTTTTGATGTAATACATCATAAGTCAATGTGAATACGATGAATATAAACAATATTGAACTTGACTGTTCAATTTTAATTCTTATGCATATGTATAAGTTATGGGTCATTCATTTGTAGTCTCTTAACTTAGTTTCTTAGAGGTGAAGAAACCAAAATTTTGGTGATGGAGAAGAAGAAAAATATAAAAATGTTTTACATATATTATATAATAATACAATGTGATTATGGTGAATACAAATGACATTCAGCTTAAATATTTAATTTTACTGAATACCCATATAGACATAATTTAATTTTTATTCATTGATAGTCTACTAACTATGTGGCTTAGTGACGAAGAAACATTAAATTTGGTGACGGAGAAGAGACATTTTTTTTTTAATCAAGAAATTTGGCATTAACTCAAAAAAAAATCAATACAAAACAAGGCGATCAAAGGATCCAGCCAACAAAACAACCAAAACTACTTTAAGGTAAAATCAACCTAGCTATATATGGTCTAAGCTTAGGACTAGTCCACCCTCTATATATTATGTTTTTATAATTCTATCTAGGCACTTCATGTTATCAGTTCTTTGATTAAAACAGGAATCATTTCTAAAAAGCCAGATCTCATGAAGCGTTACTGTAAGGGCAAGCCTAAACAGATCAGATTTCCAGCCTTTCCCACCATAATTTCTTAGAACGCATTGCATTTCCTCTTTCCATTTTTTTGGAGGAGAAGAAACATATTAAATATATTTACATCTAATTTACCATAATTCAATGTGAAAATGGTAAATATCAATAAACGTTACATTGATTATTTATTTTAATTTTTACCTATATTTTATAAAATATATGTCGTGGATTATAGTCTTTTAACTTGGTTTATTAGTGGGGGAAAATCTAAAATTTTGTGATGGAGTAGAAAAATAAAATATAATTAATTTTATACATCTACTATAGTCTATTATGTTTTTAGCTTAGTGATAAAAAAAGGCTAAAACTTTGGGATGGTGATGAAAAATATTGAATTTTTTTTGATGTAATACATCATAAGTCAATGTGAATATAATGAATATAAACAATATTGAGCTTGACTGTTTAATTTTAATTTGTATGCATATGTATAAATTATGGGTCATTCATTTGTTGTCTCTTAACTTAGTTTCTTAAAGGTGAAGAAACCAAAATTTTGGTGATGGAGAAGAAGAAAAATATAGAAATCTTTTACATATATTATACCATAATACAATGTGATTATGGAGAATACAAATAATATTGAGCTTAAAAATTTAATTTTAGTGATTACCAATGTAGATATAATTTAATTTTTATTCATTGATAGTCTACTAACTATGTGCCTTAGTGACGAAGAAACATGAAATTTGGTGACGGAGAAGAAACATATTGAATATATTTACATCTAATTTACCATAATTCAATGTGAAAATGGCAAATATCAATAAACGTTAGCTTGATAATTTATTTTACATTTGACCTATATTATATAAAATATATGTCGTGGATTATAGTTTTTTAAAGTGGGGAAAACCTAAAATTTTGTGATGGAGTAGAAAAATAAAATATAATTAATTTTTTACATCTACTATAGTCTATTATGTTTTTAGCTTAGTGATAAAAAAAAAGCTAAAACTTTGGGATGGTGATGAAAAATATTGAATAGTTTTAGATGTAATACATCATAAGTCAATGTGAGTACGATGAATATAAACAATATTTCGCTTGACTGTTTAATTTTAATTGTTATGCATATGCATAAATTTTGGGTCATTTATTTGTAGTCTCTTAACTTAGTTTCTTAGAGGTGAAGAAACCAAAATTTTGGTGATGGAGAAGAAGAAAAATATAGAAATGTTTTACATATATTATACCATAATACAAAGTAATTATGGTGAATACAAATAACATTGAGCTTAAATATTTAATTTTAGTGATTACCCATATAGATATAATTAAATTTTTATTCATTGATAGTCTACAAACTATGTGGCTTAGTGACGAAGAAACTTTAAATTTGGTGACGGAGAAGAAACATATTAAATATATTTACATCTAATTTACCATAATTCAATGTGAAAATGGTAAATATCAATAAACGTTAGATTGATTATTTATTTTAATTTTGACCTATATTATATAAAATATATGTCATCGATTATATAGTCTTTTAACTTGGTTTATTAGTGGGGGAAAATCTAAAATTTTGTGATGGAGTAGAAAAATAAAATATAATTAATTTTTTACATCTACTATAGTCTATTATGTTTTTAGCTTAGTGATAAAAAAAAGCTAAAATTTTGGGATGGTGATGAAAAATATTGAATATTTTTTGATGTAATACATCATAAGTCAACGTGAATACGATGAATATAAACAATATTGAGCTTGATTGTTTAATTTTAATTTGTATGCATATGTATAAATTATAGGTCATTCATTTGTAGTCTCTTAACTTAGTTTCTTAGAGGTGAAGAAACCAAAATTTTAGTGATGGAGAAGAAGAAAAATATAGAAATGTTTTACATATATTATACCATAATATAATGTGATTATGGTGAATACAAATATTATTTAGCTTAAATATTTATATTTAGTGATTACTCATGTAGATGTAATTTATTTGTTATTCATTGATAGTCTATTCACTATGTGGCTTAGTGACGAAGAAATGAAATTTGGTGATGGAGAAGAAATATATTGAATATATTTACATCTAATTTACCGAATTCATTGTGAAAATGGTAAATATCAGTAAACGTTAGCTTGATTATTTATTTTAATTTTGACCTATATTATATAAAATATATGTCGTGGATTATAGTCTTTTAAAGTGGAGAAAACCTAAATTTTTTGGAGTATCAAAATAAAATATAATTAGTTTTTTACATCTACAATAGTATATTATGTTTTTAGCTTAGTGATAAAAAAAAGCTAAAACTTTGGGATGGTGATGAAAAATATTGAATATTTTAAGATGTAATACATCATAAGCCAATGTGAATACGATGAATATAAACAATATTGAGCTTGATTGTTTAATTTTAATTCTTATGCATATGTATAAATTATGGGCCATTCATTTTTAGTCTCTTAACTTAGTTTCTTAGAGGTGAAGAATCCAAAATTTTGGTGATGGACAAGAAGAAAAATACAGAAATGTTTTACATATATTATACCATAATACAATGTGATTATGGTTAATACAAATAACATTGAGCTTAAATATTTAATTTGAGTGATTATCCATGTAGATATAATTTATTTCTTATTCATTGATAATCTTTTAACTATGTGACTTAGTGACGAAAAAATATGAAATTTGGTGATGGAGAAGAAACATGTTGAATATATTTACATCTAATTTAGCATAATTCAATGTGAAATTTGTAAATATCAATAAACGTTAGCTTGATTATTTATTTTCATTTTGACCTATATTATATAAAATATATGTCGTGGATTATAGTCTTTTAAATTGGTTTTTTAGTGGGGAAAAACCTAAAATTTTGTGATGGAGTAGAAAAATAAAATATATTTAATTTTTTACATCTACTATAATCTATTATGTTTTTAGCTTAGTGATAAAAAAAAGCTAAAACTTTGGGATGGTGATGAAAAATATTAAATATTTTTAGATGTAATACATCATAAGTCAATGTGAATACGATAAACATAATAAATATTGAACTTGACTGTTTAATTTTAATTGTTATGCATATGTATAAATTATGGGTCATTCATTTGTAGTCTCTTAACTTAGTTTCTTATAGGTGACGAAACCAACATTTTGGTGATGGAGAAGAAGAAAAATATAGAAATGTTTTACATATGTTATACCATAATACAATGTGATTATGGTGAATACAAATAACATTGAGCTTAAATATTTAATTTGAGTGATTACCCATGTAGATATAATTTATTTGTTATTCATTGATAGTCTTTTAACTATGTGACTTAGTGACGAAAAAACATGAAATTTGGTGATTGAGAAGAAACATGTTGAATATATTTACATCTAATTTACCATAATTCAATGTGAAAATGGTAAATATCAATAAACGTCAGCTTGATTATATATTTTAATTTTGACCTATATTATATAAAATATATGTCGTGGATTATAGTCTTTTAACTTAGTTTTTTGGTTGGGAAAAACCTAAAACTTTGTGATGGAGGAGAAAAATAAAATATAATTAATTTTTTACATCTACTATAGTCTATTATGTTTTTAGCTTAGTGATAAAAAAAAAAGCTAAAACTTTGGGATGGTGATGAAAAATATTGAATATTTTTATATGTAATACATCATAAGTCAATGTGAATACGATGAATATAAATAATATTGAGCTTAACTGTTAAATTTTAATTGTTATACATATGTATAAATTATGACCCATTCATTTGTAGTCTCTAAACTTAGTTTCTTAGAGGTAAAGAAACCAAAATTTTGGTGATGGAGAAGAACAAAAAATATAGAAATGTTTTACATATATTATACCATAATACAATGTGAATATGGTGAATACAAATAACATTTAGCTTAAATATTTAATTTTAGTGATTACCCATGTAGATATAATTTATTTGTTATTGATTGATAGTCTTTTAACTATGTGGCTTAGTGACGAAGAAAAATGAAATTTGGTGATAGAGAAGAAACATATTGAATATATTTACATCTAATTTATCATAATTCAATGTGAAAATGGTAAATATCAATAAACATTAGCTTGATTATTTATTTTAATTTTGACCTATATTATATAAAATATATGTCGTGGATTATAGTTTTTTAACTTGGTTTTTTTGTGGGGAAAAACCTAAAATTTTGTGATGGAGGAGAAAAATAAAATATAATTTATTTTTTTCATCTACTATAGTCTATTGTGATTTTAGCTTAGTGATTAAAAAAAAGCTAAAAGTTTGGGATGGTGATGAAAAATATTGAATATTTTTGATGTAATACATCATAAGTTAATGAGAATACGATGAATATAATAAATATTGAGCTTGACTGTTTAATTTTAATTGTTATACATATGTATAAAAGATGGGTCATTCATTTGCAGTCTCTTAACGTAGTTTCTTAGAGGTGAAGAAACCAAAATTTTGGTGTTGGAGAAGAAGAAAAATATAGAAATATTTTACATATATTATACCATAATACAATGTGACTACTGTGAATACAAATAACATTGAGCTTAAATATTTAATTTTAGTGATTAGCCGTGTAGATATAATTTATTTTTTATTCATTGATAGTCTTTTGATTATGTGGCATAGTGACGAAGAAACATGAAATTTGGTGATGGAGAAAAAACATATTGAATATATTTACATCAAATTTACCACAATTCAATGTGAAAATGGTAAATATCAATAAATGTTAGCTTGTTTATTTATTTTAATTTTGTCTTATATTATATAAAATATATGTCGTGGATTATAGTCTTTTAACTTGGTTTTTTACTAGGGAAAAACCTATAACTTTGTGATGCAGTAGAAAAATAAAATATAATTAATTTTTTACATCTACTATAGTCTATTATGTTTTTAGCTCAGTGATAAAAAAAAGCTAAAAAGTTTGGATGGTGATGAAAAATACATCATAAGTCAATGTGAATATGATGAATTTAAACAATATTGAGCTTGACTGTTAAATTTTAATTGTTATGCATATGTATAAATTATGGGTCATTCATTTGTAGTCTCTTAACTTAGTTTCATAAAGGTGAAGAAACCAAAATTTTGGTGATGGAGAAGAAGAAAAATATAGAAACATTTTACATCTATTACACCATAATACAATGTGATTATGGTGAATACATATAACATTCAGCTTAAATATTTGATTTTAGTGATTACCCATGTAGATATAAGTTATTTGTCATTCATTTATAGTCTTTTAACAATGTGGCTTAGTGACGAAGAAACATGAAGTTTGATGATGGAGAAGAAATATATTGAATATATTTACATCTAATGTACCATAATTCAAGGTGAAAATGGTAAATAACAATAAATTATAGCTTGATTATTTATTTTAATTTTGAACTATATTATATAAAATATATGTCGTGGATTATAGTCCATTAACTTGGTTTTTTAGTGGAGAAAAATCTAAAAATTTTTGATGGAGTAGAAAAATAAAATATAATTATTTTTTTATACCTACTATAGTCTATTATGTTTTTAACTTAGTGATAAAAAAAAGCTAAAATTTTGGGATGGTGATGAAAAATATTGAATATTTTTTGATGTAATACATCATAAGTCAATGTGAATACGATGAATATAAACAATATTGAGCTTCATTGTTTAATTTTAATTTGTATGCATATGTATAAATTATGGGTCATTCATTTGTAGTCTTTTAACTTAGTTTCTTAGAGGTGAAGAAACCAAAATTTTGGTGATGGAGAAGAAGAAAAATATAGAAATATTTTACATATATTATTCCATAATACAATGTGATTATGGTGAATGCAAATAACATTGAGCTTAAATATTTATATTTAGTGATTACCCATGTAGATATAATTTATTTGTTATTCATTGATAGTCTTTTAACTATGTGGCTTAGTGATAAAGAAACATGAAATTTGGTGATGGAGAAGAAACATATTGAATATATTTACATCTAATTTACCTAATTCAATGTGAAAATGGTAAATATCAATAAACGTTAGCTTGATTATTTATTTTAATTTTGACCTATATTATATAAAATATATGTCGTGGATTATAGTCTTTTAACTTGGTTTTTTAGTGGGGAAAAACCTAAAATTTTGTGGTGGACTAGAAAAATAAAATATAATTAATTTTATACATCTACTATAGTCTATTATGTTTTTAGCTTAGTGATAAAAAAAGCTAAAACTTTGGGATGGTGATGAAAAATATTGAATATTTTTAGATGTAATACATCATAAGTCAATGGGAATATGATGAATATAAACAATATTGAGCTTGACTGTTTAATTTTAATTGTTATGCATATCTATAAATTATAGGTCATTCATTTGTAGTCTCTTAACTTAGTTTCTTAGAGGTGAAGAAACCAAGATTTTGGTGATGGAGAAGAAGAAAAATATAGAAATGTTTTACATATATTATACCATAATACAATTTGATTATGGTGAATACAAATAACATTGAGCTTAAATATTTAATTTTAGTGATTACCCATGTAGATATAATTTATTTGTTATTCACTGATAGTCTGTTAACTATGTGGCTTAGTGACGAAGAAACATGAAATTTGGTGATGGAGAAGAAACATTATTTAGAGAGTGGTTACTATTATGGTTATTATTATTATTATTATTATTATTATTATTAGTAGTAGTAGTAGTACTAATAGTAATTAAATTAAATAAATTAAAATAGGATTAAGAGGGTTTAAAGAGTATTAGTGGGTTTAGACAGTTAACACGTAAAAGAGGAAAAAGGCAGAGAAATGAGAGCTAGGGCAAAGAAGAACCAAGACTTCTCCATTGTTGTCAAGAAATAGCTTAAATCCAAGGTAAGGGGGGAAAATGGATTTCAATATAGGAGACTTAACATGAGAGGGTAGTGACAGGTCCTTTCTCTCGTAGGAATTTTGTCTGTTCTCACCTTTTCGTTTGATTTTCGTGATATTACGATTTCCCTGTGATTGTTGTTATTGTTGAATGACCATTGTATGCTGTTGTATGTATGATTCTGGTGTGGACATGAAATTCGTGTGAAGATTTCCTAGAACTGTGGTAGAATGCGGTAGATGAATAAATCTGAAAACAAAGGGTTTAACCAAAATCGAAACTAGATCTAATAGATAGAATCTAGAAGGAATAGATGATAGGATTCATGGAAATCGATCTAAAATCTGAGTTTTAGGATGAATGAGAAGGTAGAATGACGGATCTGGAGAGGAAATTCGTGAGAATGTTGAGATCTGAGTTTTTTGACAGATCTGCTGGTCATACGCGTATTGGGGGTGTCAATACGCGTATGGGGGACCTCCCAAGGGCTGTACGCGTAGCATACGTGCCCTGTCCCCAGTGCCAGCAGGACCATCTGGTGATACGTGTATGGGCCTAGGCAATACCCGTAAGGGGTGACTCTGATGGGGTTTTAGGAGGTAGAAGCCTCTGGTCTTACGCGTAAGGGAGGGTCATACGCGTATGACAGCAAGCAGTACGCGTATGGAGCATGCTGGTACACGTATGGGCAGTATGGGATGACTTTTTCCCTAGTTTTGTGGTTTCTGTCTAGCGTTCGCTTGGAACGCAATTCCGTTTAACCGGTAGGATTATTATGACTAAAATGAACTTAAGAAATATTAGTAATGAATTAAATCGAGAGAAAATGGAATTATCTAGGTGTGCCCTTATGGGTGTGTTTTGATGAGTATGAGCCATGATTGTCGAAATTGGATAATCTTGTGCGATTGTGGTAATTCCCGAGAGGATTACGGTAAGCGGAATGGCTCGTGTGGGTCATTAATGATCGTGAATTATGCTTGAATTATTGCATTGCATAATTGTATTACCATGTGTTTCATGTCATGTGTCTTGTGGAGATGGCTAGGTGGGAATCCATGGTGGGTGCCTAGTTTCATCTGGACTTCATGTGGAAGTCGTTGTGGAGATAAGTTGTAGCTCAGAGGAACGTATACGACTTATCCGGATTCCGACGGGGATCGGGTTTTAGGGTGAACCGTATGTATTTGTGTTGGTACCGCATGCATTGTGTCGAGTCAGTGAGTCACATTGCATAATCATATTTGAATATGGGCTATTGATGTCGATTAATTGATGTGGCATGTATGTGCACTTTATGTGTATGATTATATGTGTGGTGTGTAACTACTCCTTAGCATGTGTATTTCACCGCTTACTTATTGAATGTAGTTCTCACCTCTTTTCTGTTTGTTGCGTCTGTGCTCTTTGGGGAGTACAGATGACCAGGTACCTGGGTAGTGCTTGGAGTGTGTTGCTATTTGATCGAGTCTTAGGAGTCGCTCTGATACGTATCATAGGATGACAGGATTACATTTATTTGACTTATTTTCTTGATTTATTGTTACGTATCTTTTAAATTGTTGGATTAATCATGTATTACCATCGTTCATGGAGATTATATTTAAACATTGATTTTATTTCCACTGTTTGATTGAATGCTAGATAACCTTGGTTTATTTATGAAGGATGAAATGACTTAGTGTGACATCCCGCTGATTTTGAGAACTCTGATGTACTTTTATGTGATATTTTCGTATATGTTTTATGATACGCGTACGAGGTAGAGTGGGGTATTACAATTGGTATTAGAGCAGGTCCGTCCGGCCGGCCAGTGTTATAGTAGAGTCTGACTATAGGATGTTTATAGTCATGTGTTTTTCTAACCTGTGTTTTCGTGGATGTTAAGCAGTATGGTTAGTAGGAATGATGCTACGATGGCTGCTGCATTACAAGCTGTTGCACAGGCAGTAGAGAACATTGGTCAGAATATCAATCAGAATGCTAAGAACAGAGAATTCCATAATTTGGAGAAATTCCATAATAACAAGCCACATAAGTTCGAAGGTGGACATGATTCATATGTAGCACAGAAACGACTGAAGGATATTGAGAAAATCTTCAGAGCCATGGGATGCTCAGAGGATCAGAAGGTACAGTTTGGTACCCATATGCTGGAAAGTGAGGCTGAGGACTGGTAGGGGAACACCCATCAGAGATTGGAAGCTGGTGAGGGTCCCATTAGTTGGGCAGTGTTCAGAGAAGAGTTTCTGGAACGGTATTTTCTGGAAGATGTTCGCGGAAAGAAAGAGATTGAATTCATTGAGTTGAAGCAGGGAAACATGACAGTGGAAGAATATGCGGTTAAGTTTGAAGAGCTGGTGAAGTATTGTCCTCATTACAATACTGATGCAGCTATGAGTTCGAAGTGCATCAAGTTTGAGAACGGGCTGCGGCCCGAGATCAAACTGGGTGTCGGTTATCAGAAGATCAGGTACTTTCCTGAGCTGGTGAGTAGGTGTAGGATATATGATGAAGACAACAGAGCTATAATCACTCACTATAAGAATCTAAGTGACAGAAGAGGCAAGCGGGAACATGAGAATACACCTTACCATGCTCCGGCTGATAAAGGAAAGTAGAAAGATGTTATTGGGAGGAAACCCAGTGGGGGAGGAAATCCTTCCAATCCTTTCAAGTGTTTCAGGTGTGGTGGCACAGGTCACCATGCGAATGAATGTCAGGATGAGATGAAGAAGTGTTTAAGTGTGGAAAGTCAGGCCATGTGGTTGCGGATTATAAGACCAACACACCAACCTGTTACAACTGTGGTGAGCAGGGTCACATCAGCACCCACTGTCAGAAACTGAAGAAGTCTCAGACTAGTGGTAAGGTGTTTGCATTGGTTAAAGCCCAGCCTACCAGTGAGGATCGTTTGGTCAGAGGCATGTGTTACATTCATAACACTCCTTTGATTGTTATTATTGATACGGGTGCAACTCACTCGTTTATTTTTGTGAATTGTGTGAAGAGACTGAGGCTTGTGTCGTCTACCTTGAGGAGAGGGATGGTGATCGATACTCCATCTATTGGTTCAATCACTACATCTTTAGTGTGTTTAAATTGTCCTGTGTCAATCTTTGATTAAGTTACTGCGCAAGGAAAACTTTGGATTTTTTCCTTTTTGAGTTCCACTGCCTTTTGAGTAATATTTTGAGTAATTTTGGGAAAACCCATTGTTTATGTAGCATTGACTATATTTGTATTATTGAGAAATGTGCACCCTTTTGAGATGATTTTATTGCGTTTAATATTTTACTCTGATAAATATGATTGATTTGCCATTATATTTGTGGGGGTAGAAAAGGGTGTTACACCTTAGTCTTCATATTTTATTGTCTTAGCAATAAGTGATTTAATACTTGTTACAGAAAATCCATTGACTTAGGACTGGATTGAATTAGCATCATGACTAGATGGCCCAACAGAGGCATTTAACTGGAACTCTTTAACAAGATTAATGTAGATGGATCCATTAAGAATGTCAAAGTAATCACTTAACTTTTGTTTGCGAAGAGTTGTTCTTAGATAAAAAAAAAAACATTTGTCTTCCAAATCATCAAAATCAACAAACTTTTCATTAATTACGAACAAAAGATTTTCATCTAAGGTTGTTGAAGACACTTTTGATGAAAAGAAAATACTTTGAAACTAGGTTTGAAGAACAAAGAGTTGGAAATGAGATGTTGAAACAAGGAATAATGTTTAAATAAAGTGGAGAATAGGAAGTGAAACAATCAGAAAAGCTCAAACGCCTTGAAAATCCAAAAGATACGTTATATTTTTTAATATGGATGATAATTGCTATTCTAGTTGATATGATTTCAAAGCGCGCCATGAATTTTTTTAGATATAAAAATCACATGTTACCTCGATTTTTCAAAAACTCTGAGGGGAAAAACAATTGTGAAACTATTTTTATTTATTATAATTTTTTCTAAACTAAAGGATATATCTCGTTGGATTTCCTAATAAACGAGGTATAAGATACGTATTATTTTACTATAAAAGCACTCGTTATACAGATTTTACCGTAATCCTAACTTATATGTAGCCGCTTCAAACTCGTTAGAAGTAGAAATCACATCATTCTTTTGGGATCCATCTCACAAAATGGGGTTGATGTTATTGTTGTTGTATTTAGAAGCTTGTAAAAGTTCTCTATGATGGATTGCAAGTATAGAAAAACATTTTTTCAATAAAAGTTGGATGCATTCAATGTTGGGACCAAATGACTCTTTTAGAAATTGGATGTGTGCAATATTTGGACCAGATAACATCTTACATCAAAATTCTGATTTTGTTGTATTGTTATTTTTCAATATTTTGTGTAAACTTTGTAATTAAAAAAAACATTTTCACCTTGATTTTTATAGAAACCAAGGGGATAACTTAGCGTACTTAAACAAATATTTGTCGTTCATTTCAAGATTATCAACGCTCAAGAAACTACCATTAGTGATCCGCATGATATTAGATGCATGGTTTCTATTATGAAGACTTTATGATATCTAAAATTGATATAAAAAAACGTCATGAAGCGATTGAAACTATCTACATCCTCCACTTTAACTTTTTCCATTAGCGATGGATTGCAAGTGCAGAAAATTATATGGGTTTAAGGTTTGTGTTCCTAAATAATCATATAATTTAATATTTATTTTATTTAGCTAAACTTTTTTTTTTGTTATCAGAAACAAATGAATGCAAAAGTCATAGAGAATATATTACATTCAAATTTCTTCTTCCTCAAGATCAACGAAATGAGGATCATTAACATTTTCTCTTCTCTAAGATATTCAACATTTGTTCTTCCACGACAATGATGACGATGAAGAACAATATTTTTACTTTAATATTTTGTGTCAACAATGTAGCTTGTAAACAAATTAATTTATTAATATTTTGTGTAAGCAATGTAATGAATTTATTTATAAAAAAACTATCTAACCCCTCGACTTTTAAATAAACCGAGACGTTTGAAGCACTGTTTTTGTAAAAAAAAAAAATGCAAATGTTGGGGTTCGAACCCATGATCATGTAACTTTACCTCTCAACGTTTCATTAACCGATGTGTTAACTGACAACTTTTCATGCCATCCGTTCGTTACGCCGACTTGGTAGCCGAGATTACATCTCTTTTGCGTGCGACGTTATAAGCATTATTTGTAGTAGTGTCTAGGATTAGTATTATGTATGCATACTATGATTTCAGATATTTTCCAATTAATAAAGTTTGATATTCAGCTATTTACACTTTGTATAATAATGTTATTGAATGATCTCACTAAAGTAAAGTAGGACCAGTTGAAAATCGACATGTACATACCAGCTTCATATGTGATTTTCATGCTACACATTTCATGATGAATCTATGTCACTTATTTATGGTACTATTGGTGATCATGGATGGGTATAGTTATGATTGATATGACGAAAATCACTTGACTTTGTATACTGACATGACTAATGGACGAGATAATTTGGATATACTCAAAGAATATAATGATAAATTTTGAGCTCATAAAGTTTACATGTGTGTAAAGCTACAAATGTGATCAGTGGGAGATTGTTAGAATTTTTGGGCCACAAATATAATATTACATGTGTTAGGGTCATTATTTAATTAGCCAAAACTATATTGGTCTAATTAATATTAAGTGTGTGGCTAAAAGTATAAATATCATTAAAGGTAAGGTTATTGTGTAGATATCATAAGTCAATATCTAATTTGAAAAAGAGGCAAATTAGAATATTGAAAATTAAGAAAAAATCCTAAGGTTATTTATATGGGTTATGTTCTCATTTGTAAAGTGATCGAAACACACAATTTATGAGGGTTCTCTCTTCATCTCCATCAGAAGAGATTCAAGAAACCATAAAAAACTCTACAAAACAGAAGATCACATATCCGTAAATCTTCAGTAATTTCAATAGTAAATTCATGTACGCTTCCGCTTTCAATCTTTGATTGAATTTTGACATATGTTTAATGGATGTGAGTCGATGACATATTTAACTCATAAAAATTAGTTTAAAAGTTATATATATATATATATATATATATATATATATATATATATATATATATATATATATATATATATATATATATATATATATATATATATATATATATAAATCACACACTCCATTTATAAAAGATCAATCATACGGCCATACCTTCATTATTGGTGTCTTCCATAATATAATTAACTTTCCATATCTTTCTCTTTATTTAGAATCTTCTATATTGCAAAAATACAAAAAGGAAAGAAAAAGAAATGAAAAGCTACGGTTCCTTTGAATTTGCGACAATAACAAAACATAAGGAGATCACTGATTCTTTCATGATAAAGATGCAATATAAAGCTGTGGTGGACATCAGGACATATTGCCTAAGAACAAGGACCCTATAATTCATTTAGTTCTCCCTTAGTATTCATCAGTACACCTAAAGGATCAATATGTTGAATATGAGAACAAACACAATATACTAAAAAAAGCAAAGTGTTATTGGAGCTAAACATTTATGTTCTACACTTCATTTGTTCATTAATGATGTAAATATTGCTCTTCCTCTCTATTTTTATTATAAGTTGCTTTCATTTTTTTCATGCATATTAAAAAAAATGATTGTTGTATAAAAAAGGAAAAGTTATGGAGTATTTTACAAAATTATTTTTCAATAAATATTTTACAAAGTTATTTTTCATTAAATATTTTACAAAATTATTTTTCATTAATAATAAGAGAAAATAAACGTTTACAAAATAATATTTTAAGTATTTTATAATTTTTCTATGACTACTTTTGAACTTTAAAATTAAAAAAAAAAAACAAATAATTTTAATGCTATTTTGAATATATTTTCATAAAAATATTTTATTTATACTTTTTCTTTATCCCAAAAAAATATTATTTTGAATATTATTTTGTAAGTTTAAAGTTTCCCATAAACTCCACAATGCTAATATTTAATTTGTGGACGGTTTCTTTGAACATGATTGAAGACATGACAAAAGAAATACAAAGAAAATGAATGGCACAAAATTAATACAGGCTGGTATTTAACTTTGCAAGCAAAATTTTATATTTGACATAAGTTGACCAATTGATGCTGAGTGAACTAAGTGGAAGACAAAATGATACAAAATGGCAGCTAACTTTGACTCTTTTGGTTTCATTATTTGCTTCAATAGTGTCCCTTTTTACATCCAAATACATTGTGTTGTTGTTCTCTTAATATTATCTTACATGACATTGATAAAAGATAATAGATGTGTTAGAATTTGATAATCATGCAAGTGTCTTTTTCTCAATAAAGTTAGTGTAACATAAGAGTGTATGACTACAGTGTATAGTCCTTCTCAACCCACACACTATCTTCCTGGAGTGACCATTTTTATTTGGATGGTGAAAGATACAACGATTAAAGAATTGACTATGAAAATCAATTCCATTGTTATCACACTCATTCCATCATATTATTTTTGGCTAAAACATAACTGATATTATTAAATGGTTGGTATATTTGTCAAGTTTTAATATGAAAACACCTTAATATAAGGGTCAAAAGAATGCAAGGAAAAAATTCACAACCACAAATGTTTTGTCATGAGAGAATTTCTTCCATCATATACTCATATTTCTTTAAAGACACTTTTAGGGTCTCCTCCTCTATAACCCTATTTGATTTGATTTTGATGTTCCACTTAGAAAAATTTAGTTCAGACATTAATATCAACTTCCTATGCATGTTGATTCTATAACAGTAAAGCTACATTCAACAACACTAGACATGGCAAAAAAGACCAGACCTGTCAGGGTCTGCCCTGAAATTAGCGGGGAAAACCCGGTTTGAGTGGGTATGGGTGCGAGTGTGGGGAAAACTCGATTTTTAATTACGGGTGTGTTACATGGAGGCGGGTGCGGTAGATTATGAGGAAACATTCGTTAGATTATGAGGAGGAGCATTAACATTGAGTTAAGAGCAACACATAATGAGAGAGACATTACATATTTATCCAAAATTTTAAAGTAATAGTTGTGTGGGTTTTACCATTTATAAATGTTCAAGTCTTCACATTTATAACTAATGTGGAACTCCAACTCAAACTTAATTTATTATTCTTGAAACTCTTCCTCAAGTGTGAGTCCACAATGCTCTCCTCAAGTGAAAACTCTTTTGTCCACCATCGTTGACACCTCTTTCTAGACATTTTGATACCCTTCTTCCTGAACATTTCCATTTTAATAGAACACCTCTTCCTGGATATTTTGATACTAGTAAGTTGGTTTCTTTATTCGAATCAAAAACTCATGATATCATTTGTTAGGTCGTGAGAAGGAGTATCACCATTAGGCTAATAGCAACACACAAGTGAGAGAGACACCATAGATTCACCTAAAACCTCAAAATGATGGTCATAAATATGAAAAGCTAATCAAAGAGTTTAGAAAGGTGTATGATAGAGAAAAGTGTGTGAAATTTTCAACTTCTAATTAATTAGGAATAAGTAAGGTTCCCTCTATTGATAAGATTATATCAAAGGAAAAAGGAACCGAGAAAGACGAAGAAACTGCAAATAAGGATGTTGCAGAACTTTTTTTTGAAGCACTGATGTATATTGAATTCTTGGAGTTTCATTGTGATGCTCAGTAGATGAAGATTGTGCTAAATTATAGAGCTTTCTATCCTCGGATGATATTGAGGATTGTCGTAAATGTGCCTTAAAACCTTTATTGATGAAGAGAAAAAAAAAACATATTTTGGAGATTGCATTTACCACGAAAATCGGACGAAAAGTCGAAAAGGAAAAAAAATCGGGCGGTGAATAGTGACGTCAATACGGTGAATAGTATTGTCCGTATGGTGAATAGTGTTTTTGAGTTTTTGAGATTTTTTGATTCGGTCCATAGATCCATGTGATTTTAGGCTTTGTTTGTTGGGTATTTTCTATTATAAATATGTATCTCTTATATGTTTGGTGTGTGACAATCTTAGAGATTTCACCAACAAGGGTGACCAAGGGTTTAAAGGTATATCATAGAGTTTCAGGTATGCACAAAGAAAACCTTGGATTACACCTTGGGTTTGAGTGATTCAAATATTGAAAGTTGGAGAGGTAGGGAAACACTTGGGTAGAAAATATGGATGTTTTTGGAGCCTTCAGGGTTGTTCTTAGGAACCTGAAGGCGAATACTATTTTCTTGTAACTCATTTGTAATCTCTTATAACAACTTTCTGAGTATAGTGAATTGGAGAGCTGCTCTCTCCCCCAGAGTAGATCTTTTGATTGAAATGGGTAAACAAACCTTCGATTTTTTCTTGCCTTATTCTATTATATTATTTGTGTACAGATTATTATTGCTGAAAACCATTTATTTTGGTTGCTATAGTTCTTTGCCTCACAAATTGATATTGAATTTTGTCGTAATTCAAAATAAGATTCACAATAAGGATGATCGTATTTTTAATGAGTTGTTGTGTATCAGTTATAAGTTGTTTGTTTGGTAAGGCTTCATAGACATTATGCCTAACATTCATGTACCAGTTGATAAATCTAATATGGTTATTTATGGAGAAGTGTTGGAGCAGTTTCATCTCAACTTGTTGTTGTTGCCACTGCTATTTTGGTGTATAGGATAGTATGCTCTGACTATTGACTGTACTGGTTGTGTGGTATGGAGTTGATTTGTTGCCTACTCTGGTGTGAATGGTACTAATTGTTCTAGCATGGTGTGTGCACACATGCTAAAACATCTGGCTTGGTATATGGCCATCAATTGTGTGTGTTGATATGTCTGTTAGTAGTAGCTTTTAACCTCTGACTACTGACTACTAACTGAATGTTCATGCATGACCGATTATATGACTAACTGTTATAGAGCATTGACTATTGTGTAGCAACCTTTGTGCCTTTTGACTATGCTACTAATTTGTGCCTTTTTTGTGGTTCCTTCCATACCTTTGCCAAATTATGGAAAGAAAGGGAGTAATGATCATGTGGGATGAGACAAAATGTTCAAGATGTTTTAACATGTTGGATTTGATCTCTTGTTGTGTCACAATCACCATACATATGTGTTACTTCTGTTGCTTCTTGCTATGTTGATTCTATTGGGTGATATGGCGTGCTACTTGTGTCACTTCATGAAGATCACATATTGTATTTGTTTTAGCCAAAATTTTCTAAAGGGGGAGATTGTAATTCCTTATATTTTGTTACGTTAGGTAAAACAACATATGTAAAAGATGTATTTTATGCAACATATGGAATAAGATGTTCCATCATGTGTTCCAACATCTGAATGTGAGTTGTTTAACTAAAGTGCTTGAGAGAATCAGTTAAGCAAGAGTTGTTCAACTAAAGTGCTTGACATAACTAGTTAAGCCAGAGGTTCCAAGATGTAGATAAAATTCTTGCCATAAGTAGTTAAGCAAGAGTCTCAACATGTGAGTATGTATCATCTTGGAAGAAGGTTTGGGTTCTTATTATATTCAGTTGTCCTTCAGAAGAGTTGTGGTGTTGACTTCTTCAGAAGATGTAGAGGTTTTATTTTGGGAAGAAGTTTGTGTTGTTAATCTAAGATTTATTTTAACATATTTGGATTTGTTTCAATCAAAGAAGATTTGATTGGATGTACTTTGAAGGAAGATTTGGTCAAACATTTTACTTTACAAAGAAGACTTATATGAAGAAGGTTATTATGGATGTTCTGGTGTAACATGTGGAACACGATGTTCCAACACGTGTGCTGCAACATCTGGTCTCTATCAACATACAAATGTTATTCTAATCATGGTGAAGAATGGTGGGTTGCAACATCTGGTATCTATCAATAGATAAGTGTTATTACAGTTGTAGTGATGAAGAGACAGGTGTGGAACACGATGCCTCAACATGTGTGCAACATCTAGCCCTGACTCGACATGCCAATGTTATTGCAATTTTGGAGCAAAATTTTGGTTGAGATTCAATCAAATTTTTTGTTATATTTTAGCAATGTGTTTTGGTGATTTGTTTGACAGCTGTTAAAATTAAATTAGGTTTAAATGGAGATTTAAATTTAAATTTGAATCAATAAAAAATTATATATTTTGTTGGAGATTTTTATGTAGAAAATCAAATCCAACAATATATGCTATTATTTTGGACAAAATTAAATCATAAATTCACATTTGAGGTGTGCATGTTTTGAAGATTCCTTGTGTTAGGGTTTATCTTTTGAGTACTTGTTTGTGGAATTTTTGGGCACCACTCTAGCGCCTCTTTCATATCTTAAGGCATATAGTTTATTTTGATAGTTAAGTTGTAAAACTTTGTTCCAAGATGCTAAGTCTATAAGCTTGAGAACCAAATGTTTGTGTACACTACTATATGTTTCAATAACTTGACATAGTTGTTGGTTTGTGTTAGTTGAGTTGTGAATTCAGTATTCAATTGAGTTGTTATAGAAGTTGATCACTTGGGATTAGTGATTTTAGAGAAAGTGAGATGGGTTCTCATATTTAGGGGAGTCCTAAATAGAAAGTCATTGGGATTAGGAAGAGAAATTGAACAACATGGGGTTGTTAATCCTATAAGACTAATTGTACTAATTCGAAGTTGCGGATTTCCTTTCTTGGGTAGAGTTTCCTCCATATGTAAGTGTAGTTTCACTGAACTGGGTTACCAATATCTTGTGTTCTTTATTGCTTTTTTACTTTATCATATTGTATATGCTAAACTATCATAACTTGTTAATTTAAATTAGTTTTTATTCAGGAGTACAATTTCCCAAACTTCGTGTCTGACATTTTTTCCTAGAATCTGTTATTTGTCATAAACCAGTTATTCACGTTGTCCTAGGCATCTGGTCCAACATATGTCCTCCTAAGAGCATAATTTTAATCCATTCATGGCTTTGGGTAATTTTAATTAAAATAAATAAAATAAAAATAAAGAAGAAGTCTCTAATTATTTAAAAGGATTTATTAACATGGTTAAGATTCAGTTTGAGAAGAATGTTAAAATAATTAGAAGTGATAATGAGTCAGAGTTCTATTGAAATCATTTTATGATGAACATGGCATTATGCATTAAAGAAGTTGTGTGAGTACACCACAACATAATGCAAGAGTTGAAAGAAGACATCAGCACATACTAAACATCAACATGCCTACTTAAATACTATGTATGTCTTTCCACCATTAAACTTGTCTATCCCATTACTTCACATATAAACTACAAAAATCTTACTCCATTGCATCTAACTTATAGTCTAGATATCATCAATGAAGGTGAACCTTATTCATATGCCTCAGCTAGCAAAGATCCTAAGTGGATGAATGTTATGAAGGCAAAGGTTGATACTCCCCATGTTAACCAACCTTGGGAATACACACAACTTCCTCATAGAGTAACACCTATAGGAAGCAAATGGATATTCAAAATTAAAAGACATGTAAATGGATCAATAGAAAGATACAAAGCTCGACTTGTGGCTCAAGGTTTCACACAAACTAAAGGCATAAACTACTTTGAAACTTTCTCTCCCGTTGCAAAAATGTCTATAGTTATGGTACTTCTTTCCCTAGCTTCAATCAAGAGAAGGCACTGTTAGATTCCCAACTTTCCCTATTTGATCTATCAAATGTGTGCATCTTTCACTCCTTTTTGTCAAGAAAGTGTCAAATATCACTCTTGCTT
Organism: Lathyrus sativus; assembly: GCA_963859935.3. Classification (NCBI taxonomy): domain Eukaryota; kingdom Viridiplantae; phylum Streptophyta; class Magnoliopsida; order Fabales; family Fabaceae; genus Lathyrus; species Lathyrus sativus. The sequence goes on along the minus strand of OZ012741.1, from coordinate 2,824,739 downwards.
TGGTTGTTTTGCAACATTATGTGAAAATATCTTTGTACCTTTGATTTGTGTGTTATTATGCAGGAATTAGGCATGAAAGAGTGGAAATTAAGACACAAGAAAGATGGAAAAGAAACCAAGACAACATGCAAACAACAACAAGTTCGCCTAGCGAAGCTGCCACCAAAACTTCACAAGGTTCGCTAGGCGAACTATGTAGCGAAGGTCAGGAATCCAAAACAGTAAGGAAATGGCCATAAACTCGCTAGGCGAAGAAGAAAGCGAAGAGCTCGCTAGGCGAAGAGGTAGCGAACACTCCCAGACTTAAAACAACAAGGAAAGGGCCATAAACTCGTTGTGTGAAGTGTGCAGCGAAGGCTTCGTTAGGCGAACATTTCTTCGCACAACGAACATTGGGATTTTTTTTCGGGGAGCTGTCACAAGACTTAGGCACTTCAGGTGCCATTTTGGGTGTTCGTTAGGCGAACAATTCGTTCGCACTGCGAATGTGACAGCACAACAGTCACTTCTATAAGTAGTATGAGCTACTTTTTGTAAAAATATCTAATTTTCTTGTACTTGCATTTGAAGAGGATTTTCTGACCTAAAAACCTCATTCCTCCATTTCTCATCATCTCTTAGCAATATTTCACAAAAATAAGGTGGGTTCCCATCCAATCTCTATTATTCGACTCGGATGTTGATCAACCTTCTTCCGAAACTTGTTGCTCAAGCTATCATGGAAATGGTTGGCTAAATCCCTCTCTTGTCAAGGTTAGAAGTAGTTAGTTCAGATTTTATGTATTCCATTTGATCTTTTGTATGTGAACAAATGTTGTGATCAATATAAATGAAGTTATTTGCTACTCTTTGTATATTTATGGTTTGGAATGCTCTAGACATGAACTTTCCATGTCTTGACCTAATATCTTCATCTATCAACTATACAAATTCTAGACATAGGTTTGAAAGTTGATATCCGCTTTGTATTGATCTTAATGCTTATTGTTTCGATTTTTACTTAGAGAGATCATTTAACGGTCGAAACAATAACAACCATGAAATCGATTTAGACATGAACATTTTTGCGAGGATACATGATTATGTTGGTTAAAACTTTGTTCACATATTTGATTGATTGGATACATTTAGGACGGACTAGCGAACCTTAATCTTGACATGTTTTTATCAAACTTAGACCGAATTTTATTCCGCTTTATTTCTTGCAAACTTTTGTTACAAAATTGAAACCATTCTAAAAACCCATTTTCTTAAGACATTAAACTGTTGAACGACAAGCATTTATATTCTCTTCAATCCCTGTGGAGACGATAAAACACTACCCCAAAATACCTTCTAACAGCCACATACATCAATTTGATGTTAACAATGCCTTCCTACATGGAGACCTCTATGAAGTTGTGTACATTAAAGTTCCACAATGAGTTATTTCACCTGAATCAAGTCAAGTATGCAGGCTCAAAAAATCTCTCTATGGCTTGAAACAAGCCAGTTGACAATGGTTTGACAAGTTGACTTCTTTTCTTCTACAACATATATTTAATCAAGGCCAAAGCAAACCAAACACTCTTCACCAAATCAAATGGTGACATATTTTTGGCCCTACTAGTTTATGTTGATGAAATACTACTAGTTGGACCTAGCCTGACTAAATTTAACTCTTAAGGGAGCTTTAAATTCATTATCCTGCATGAAGAACATAGGAGAGTTGAAATTCTTCCCAGGATTAGAAGTAGCTCAGTATACAAAAGGAGTCTCTATCCGTCAAAGAAAATATTTCCTTGAGTTACTTGAAACTCTAGATACAAGTAATTGCAAGCTTGCTAGTACTCCTCTAGATCCAACTATCAAACTTAGAAATGATGACAAGCCTCTTTTCACTTATGTGGGAGCCTATAGAAGGCTTGTTGGTCAGGTGATATACCTTACTACAACCAGGTTTAACATAACACATGATACTTAACAAATCATCCAATATATGTCTTCTCCGACTGAATATCATCACAAAGTTGCATTAAGATTGTTGAGGTACTTAAAGAATGCACCCGGTTGTCGCCTTCTATTTCCCAGAAATTTTGTTATTCAGTTGTAGGGATTTAATGATACTAACTGGGGTGGCTGCTTGGATACTCGAAAATATATATCAGGATATTGTTTCTTTCTTGGTCATTCACTAATTTTCTGGAAATCTAAGTGTTTCGTTCATTAGTTGAAGCTGAATACAGAGCTCTTGCAACAAAAACCATGGAACTGCAGTGGCTCACATTCCTAATGCAAGATTTAGTCCATTTATGCATTTGACAGTCTGTACTTTATTGTGACAGTCAAAGTGCCATGCATATAGCTTCCAATCATGTCTTCCATGAAATAACAAAACACCTTGATATTTATTCTCACATTGTTAGATTGAAGGTTCAAGAAGGAATTACGAGGCTTCTCCTAATTGAATCGAGTTCTCAAGTTGATGACAGTTTTACCAAAGCTTCAAATCCTATACCTTTTCATGCTCTACTTGTCAAGCTTAGACTTGTACACATTTCCACCTTCCAACTTGTGGGGGGTAGGGGGGGTAACACAAGAGAATAATGACTTGCTGAGTAAGTAATCTATTTAGGTATATATTTGTATGTGTGTGAGCAAGGTTACTTGTTAAGAAAGTAAACCAATTTCAGAGTTGGTTAGAAAATTAGGTGGAAGTTTGTTTTGCTGTTTGTAACTGTTTTAACCAACTTGTATCTAACTTATGCCACTATAAAAACTAAGCTTATATCCATAATTTAATAATGAAAACAAGTGTTCATTCATTCTATCTTACATGTATCAATTCTACTGATACTTCAAATTGTCACTAAAATTCAAAGCCAACTAGATTTTTTTTATAATAATATATAAATTAAAGTAGTTGGTAGTCAAGGTCAGTAATCAATCTGTAGGCACTATTATAATTTAAAAAATAGACCTAAAAAAATATGAATTTATACCAAATAAAAAAACCAATATAAAATCATAGATTTTAAACCTAAAGTATGATTTTACACATCTTTTTAAGAAACATCTATAAAATAGATTTTGAAAACAAACTATGATTTTACATATGCTTTTAAAGCAGATGTAAAATATATTCTTTTAGTAATTAAAAGAAAGTCGCCCTCTAAAATTTGGGGTCCAGTGTTGTAGCACAGTCTGCACCTGCACTGGGCCTACCCTATATGTAATTTCTTAAGAGAATGATTATCTATATTTTCTTTAGCATGTAATAAGTTTATTTGCTAAGTGAAACAACTAGACTACAAATGACGAAAAACAAAGAGTAGGCTAATGAGAATAAGATTACCTTGGAAGTCCTCAATGGTTCTTAGAAGTATACTCATATAACTTTTCGATTTTTCTATTATTAAGTTTAACTTCCAAAGAAAATTCTAAGATTCTTGATATTCTCGTCGCCAAGCACCAGAAAATGGCGTATATGTCATTGCCACTAACATCGTTGTCACATGGATTAAACTTGAGACTCAAGTTATTTTTACCAAGTCTCCAATGTAAACGCCAATTATACTTGCTAAAAAAGTACAATAAAGATAGTCTTGTGTTTGTACAAATGTTTGAGGTGTTTAGGGTATCTGGAAAATACGTAGAGTTAGTTCACACCGAGGGGTGAGAAGTTCTTTATCGCTATTTCTGGAGAAAATTGGAGGTCCCCCCTCAACCCTAAGATTGATGTATTTATATAGGCCACTTGAGTATGGATTAGAAAACAATTATCTCAACTCTCTTCTTCAGGAACATGGAGAGGGAGAAACTAGTTCCTCCTTGAATCATGGAGGAGACAATTATCCTCCTCGACTCCCTCTATGAGTTTATTGTAGTAAGACATGTCATTTCTCACGTTTATTAGATAAGTGAATAGTGGAAATTCGTCCAAACGGATGAAGCCCAATAGTGAGGTCTGTTGAGAGCATCCAAACGACCTTATGGCCCATTTCGGACGACCTAAAATTTTGCAGGACAACTCGCCCCCACCACTGTGTTTGACATTCCATTTCTTTCATGAACTATCCTCTCTCATGACCCAATAAAATTAGGGTTAATACCTATTTTTTCTTGCCATATGAGCAAAATTTGAAAAACCTCATTGTAAAAAAAGTTTGGATTCCCTCCCTAATTTATAAACTCATTGAACTCAATCATAAAAAAAAATGATGCGATAGTATTTATGACTTTTTTTAAAAATGATGTGGACTGCCTAGTTGACATTTTACTAATTATTCTTTTTTTTTAAATGCCACTTTAGCTTTTTAAATTCTTAAAATTATTTTAAACCTTTAATATTTAATAAAAACAAACAAACAAAATTATGTATAAGCTAAAGATCAAACTGAAAGATCTTACTATACAAAATGTGCCTCTTTACCATTAATCATTCAATATTTATGAAATATATTTTATTATTCATAATTATTAAAAACACATTTAAATTAAAGAAAATTGTCACAAAGTCTATTTTAAAATAATTAAATAATTTATAAATACACTTAATTAAAATAATTATTAATTAAATAATTATTTAAAATAATTAAATAATTTATAGATACACTTAATTTAAAATAAAATTTGGTCCTATAAACACCCACCTACATCTCTTTAACATATAAAAGCCAAAAAAACTATATATTAAAGTTAGTTTGAAGGCCCACTAAGTGTTGAAATGATTAATATGATAAGGCAATGTAAGGCACAAAAATGGAATAGCATGGAAATATAAAGGGGAGTGGAGAATAAACAAGTGAAGGCACAGTTAATGGTTGATATAGAAAAGCCATGATTGATGTATGACGTTTGAGGATTTTGGTTCTTTAACATGATGAATGAATTTTATGATTTTAAAGTGAGTGCACTTTAGATTGCTCCAAGTTCAAACACACTTTCATTAGTCCCATGTTAATATTATACTTAAAAAAGCTTCTTGTGTTATTCCATCCCCACTTCCAATGGCAACAACCACTAATCTCATTTCTCCTTTTTCTATTGGGATTCTATAACTCAACAACTACACTAACAAACTTTTAAACTCATTTATATAATTGATTTCAATGTGATATATATATTGGGGGTGCAGGTTGTGGATCTGTCCACCTCAACCTTTTGGTGGGACAAACTAAAATAGTAGTGTGTTTAGTAAAAATTTGTAATTTTTCTATTTGAAAATTATGTTTTAAAGTGTTTGTAATTTGTATGTTAAAAAATTGTAGTTGACAAAATTTGTAACTTTTTCATCTAAAAATTATAGTTGAATTGATATTTGCAATTTTCAATCTAAAATTGTAGTTGTGAGAGTGTAATTTTCTTCTTATAATAATTATAGTGGTTGGGATTTGCAATTTTCTTCTTATAACAGTTACAAGCTAATAATAAATTTGATTGAGAGTTAATTTTATTTTCATTCACTTGTGTATGTGGAGATTTACTCTCGATAATTTTCCATCAACCGCCTTTACAGTAAAAATTCTGATCAGGTGAGAAAAAAAATAGCATAAGCATTGTTTTTAAGCGTTGCAGATTAGCTATCATTTTTTTTTCTTAAATAATATTATGCCTACATTAAAATTTGATACTCATTTGTTTAATGGAAAATGTGGACTCTTCCAAGTAACAATGCACGATCCAAGACTATCTTGTTCAACAAGATCTTGTGTGATTAGGAAAATGAAAAAATGAGTGAGATGAAAAAAATCGTATTAGAATATAGTAAAAAAAAAAAAAAAAAGGAAATAAGCATAATTTAGGGTGCACTTACTTCACATATTAAAGTGATTGTGTTGAAAGAAATCTCTAAAAATAAATTGTATGCACTGCGCTAAAAATGATTTTTGGCAGTACAGTAAAGACAACGCTTTCTATAAAAGCGCTGCTAAAGATTTTAAAAAAACAAAGGAAAAAAGCGCTGCTATAACATGGCTTTAAAAAGCGCTGTTAAAGGTCGTTGTTATGCAATACAATAGAAAGCGCTGCTAAATGCGGGGAATACTAAAACGCTTTATAAAAGCGCTGCTATAGGGGGAATACGAAAGCACTTTCCTAAAGCGCTGCTATAGGTCCTGCCTAAGGCAGACCTTTGAGAGCGTTTTTCTAAAGTGCTGCTATAAGGGGAATACGAAAGCGCTTTCCTAAAGCGCTGCTATAGGTCCTGCCTAAGGCAGACCTTTAAGAGCGCTTTTCTAAAGCGCTGATAAAGGGGGAGGGAGGGTACGAAAGCGCTTTTTAGGAGAAAGCGCTGTTATAAGGGGGTCTACAAAAGCGCTGCTATAGGTATTTAGTTTTTTTAAAAATAAAACAAAATTTTCATTTCGTTCTGACTCATTCTTCTTTCTCTCACGCGTATCATTCTTTCTTTCTCTCTGGCGTATAAACCCTACTCCCTTCGTCTGTCCGACCACCGGTGGTTTCTCCCTCTGTCCGTCCGGCATACTCCCACCGACGTACTCCCTCCTTTGTCGACCACCATTTTCAAGGTATTTATGTATTTTCTTCATTTTCATGGTTATGGTTTGATGAGTTTTTTTGTTGTGGAAATAGTGAAGATAATGTTGATGTTAACGTTGATGTTAAATGTTATAAGGTATTTTAAAGGTTAATGTTGATGTTGTTGATGTTAAATGTTATAAGGTATTTTAAAGGTTAATGTTGATGTTGTTGATGTTAAATGTTATAAGGTATTTTAAAGGTTAATGTTGATGTTGTTGATGTTAATGTTGATGTTGATGTTAAATGTTGATGTTAATGTTAATGTTAATGTTGAATATTGTGATGTTGTTGATGTTAATGAAAACATGAATTAATTTTGTATATGTTAATATTGTTGTTGTTGATGGAAACTTGAATTAAGTAACGAGAGTGTTGTTGTTGATGTTGTTAATGTTGATGTTGTTAATGTTGATGTTGTTAATGTTGATGTTGACGTTGATGTTGATGTTGTTGATGAAAACATGAATTAATTTTGTATATATGTTAATGTTGTTGTTGATGGAAACTTGAATTAATTGTTGAATATTGTTGATGTTGTTGATTGAGTTAATTGTTGATGTTTGAATATTCACGAATTAATTGTTGAATATTGTGATGTTGTTGATTAATTGTTTGAACTTAAGTGATGGAGTTGCTATATTAGGTACACCATCAACTACTAACTTAGTGAATTTGTTATAGGGGTTACTTGTGAAGAGTAAGATTGTGATCGTTTCCAAGAAGCTTACTGTGTAGTTCTAGAAGTTGCTGACTTCTCTACAGTTGCTACAGGTAAGCATTGTTTTTGTTTAGCTTACTTAGTTTAATTTAGCCTACTTAATTAGTATGGATAAAAAATAGATGTCTTCCAATCGATTGTCAAAAGAGTATGAGAATTGGGTATCAAAATTCGTTAAGTTTGCTATTGAACACGCCAAAGACCCCAGTAGGATCGCATGTCCTTGCTTAGGTTGCTGTTATAGGCGTCAAATTGACGCAGTTCAGTTGGAATCAAATTTAAAGAGGTATGGAATTGATCAAAGTTATATATGTTGGACATTACATGGTGAGATAAGTAACGAGAATGTTGAACCAGGGGATAATACGACCTATGCTTCAAACGACAATGACACAGATACATACGACTATGATCGAGTCGAAGAAATTGTAGAAGCACTTGAAGAAGATCTTCAGGATTTTTCCAAAATGTTTGAGAGGTTGGTAAGCGATGCAGAGAAACTGTTGTATAAAGGTTGCATTACTTTCACAAGATTGTCTGCGGTATTAAAGTTGTACAACTTAAAGGTGGGCAATGGATGGTCGGATAAAAGTTTCACAGAGTTATTAGCCCTCATGAAAGAGATGCTTCTGGAGGATAATGTTCTTCCCATTCGAACCTATGGATCAGAGTGCAGGTATATTTTCATGAAAAAGCGTTCTCTCCTCCCCCACCCCCCTTTTAGCAGCACTTTTGTCTTAAAAAAAGCGTTGCCTTTACCTACAGCAGCACCACTTTAGGCAGCGCTTTTAAACGCTGGTAAAGGCCAAAAAAAGCGCTGCTAAAGGTCTTTTTTGGCATAGTAATGATAGAAAAGTAGTCATTCCTTCATTGTGTTTGTGACTATAGGAATTATAGAAACCTTTGATTATATGTTGGATTTACTTATCAAGATTTTTTCTTGAATCGGGATGGAAATATATTGATCAAAAACGTGTTTGAAGTTGTAATTTGATGTTCTGTCGAAGTAACTAGTCGAGGTGTAGGAGGCAACTATATTCGATTGAGTCGAATACAACATGTGGTTGTTAATGTCGAAATGTAACCTGTTGCTTACATTGTGTATGTTTTGGGCTGGGGTTGATTTGTATAGTTTTGGGTCTGAACTTTAGTTGCCTATATAAAGGAATTGTATGATGAAAATCATAATAACTTCACTCATATTTACAATTTAGTTTCTATCTCTTTTCTCTATTCTTCTTCTTTTTCTCTCATCTTTCTTGAAAAGTCTTTTGTTCCAACAAATTGGTATCAATGAGAACTAGTTACGATTCAAAGATAATATATAATGGGAAATAGAAACACTACATTAACTCAATTTCCAGCGAATCTACCAGTTTTCAAAAGGGGAAAACTAGGAACAGTGGGTTGCTCGGATGAAGGTCATCTTCAAATTTCAAAATGTGGCTGAAATCGTGAACGATTGAGTACATGCATTGGAAGAGAATATTAATGATGTTCACCAAGCTATGCACAAGGAACAAAGAAATAAAGATGGAAAATGTTTGTTATTGATTCACCGGTGTGTGGATTCTAACGTGTTCGAAAAGATAATTATTAAAAAAGATATGGCCAAAGAAGTGTGGGACAAGTTAAAGAACTTGTACGGCGGAGATGAAAAACTAAAAAGGGTGAAGTTGCAGACGTTGAAAAGAAATTCGAGATGACTTAGATGAAGGAAGATGAATCAGTCTCGGAATACCTTTCATATGTGGTGTTGTTTACGAACCAGATGAAGGCGTGTGGTGAATCAATCAACGATTTGTAAAAGATTGTGAAAGTGTTGAGATCTCTGACTAAGAATTTTAATTACATTGCAGTGTCAATTGAAGAGTCCAAAAGTCTAGCTAACATGAAGTTAGAAGAACTTCAAGCTTCATTGGAGGCTCGTGAGATGAGGCTGAAGCAGATAAACTCAAAAAGGGAAAAGGTGGCTGAACAGACACTACAAGCAACATTCATCAAGAAATCTGGGAAAGAGAAGGCGAAGTAGGGAAGAAATCTTGCTAATGATGAGAAGCCAAGCAATAACTCAAAGAATTACTCTGATTCGATCAAGAAATGCATGGGCAACAAGTATTCTAGGAAGAAAGTTGAAGAATGAGACAAATGATCAATTTGTAAGTGCGACACTGTACAAACAAATCATCGGATTCTTGAGGTATCATTGCAATACCAAGTCATATATTTGTCAAAGTGTCGGACTGTTTAGTAGATTCATGGAGAAACTCCAAGAATTCCATCTCACTGTAGTCAAAAGAGTGATGAGATACTTTAAAGTTACGATTGATCATGGTGTGTTGATGCTAAGATGGAAGAAAACCAAAACAGATAAAGAGGTGTATGGCTACACTTATTCAGATTTCAGTGGAAATCATGGCGAGAAGAAGAGTATTGCAGACTACATACTCATGATTGAAGGTGCTTCAATCTCGTGGAGCTCAAGGAAGCAAAGTATTGTTGCTTTGTCATCATATGAAGCTGAGTATATGGCCGCATCATATGCAACATGTCAAGTGACATGGATAGAGATGTTGCTTGAATAGATCAAGATAATAAAGCATAATAAAATAAAGCTATTTATCGACAACAAGTCAGTTATCGATCTGACGAATCATCCAGTGTGTCATGGTCGAAGTAAGCACATATAAAGAAGGCATCATTTTCATAAGGATCAAGTTAACAAAGAAAAATTTGAACTTGAGCATTATAAGATAGAATGAAAACTAGCTGACATACTCACCAAACCCTTGGAGAAAGTCAGGTTCGACGAGTTGAAGAGAAGTATCGGGATAAGAAGTATCGAGAAAATGAATTAAGAAGTGTGTTAGAAGTTGTAATTTGATATTTTGTCGAAGTAACTAGTCGAGATGTAGAAGTCTGTTGTATTCGACTTAGTCGAATATGACAATGAGTTGTTATGTCGAAATATAACTTGTAGTTTGCATTGTGTATGTTTTGGGCTTGGGTTTATTTGTATAGTTTTAGGCATGAGATTTGGTTGCCTATAAAAAAGCATTGTATGATGTAAATACTAATAACTTCACTCACTCTTACAATTCAGTTTCTATCCCTTTTCTCTCTTCTTCTTCTCTCCTCTTTCTTGAAAACTCTTCTGTTCCAATAAAACGGAATTTATGGTACTTTCCATAAGTTCTTTGTTGCGTGAATATGGTGAGCTTGGAGAAGCAGTAAGTTTACACGCATATCACGTGAAACCATCTCCATGTATCGATTCTCTTTGGCTAGCCACTCCATGACGCACTCCTTTCGCATTTGTTTTTAGTAAACCTCAAACAAAACTAGAAACAATATTTCATCTAGTGGAACTTCCTCAAGTACAAACTAGAACTATTATTGATATAGATGGAAGTTATAATAATATGCCAACTCATATTAAATTTAGTGATATCTTTGACACCTCATTTGAAATAAAAGGTAATAATATTCCTTCATTGTGTTTGTAAAAATAACATTATAAAAGGTAAATTATTAGTGCTAAAAATAAAAATATCAAACTTATTTAAAATATAAAGAATAAAAAAGTATTGAGCTATCTTTAACTTTTTAAAAAAATAATGATATAATTTTAATCTCTAAATTTTCACTTTATAACAATAAAATTGTCATTTTATCGCTTATTATTAGTATTTTTTATTATAAATAATTACTATTTTTTATTATAAATAATTACTATAAATATCATCCATCAAAATTTTAAATCTATCATTGAGAACTTAATGAACAGACTACGACTTAATCACTCTAGTTTAATTAAATTTGAAATTAAATCAATTAATTATTGAACTAATTTATTAATCCATCAAATATGATTCATGTAAATAAAAAATTAAATTTATATAAATGATGTCTTAATGTGATGATTGTTTGGATTTAACGAGTAATTAATCTAATAAAATTTTATTTTAAATTTTAAATTTTAAATATCTCTTCTCTCTCTTCATGACTATTGAAACATGAGAATGTGACGGTCGATAATAAATGGCCTATAAATTAGACACATTTAAGAAAGCAACAATTAAATTTCTCATTCTTTCTATTTTTCTCACAAACAAATAAAATACTATCTTTATCATCAAAGATACATAAAAGAAGAAGGAAGAGATGAGAGAAAAATTCAAATCAACAACCAAACAAAAATCGACATCATATATACAGGTACATTTTACAACCTTTATGTAGAAATTGATAAAATTGTAAAATGCCATAATATCAAGATTCAAATATGAAAATTTTCTAACAATTGGTATTAAATATTATGATTTTTTACATTTTCATGAATTTCAACAAAAAGGTTGGGGTTGCCAAGTATAACTAAAGGTGAATAATTCACATGAAAAGAAGTTTAGAGCAATAATCATTAGTAGTTTTTTCATTGGGTATTCCAAAAAAAAACCAAAAAGGTATAGATTTTATTGTTCTAATCATTGCACGAGAATAATTGAGTCTGATAATGCTCGACTCATTAAGAATGATCAATACACTATGAGTGAGAAATCACACAAAATGTATATTATGGAGACTCGTGGTGAATCTTTATCACCTAAAGAATCTTTCCAAGTTGTTGTCCCTTTAGCTGTATTAAGTCACATTCAAAACCTACAAAATGAACATATAATTGATGAGTCAATTGACAATGTACAAGTCACAAATGAGCAAGAACAAGTGATAGAATAAACACAAGAAATATTATGAACGTGACTTGAATGTGACTTGAACATATATTTGGATCCAGCCTCATTCACAAAAAACATGGATCAATTCTGAAAATTGGATCAATATCATGAAAGAAGAGTTAAAGTCAATGGATGACAGTAACGTATGAGATCTAGTTGAGTTGTCTAAATATTCAAAATGAAATATTGAAATACTTGTTGCAAAATGTTTCACTCAAAAGGACAGTGTTGACTTCAAAGAAACTTTTTATCCCGTTTCAAAGAAGGACTCTTTGAGAATTATTTTGGATTTGCTGGCTCATTAAGACTTATAGCTTCACCAAATAGATATGAATACTGCTTTTCTGAATGGTGACTTAGAGGAAGAAGTGTATGTGGATCAACCTAAAGGGTTTGTTATTATAGGAAAAGAGAGTTTATATTGTAAATTAAGTAATTTAATATATGGACTAAAACTGGATTCGAGACAATGGTATCTTAAATTTAACAATAGTATTTAATCATATGGTTTTATAGAGAACATCATATGTCGATGTATCTATATGAAGTTCAATGGAAGAAAACTCAAAATTTTGGTCTTATATGTTGATGATACTTTACTTACTACCAATGGTGTTTCTTTGTTACATGATGTAAAGAGGTTCCTCTCTAATAAATTTAAAATGAAAGAAAAATGTGAAGCATTACATGTGATGGGAACATAAATATTTCATAATATATAACAAGGACTATTGGGATTATCTTAGAAAGGCTATATAATTAAAATATTAGAGAGATCCAAAATGGATAAATGCTCTGCATGAATAATTTCTATTCATAAAGGGGACATGAATAGTTTCTTTGTATTAGTGGTTCATAGCTTGATGTATGTCTAACCATGTATCCGACCCAATATCAGTTTTGTCGTTGGTATGTTGGATCGATATCAAAGTAATCTTGGAATGGATCACTGGAAATCTACGAAGAATATTTTTAGAACAAGGCACTAAAGATTACATGATCATTTATAGAAGGTTGAATCCCCTTGAAGTGATTGGTTACTCTGATTCTCTTTGCGAGATGTGTGGACTCAGAGAAATCCACATCTAGGTATGTTTTTTTTTCTGAATGGAGAAGCAATATCATGGAAGATTGGAAAAAAAATTATAATTGTTACTTCTACTATATAGGCATAATTTGTGGCATGTTTTAATATATTGTATGACACTTATGAATTCAGTTAAAATTATGTTTCTTCCACTACTACAAATAATACATTTTATGATAAAACTGTTATCTCACCCAACCAAAAACTGAGGTATAATGCCAAGGCGCACCGTATTTTATTTATTTATTTAATAAATACCACATATTCCCTCGGCTTCTAAATATAACCGAGGGGAAAAACAATTTAGGACAGACTTCGAATCCCAACAACAACAATTTATGTTTTTATTTCTTTAAAAATGAGGTCTTTCTTTTTATATTTAAATTAATGATCTATTCTTTTGGTTATATTTAATAACTGAGAGATTAAATTATCAAATTTTACTATAAAAGCACTCGTAAATCAGATTTTAACATAAACCAAACTTATATGTAGTCACTCTAAACTTGTACACATCATTCATTGGGATGGATTGCAAGATAGAAAAAATCTCCAATGTTCTTCTATCTCAAACAAAACTTTTTTTTCTGTTCTTGCAGTTCATCCCAGCATAATGATGTTAATGTTGTTGTTGTATTTTTGGAATAACCTTCCTATGTTGTCAATCAAAGAAAACATTGAGAAATTTATTGCTTTTCTTGCTTGACAATATTGAGAAATTTATTCCTAAGCACAATCATCTTGTTCTCTTTCATGTGAAATCATTTTTCATTAAAACATTTGCTCAAGATAAGAAATCTCTTTGGGATAGCTTGCAAGTGCAGAATAAAAATTTCTCTTTGTTGGAACAAATAATTTAACAGAAATTTGAAAAGATTTGTTGTTCTCCAAAAGTCCATTGTCAAAAGAAAAAACTTTTAAAAAAATTTGTTTCCCTTTTTACAGAAACCAAGAGGTATGTGGCGCTTGAGATACATATTTTGTCGTATTTTTCATTTAAAAAGAAATCCATTTTAACTTGATTATGAAAAATAACCGAGGAAAAATATAAGCATGTTTATTGAGTTTGTTCATCGTCCTTAAGAAAATCCTTGTCATCTATTTAATAATATCAACGCTCAAAACACTCCCATTAGTGGTCAATGTGAAACCTAAAATCCTCATTATAAAAGCATTTTGAATATTAAAAATTGATAATAAAATATTTGACATGAAATCTTTGAAACTTTAAAAAACGTTTATTTTATTTGAGAAAATTTCTCTATGATGTATTGCAAGAGAAGAAAATTATTTGGATTCAAGGTTTGTGTTCTTAAATAATCATATAACTGAATATTTATTTTATTAGTCTAACTTTTTTTTGTTTTATATCAGACATTGGATATTCCTCAAGATCAATGAAACTAGGATCCCAAACATTTTCAATTCCCCCAGATGTTTAACATTTATTCTTCACCAACAACGATGACAATGAATCGAGTTCAACATTTTTGTTTTAATATTTGTGTAAACAATGTAGTTTATAAACAAATTAATTTATTAATATTTTGCGTAATCAATGTAATGAGTATTTAAAAATAAAGAATATATATTTCCCCTTGGTTTTGTTTAAAAATCGAGAGGTATATGACACTAGTTTTAAAAATATAAAAAAGCTATGATTATGGATCGAACTAATGACCATTTCAACTATCTCATCAGTTGTTCTAAAACTGAGTGGTAAAGTGGTAGATTTTCATGACGTCCTTCGTTACCTCGCCTCTATAACCGAGGTAAAATCAACTTTGAGTCTGAGATTAAATGTGATTTTTTTAGTAATGTGCTTAGTTTCATGACGTCCTTCGTTACCTCACCTCTATAACCATTATTGTTATGTGATGACAAATGTGTATTTGAATAGACATAAAAGACACATTATTGTATCCCTTAAAGTTATTTGAATTGGATTGTTTTTGATACATAAAAGGAGTCAAATTGATGAATAACTTTTGGCCTTCATTATTCGATCATTTTAATTTATTAAAAATGATGACTTGTGACTTTCAATGACTGGTGCACAATTATGGTATAAGATTGAAACATCAAGTTGCCATATGAGTCAAGTAGAAGACTATTGGATTAATTTATTAATCTGGCAAACATGACACATGTAAATAAAAGTTTGATTTAAATAAAATATGCCTTACTATGATGATTTTTTGGATTTAATGGATAATTAGGTCAATGAGTGAAGACAAAGTCTTGGCTGAGCAGTTGAATATGCTTAACATGTTTATTCTTGATCTTGAAAATATCAAGGTCAAGAATGATGATGAAGATCAAACGTTATTAGTGTTGTGTGATTTACCAAGACCTCATGCTCACTTCAAAGAAACCCTCTTATATGGAAGAAAGTCCCTAACATTTGAAGAAATAAAAGAGCAAAAGCCATCATTTATTGGAGAAGGTTTATCCGTTAAAGGAAAGCTCTCAAAGAAATATGGTAAGTATGAGAGGAAGAAAGGTAAACTTCTACCTATTTCTTATGGTGGTAATGCCTCTACAATTAGGTGTTATCACTGTAAGAAAGAGGTACATACAAGAAAGGTGTTCCCTAAACGTCTGATTAATCATGGTGGAAAGAATAAAGGTAATGCAACCATTATATAAGATGATTGTGAATCATCTGATGTCCTGGTTGTTTCCTACAATGACTCTAGCAAGGAGTGGATTGTGGATTTAGGTTGTACTTAGCACATGATTCCAAAAAAATTAATACAATTTTGAGGAATTATTTGATCAAGATGGTGGATTAGTGATGTTGGGAAACAATAGAGCCAACAAGATTGCGGGAATTGAATATGTCAGATTCAAGCTACATGATGAATCAATAAAGCTATTGATTGATGTCATGTATGTACCTGATATTAAGAGGAATTTGATTTCTCTTAGTGAATTCGACAAGAAATGATATGTTTTCAAAGAAGAGCAAAGTATCCTAAGGATAATGAAGGGGTCGAAGAAAGTCTTGAGATACATCAAAAGGAAAATCCTATATACCATTAAGGCTAAGATTGTAAGTGGTTCAACAGATGTGGCATCTATAAAACCTGTGTCAATACTGAGTTATAACACAAGAGACTTGGCCATGTCAGTGGAAGAGGCCTGGTCGAATTGTCAAAAAAAAATATATGTTATGTGGTGATAAGGTCGAAAAACTGGTGTTTTGTGAACCTTATGTATTTAGTAAATTCTATAGGGTGAAGTTTAACAAAGGTAAACAAATAACACATGGATCCCTTGATTATGCACATGTTGATCTTTGAAGGCCTGCAAGAAATCCTTCACGCTCAGGTACAAATTATTTTCTACCCATAGTTGATGATTACTCACGAAAGTTGCGGGTATTCATTTAGAAAGCTAAGGATGAAAATTTTGAAATTTCAAAAGTTGGAAGACTCTAATCAAAAGCCAAACTGATAGGAAGATCAAGAGGTTAAGGATCGACAATGATCTTGAATTTTGCAATGAGGCTATCAACAGATATTGTGTTGCGTCTGGTATTACAAGGCACAGAACTACAGCAGGAACTCCCCCAAAAAAATGGTTTGGATGAAAGGTTTAGTAGAACCATTTTGGAAAGAGTGAGGTGCAAGATGGTTAGTGTAGGATTAAAGAAGGTTTTTTAGGCTGAGGCGGTCATATTATATACATGTTGATCTTTGGGGGTCGGTATGAAATCCTTCACACTTAGGTGCAAGATATTTTCTATCAATAATTGATGATTACTCATGAAAGTTGTGGGTATTCATTCAGAAAGCTAAGGATGAAACTTTTGAAATTTTCAAAAGCTGGAAGACTCTGTTCAAAAACCAAACTGACATGAAGGTCAAGAGGTTAAGGATCGACAATGATCTTGAATTTTGCAATGAGGCTTATGACAATTATTGTGCTACGTCTGGTATTATAAGGCACAAAACTACTGCACATACTCCCTAAAAATGGTTTGGCTTAAAGGTTTAATAGAACCATTTTGGAAAGAGTAAGGTGCTAGATGGTTAGTGCAGGATTAAAGAAGATTTTTTGGGCTGAGGAAGTCATGACTGCAACTTACCTGATAAATAGATGTCCATCGACTGCTTTGGAGATGAAGACACATGAAGCAGTTTGCCTAGGTCATCCACCAGACTTCGACAAACTTAGAGTATTTGGTTGTGTAGCATATGCTCTCATTAGGCAAGTCAAGGTCGAACCTGGAGCTCTAAGATGTATGTTCCTTGAATACCCTGAATGAGTCAAAGCTTATAGGATATGATGCATAAATCCAATCACTGGAGGTGTATAAAGAGTTGAGATATAGTTTTCGATGAAGCTGATATAACTTTTAATAAAACTAATGAAGTTGGTCAAATTATATAGAGATCTCTAGACGAGAGCTGGAATTGGAAGAGATTCATGTTGAGCTGAAATATAGTGATGTTGAACTGCATAATCCAGATGAAGTCAAAGAACAAGCACAAGTTATTGATGAAGATGAGGAGACTGGTAATAACTACCTGCTGGAAAAAGACATGTCGAGAAGAGTCATCAAGCCACCTGAGGGACTTGGTTATGTAAATCTCATAGCTTATGCCTTAATCTCTGTAAGTGAGCTTCTGGATTAAGAACATAGAGACTACAAGAAAGTTGTGAGAAGTCAAAATAAGACTGAATGACTTAAAGCCACTGATGATGCGATGAAATCTCTTCATGATAATAACACTTGGGAGCTGATTGAGAAACCTGCAGGGGCCAGGTTAGTCAATTGTAAGTGGATTTTCAAGGTTAATGAAGGAATCAAATGAGTGATGTCAGAGCGAATTAAGGAAAAGTTGGTTGCTAGGGGGTTCACTCAGAAAGAAAGATTCAACTTTAATGATGTGTGCTCCCTAGTTTTAAAGCATAAATCCATTAGAATGTTCTTATCCATGATGGAAAAGTTCGACTTAGAACTTGAACAGATGCATGTAAAGACAACTTTTCTGTATGGTGATCTAAATAAAACAATTTTGATAAGGCAACCTGAAGGGTATGTCAAAAAGGGAAATGAATATTATGTGTGTGATTCGAATAAGTCGTTAAACGCCCTAAAGTTTGACAATGGAATAGGAGATTCGACAAGTTTATGGAACACATAGGTTTCACTAGGATCCAGTTCGACCACTGTGTTTACTTCGTATTTCGACCTGGAAATTCACCTGTTATTTTGTTGATTTATATGGATGGCATCCTCATAGCAAGCAACAATGTTGAGGATGTTATGAAGGTGAAGGATGAACTCAATAAAGAGTTTGACATGAAGGATCTGGGAGATGCCTCTAGGATTCTTGGGATTAACATTCGGAGAGATAGAAAGTAGTTGAGATTATGCTTATATCAAGAGACATACCTACTGAAGATTCTTGACAAGTTTGGTTTGTCGAATTCAAAGTCAGTTGTAACATTGATTAATCCTCAACTTAAGTTGAATAAGACTCAAATTCATAGTACTGAAGTCGAAATAGCCTCTATGAATAGCATTTCATATGCTTGTATAGTAGATTGTTTGATTATGCTATAGTATGTACGAGGCCAAATATAACATATGTAGTAAGCCTTGTAAGTAGGTACATGGTCAATCCTAGAAAGGCGTATTGGAAAATATTGAAGTGAATTCTAAGGTACATAAATGGGTCTTTAAGCATAGTCCAAATTTATGATGGAGCCTGTGGTGATGATAGTAAAGCAGAAATCAAAGGATTTGTCGACTCTAATTATGCAGGTTGTATGGATTCTAGAAAATCTATTTATGGATACGTGTTCACTATGTTTAGCACATCAATCAGTTAGAAAGCAACACTTCAGAAGGTTATTGCCTTATCAGCCATTGAAGTGAAATATATTACTCTCACTGAGGATGTGAAAGAAGCATTGTGGCTTGAAGGTTTTGCTAAAGCTTAAACTTCAAGGTCAAGTAATCGCTGTTAAATGTGATAGTCAAAGTGCAATACACATGTCAAAGAATTCATCCTATCATGAGCTAACCAAACACATCGATGTAAGGTTGCATTTTGTCAAAGAGATAATCGAGCGTGAAGAAGTACAAGTGCTTAAGCTTTTGACTAATGATAATGTTGTTGATATGATCACCAATACATTGCCAAGTTGCTAGTTTTTTTCACTGCATGCAACTAATATGATTACATGATGACAGCTAGCTGGTCTCATGGTTCAGCGTTTCTTCTAAAGTGGAGATTTTTAGTTTATGGGTTATAAGCTACTGTTGTAGCAAACTCTGTCGAAGTCAAAGAACTAGTGTAGCTGTCAAAATTTGTTAGGTTGTTAGCTTGTCGAAATGGGTCAATCTTTTGGGTCAAATGTTTAGTATGTTAGTTGAAAGCTAAATTTTAGTTTTCTTATAAATAACATACTAGTCACCACGTCTCAAACAATCTCTGATAATCCTAACTAGAGGGAGAAAGTGGTGTGGTTGAGATTCAGTTGTAAACATTGTTCCTTAATGTGTAATTAAATCAAGATTTCAATTTTATATCACTTTGAATTATCTTTCTCTTTCTTCCCTCTTTTTTTACTTTGTGGTTTTCTTGTTAATCAAGAAACTAACCATACTCTATTTTCTATGCATTGTTTTCACAAAATTGAGAATGTGATTGTTGGGAATAAGGTGCTTATAAAATATACACCTTTAGAAAAACAACGATCAATTTATTTTCTTCTGTTTTTCTCACAAACAAACAATAGTATCTTCATCATCAACGATACATAAAATAAGAAGGAAGAAAGGAGAGAAAAATTCAAATAAAAAATTAAGAATCAAACCAGAATCGGCATCATAGAATATGTTTTGCAACCTTTTTGTAAAAATTCATAAAATTGTAAAAATCATAATATTAAAAATTAAAATAATATGATTCTTAAGAATAATTAAAAATAATTTTTATGAAAAAATATTCAAAATAACTTTAAATTTAAGTAACTTTTTAATTATGATATTAAAAAAATATATTAACATGATTAAGTATCTAAACTAATATTCTCTAAAAAAAACTTTTACAATCAATTATTTATTTGAAATATTTAAAAAAAATTATAAAAATAAATATAATAAAACTATGTAAAATATTAAAATCATTTTTTGAAAAACAAAAATGAACCAAACAAGCCCTATATCACATATGAGTATGGTGTATCTCAAATATATATTTTCCATTATAATATTCCTTTATGTACATACTCACCTTCCTAAGAAAACATTAATTGATGCCCCACCTATCCCATTTCTATATATACATGTTACCTTAGTTTTGAACTCTCATCACAATTAACACATTAAGACAAACAACTTTAGCATCAATCTCAAGGCCATTTCTCTAAACTTTGTTTTGGTTTATTTTATTACATAATTTGAGAGTGATTAATTAGAGTATGGACAATGAGGAAATCCCATCAGCACCTTCTACTCCAGCAACACCAGGTACTCCTGGTGCTCCTCTTTTTGGTGGATTCAAATCTGAAAGACATGGAAATGGTAGAAAGAACTCATTACTCAAGAGTTTGAAATGTTTTAATGTTCAAGAATGGACTTTGGAAGATGGTGCCTTACCTAAAGTCTCTTGCTCTTTGCCTCCCCCTCCTGTCCCTCTTGCCAAAAAGGTACATTCCATTCACATATTAATGCTGCAGTTGAGTAGATTAGTTCATCCGATATGTTATATCTGCTAGTTGAGTTAAATGAGTATAAACTGTTCGTCTATAATTCAATCCATAAAGATAATATTCATTTATATTTATCTAATGAAGATTAATGTGTTGATTAATGTATTTACTAGGTTGGAGCAGAGTTTATAGGCACATATATTCTAATGTTTGCTGGAATAGCCACTGCAATTGTGAACCAAAAGACACATAATTCAGAGACACTAATTGGATGTGCTGGAGCTACTGGACTTGCTGTTATGATCATTATTTTATCAACCGGTCATATTTCTGGTGCTCATCTCAATCCTGCTGTCACCATTTCATTCGCCGCACTAAAGCACTTTCCCTGGAAAAATGTATAAAAGAAAAAAAAACTCTAATTCAACTTCTAATTCATTTTTCACATAAGTGCTTATTTAAAATTTTCTGAATTAATTGTATAGGTGCCTTTGTATATTGGCGCACAAGTTTTAGCTTCAATATGTGCTGCATTTAGTCTGAAAGGAGTTTTTCATCCATTCATGAACGGTGGAGTCACTGTTCCCACGGTTGAATATGGCCAAGCTTTTGCTTTAGAGTTCATTATCAGCTTTAATCTCATGTTTGTTGTCACTGCAGTTGCAACCGACACAAGAGCTGTGAGTATATTATTTCACATCCATATTTCAGTATAAAAACTTTATATATATATATATATATATATATATATATATATATATATATATATATATATATATATATATATATATATATATATATATATATATATATATATATATATTATGAGTGGACCAAGGCAACGTGGTAGAGGAAGTTTGAGGCACATAAAACCAAAAGGGTAAGATGAGATGAGAGTCAATGGAAAAGATATTTGAGCAGCTTTTGTCGCAAATGGATATAAAATTCATTCTTTTGTGACCATTGATTGTATGTATGAACATGCATATATGTTTTGCAAGTGAGATATTTGTCTTTATACAGTTGCACTAACTAAAGACAAGTGGGATTTGGAATCTTAATTAATTGTGTTACACATATATGGAAAAATATGAAACATATACTCCACCTGTCTCTTATATATGAAAAAATATGATGATTAATGACTAATAGTTTTAGAAACTTTGATAAAAGATCTTGTTATGAATTAATTAATTTAGGTGGATTGTGATTGTGACCTGTGGTAACATGATACAGGTGGGAGAGCTTGCGGGAATCGCGGTGGGAGCCACCGTCATGCTCAACATACTCATTGCTGGGTATGTTCCAACTTTGAGAATTTTAAAATGACTTATTTAGGTATTCTTTTCCAAAATGACTTATTGTTTGGACACTTTTACTGAAGGCCTGCAACTGGAGGTTCAATGAATCCAGTGAGAACATTAGGCCCAGCAATTGCTGCAAACAACTACAAAGGCATATGGTTATATATCATAGCTCCTATTCTTGGAGCTTTGGCTGGGGCAGGTGCCTACACTGCTGTTAAACTTCCTGATGAAGAATTCAACTCTGAAGTGAAAGCCTCTTCTGCCCCTGGAAGCTTCAGAAGATGATCTCATCTCGTCCACAAGGTAGCAATACAAGATCTAACAAAGCTACTTTAAATAGAACTTTTGTATTATATAAATACATTATAGTTTGTAATTAAGAAAGAATGAGTGAGTATTGCAATTGATGCATCCCTAGCTTGCTAGCTACATGCGCATGTTGTAATATTTGTGTTCAAATGCATCAATTAGTTGTGCAACGTTATGATCCAAGATAAATTAGTGTTGTTTTTGTAAACATGAATATGATATTGTTTTTTTTATTGGAATTAATCTTAATCTTGGAGATAATCTGAATCAATTTTGATGAACAAAAGTTAATTTTTCGATCGCGTCTCTTGTTCTTCACTATTTGATTGAGTGAATCAACCACACTATGGTTGTAAGATGATTCTACTTTGCACACAGATTTAAAAAGGTGAATGAGAATAAATGTAGGTCTTACGAATAAAATTTTTGGAAGAAAAACAAGAATATATTTCACTGTGCAATTGCATTAAATTGTATTTCTTGAAAATGTTTAGTGTGGTCTCTCTGTGTTGTAATTACATAGAGTCTCTTTTTATTTATAATGAGATTAGTTGTACTTCAAGTGATTTCAAAATAACTAGCTCAATTGTTATACAAAATAAATATTAAGTTCAACTCTATCGAAGTAAATTGATTCGACTTTGTTGAAAATACACAATTCTAGACTCCGATGAAGTTAACTCTTTCGGCAACTACACACTTTGGCACATGTCGAATACACGCATATTTAACACACCACGTAATTCATTATGTTTAAGTTATTTATAGTCATCATTGTTCTCAATCTCTTGAACAATTTGACCTGCACAACATTCGTCATTATGTCTGCAATCTGATTTTCTAATATGTAGTGTTCCAAGCTTAACTTTTCATTTGCTACTTGTTTTCTTAGATAATGGAATCTTATTTTAATGCGATTACTTCTTCCATGTGCTATCGTATTCTTTTCTAGCTTGATAGCAGATATGTTATTGATCTTTATGGTCATTGTTTCATGATTCTTCCTTGTAATTTCTTTGATCAAATTTATCATCCATGTTGTTCGGCATGCACATAGATAGACAACTATGTATTTAGACTCACATGATGATAATGCTACAACAGGTTTCTTTCTTGAACTTTAAACAACTGGTGCACCACCTAACATGAACATGTATCTAGTTGTGAATTTTCTATCCTCAACATCGCAACACCCACACAAAAAAGCTAATTTCCAACAAAAACTTATAAAATCATAATTCAAATTTTAATTTTTACAAGTATAAAATTATAAACTCTCTCATACATTGCAATTTTTAAGGAGAAAATTGCAAACATTTCCAATTACAATTTTTGAACGGAAAAATTGTAAACTCTCTCTTAATTACAATTTTTAGACGAAAATATTGCAAACTTTCGCTCAATTACAATTTTTGGATGGAAAAATTACAAACTCTCTCTTAACTACAATTTTTGGATAGAAAAATTGCAAACCCTCTCAACAAATTATTTTTGAACAGAAAAATGAAAAATCTTCTTTAAACACACAACTATCCAAATCTTTAATACACCCAAAAGACTACATGCTAAAAAAATAAAACTAACTATATATATTTATATTAATACTCAAATTCTATTTTCTTCCTGCTATCCGATGCGGGACTTGGATGAATATACTATTTGATCCAACAAATTCTCACTTCATCAGAAGTCACACATATTTTCACTTTGTCTTCAACTTCATCTTCAAAGCGATCATTATAATTATAATGATTGTCACATTTGTAAAATTATTAATCTTCAATCTTTGTGTCTTCTTCCTCCCTTGATCTGAATAATTATTACTCTTCCTTTATCCCTTGATCAGAACCTAAACTCTGATACCAGTTGTTGGGAAAATAACAAAATATAAAAATAACAAATTTCTACTGACGCGAAAGCATACCCACAAAAAAGAAAAAGAAGCAAAATTTCTAACAAAAACCCATAAAATCATAATTCAACTTGTAATTTTTACAAGGATAAAATTACAAATTTCTCATACAATTGAAAATTTTAAGGAGAACATTTCAAACCCTTCCAATTACAATTTTTGAAGGAAAAATTGTAAGCTCTCTCAATTATAATTTGTGGACGGAAAAATTGCAAATTCTCGCTCAGTTATAAGTTTTATATGGATAAATTGCAAACCCTCCCTCAACTACAATTATTGGACAGAAAAATTGCAAACTCTCTCAACAAACTATTTTTGAATGGAAAAATAAAAAACCCTCTCTAAACACACAACTATCCAAATCGGTAATACACCCCAAAAGAATACATTTTATTATTGTGTAAAAATGTAAAACTAACTATATTTATTTATATTAATACTCAAATTCTATTTCTTTCTACTATCCGATGTGGGATTTGGATGAGTATACTTTCAGGGTATCCTATCTGGATCATCTAGATGTACTTGTAATTAAGTTTTCTTCTAAACTAATCAGGCACATATCTGTGTGTTATAGATCCAAACACCTTTAAGTGGCTTTGACTAGGTTTGACACCAAACCAACTTTCTTCAGGTGTGATACCTTTTAGCCTATTATTAGACACCTGTTTAGTATGTAAGTTGTAGTGGACACAACCTTACCTCATAACTCATTTGGTAAGTGCTTGGACTTTAACATACATATCACCATGTTCATAATGGTTATGTTCTTCCTTTCAGCAGTACCATTTTGTTAAGGAGTGTATGGTGTCACCACCTCGTGCATAATTCCTCCTCTTTCTCATAGTATATTGAAATCTTTCGACACATATTATCCATCATCATTTATCCTCAGAGTCTTGATCTTGTGACCAATTTATCATTCCACCATGGCTTTGAACTTGGTGAAGACATCAATCATATCACTTTTCTTCTTGATCAAGTAAGTCCATAAATTTTTGTTGCAATCATCTATAAATGTAACAAAGTACTTGTTACCTCCAATGAAATCTACCTAGGGAGGACCACATACATCTGAGTAAATCATTTCAAGAATGGCTTTTGACGTGCTTTTTGCATCCTTGCTGAAGCTATTTTTGTGTTGCTTTTTTTGAACACATTATTCACACACTCCATTTGGAATATGAATTTCTGGTAATCTTGAGACCATGTTATTTTTATTAAGGTTTCCAATGTCATTAAAATTTAAATGACCAAATTTGTAATGACATAGTCATTCATCATTGCTAGCTCTAGCTACCAGACACATGTGTTTCAACACATCAAGTTCAATCCTGAAGGTTCTATTATGAGACATATGAGCCTTCAAGATCAACTTACCACTTGAGTATAGTACTCTCATCATCTTGTCTTTGATCACCACCTTGTAATTCTTCTCGATCAGTTGGCATATACTTAGCGAATTACTTTTTATGCCAAGTATGTACAACACATTGGAAATCATCAATTGCTTTTCATCCTTCCTCATGATCAGAAAATCATCAATACGTGTGGCACTTTGGGTATTTTCGTTAGCAAAATTTACCTTGTTCTTCATTGAAGGATTGCCATTAGTGAACCAATCTCTTCTTCTAGTCATATGTGATGAGCAGCCTGAGTCGAGATACCACTGACCTTTGAATCTTTTTCCTTCTTTTGTTGTGACCATCAACAACACTTCATCTTCTTCTTGTTTTGCATCATTTTCTTGAGTTTCTTTCTTGGCTCATCGATATTTACTTGCATAATGTCTATACTTCTTACAGTTATAACACTGAATATGGATTTTGTCAGGTTTTCTTCCATCACCTCTTCCTCTACCTACAAAAACACCTTTGCGATGGCTTTGGCTTGAGAATTGTCTCTGATTTAATGAACTACCTTCTTGTTGATTTCCTCTACCAGTCAAGTTGTTATAGTCTCCTCTAACTTTGTTTCCAATCCATGTTCCTTCGCCTTTCTTATCTTTAGCTAATTGTGACTGTAGAGCCACATCATTATTCGTTTTACTTGTAGACCTATAGTCATTCTTTATGCGTGTTTGTGCGCATGCGCGTGCACGTGTAAGTATGTATATGTATGTGTGTCTGTGTATGCGTTTGCGCGTGCATCTGTGTGTGTGTGTCTATGCATGTGAGTGTATGTGTGTGTGTGAGAGTGTATGTCTGTATGTGTGTGTGTGTGTGTGTGTGTGTGTGTACGTGTGTATGTGTGCGTGTGTGTGCGTGTGTACGTGAGTGTGCATATGTGTGTGTATAACTACGTGAGCGTGCATGCATGCCTATGTGTGTGCGCGCGCGCGCGCGCGCGCGTGTGTGTGTGTGTGAGAGAGAGAGAGAGAGAGAGAGAGAGAGTTACCTTAGTGTCACTTTTACAAAACTTGGATCACTTAGACAGACATGACCCGACGAGCTTTCACACATTATCTGAGATATCTTAATTTCTTCTCTCTCAATCTCTCTTTAAATTATTTTTCTTTCTCTCACATATTTTTATCCATAGTTCTTTGAAAAAACATTAGTGAGTTACATATTTTTATCCATAGTTCTTTGAAAAAACATTAGTGAGTTTAGAGAGGAAATTGTTATGGGAAAGAGTATTTCTGTAAATTTACTCAGAGTTACTTTTTCCTTGAGTCATGGAATCAGATTCCAAGCAAAAATCAGTCTTCTAAGGAAACTTAATTCACTTTTTAGTGGCATGGAGCTAACGTTTTCTTCCCTCACCTTATTCCCTTATTCTCAAAATAATAAAAGAAATGGAGAAAAGAAACAAATTAATATCTTCTGCTATATTCCATTTTCGGAATTTAGTCAGGAGCACTCACTATGTTGCTTCTGCATGCACTCACCACCTGGTGCAGCTTCTATAAAGTATGTTTTATAAACTAATAGGAAAGTAATTGATCAAATAAATGTTTTTACCAGCTTCTAACTGAAATTAGCAAAGAATAAACTTCATGGATTGAAACTTAACAAATAAAGCTACTTATCATTAAAGGAAATTGAAAGTATTTACCAGCACCCTATTGGAACAAAAAATATGCTTATGTGAAAATATGTTCATTATTAATCCAAATAAACACATTATCTTAAGATGAAACATTCCTATTAAGGCTAAACCATAAGGTGTCCTCCAAGTATGCAAATGCCATTTTCCTATCATCTCAGAAACAGTTCAAGTGATGGCTCCGATGTGATTCCAGCATGAACAACTACAATATCTTGGTCTTTATCAACTTCTGCAGCCAAAGACTCCACAAGGCAATCACCATATGTTTGAAGCTAGCTAGCATTGTAGAACAAATCAGAACTAACATATTCTGAAAAGTTGACATACACTACTAATTAGAAAGTGAATGGACAAATCACATATGATTCAAATTTTTAAAATAATGAAGAAGTCAGGCCATAAAGAACCCAAGCTATAAATTCCTAGTATTCAAAAGCATGGTACTACACCTAAAGAAGGTAGCATTCAGTACAAAGCATTTCCAAAAAATATCTACAATTTCATCCCTTATAACACATAATTTAACTAACCACTTAGCAAGAACATTTTCACAAATACTTGGCATGCATATATTGCCATAGTTCCTTATATCAAAATGAAAGTTACCTTGAGGTAGAAGGAGTTTACCATCCTTACTTTTGAATTTTTAGATTGTAATTTGTCTCTCATTTTACTATTGAATTTTTGAGTTGTGTTTATGTGTGTGATTATCATTATCTTTATGGGTAAATCATGTAGTATAAACAACATATTCGCTCAGTGGAAAGTAACAATTATGACACATCCAAATAAAAAATTCAGATGTATATGTGTGTATTTTATGTGTGGTTAATTTGTTATTTATTATCAGTTTCTGCTAACTGTTATTTTTAATTATGAGACTGTCTGTCATCAATTATGTTTTAATTTTT
Source organism: Lathyrus sativus (assembly GCA_963859935.3). Lineage (NCBI taxonomy): Eukaryota > Viridiplantae > Streptophyta > Magnoliopsida > Fabales > Fabaceae > Lathyrus > Lathyrus sativus. The sequence goes on along the minus strand of OZ012741.1, from coordinate 2,796,512 downwards.
GCAACTTCTCTTTGGTATACTGATTCACTCTACATATAATTAATATGTATTCTTCACCCTACATATGATTAATATGTATTCTTCACACCATTATCTATCTTAAAGTTTGACTTTACGATCAAAGTATATTCTTATTTTAGTTTTATTTTTTTTGATATAATTTCTTACTTATTATATTTTATTATTTTTCCTTTATCATATTCAACCATTTTATTAAAATTCATTCTATAGTTAACATATGTGTTAATGCACTTTTGGTGTATATAGACTGTGATCACGATTCTGAATATAAAGTATAATTTATATTATTTTATAACGATAATTTCAGCATCTTTATTTAAAACTAAAATTTTTTCTTCTTTTACTTTTTAACTATTTGTTTGTAATCCTAATTATATTATTCATTTGTTATTTTTGTTTTTAATATATTTTATGCCATTCAATATAACAGAAAAAAATTATTTCTCTTTATTTTTCTAAAAGGCATTGATATGATTCCTATTTTATTGTGTCATCTTTATTTTTTCATTAAAATAGATTTATATTAAAAGAAAGTATTATTAATGAGAAAATATTATTAGTTTAATGACAATGCATTATTATTTAATAGGTGTATTTTGTAGTTTTAAAATAACAGTAAAAGGGATATATGAAATAAATATAGATCAGTTCAAGATAATGTATCTCTTTATATATAGTTATACATAATATTTATAGATTATTTATAATTAACTATTACTATTTTTTATTTTCTAAAACATAAATAATATTTATTGATAATAAATTTATTATTATTTTAAATTTATTATGACTACTAAATTGAGATATAAGACTGGAGAGAACAAAAAATTTTAATATGACAAAAATCTCACTTACTCTTATCTCTTCTCTCTTTCCATTTCTTTCACTGTTATTGTTATCATCAAAATTATTTTGAAAATGGTTTTACTATTTTTAAGAATTGTGATTATGAGAATACATTGTGCCTCATTACACAACATATAACTATATGTGATAATTTTTTGGCAGTTATAACGAAATGATAACCAACTATAATCATTTTGCTTACAATTTTCTTTTAAATTTTTGATCGTACCTGACCAGAAGAGGATCGATGATCTGCCACACGTCGTCGATCTGGAAGTTGTTCACCCAAAGTGTAGAAAGGAGGGGGTGTACCTGAAACGCACTTCGATGCCAAAGTAAGCGACGAGCAGAGTGGAAGTAAGTACAGAGAGAAAGTAAGAGAGTTAAGTTAGGGTATTTATAGTGAGCACCCAGCGTAAGGCCAACGGTTAGCTAACCCTAGGCTGGGCTGTCAGGCCCAAGGTTAGTAACTGCTAAGGCTGACTTGGCGTCGTGAAGACCAGGACGTGGTCTTCGCCCTAGGGTAACTGTTTCGCACTATCCGGGAGGAGGAAGATCGAATCTCTAGGAAATGGGTAGTTACGTTATGACGTGTTCCTACGTGAGGGACACGTGGAGAACGTGGGGGAAGACCCGAGGAGTCACTCGGGCAGACAGAGGTGGCTGGTCGGATGCAAGGGTGATGTCCGACGAAGGGGAAGAGATAGACTGGCTGGTCGGAAGCGAGTGTCCTGCTCGACGGGTGTTGGCCTGTGTCCGACAAGGAGGTGCCCTGCTTGACGGGGATTCTGCCCGTTAGCATGGTATTCTTGGGCCCAGCTTCATTGGGGTTTGGGCCTGCTTGTTGTCAGCTAAGCTTTGGCCCAGTCCAAAACAATTTTATTAATTAAAATCAATAAAAGAATCTTTGAAAAAATGTTTATGCTTCTTAATATTATTTTTTCATTGACTATATGAAAAATATGAAAACACGTTGAGAAAAATATGAAAATGGGGATGTTATTTTTGTAATAAATTGTTTTAAAACTTGAACCACTTATTATTTTAATTATTTTCTTTTTAAATTTAATTAAATTAAAACAAAAATACAAATTCCAAAAGATTTTTAAATTATTTTTCTTAGGTAAATTTATGTTTAATTAGATTCTCAATCAATCTCATGGTTATTTGTTTTTTAATCAATAAAATTTTATTTTTTTCATATAACTTTCTCAAACACAGCAATTGTCAATTGAGACAATTTTTAACACACCACGTAATTCATTATGTCTAAGTTATTTACAGTCATCATTGTTCTCAATCTCTTGAACAATTTAACCTGCACAACATTCGTCATTATGTCTGCAATCTGATTTTCTAATATGTAGTGTTCCAAGCTTATCCTTTCATTTGCTACTTGTTTTCTTAGATAATGGAATCTTATTTTGATGTGATTACTTCTTCCATGTGTTATCGTATTCTTTTCTAGCTTGATGGCAGATATGTTATCGATCTTCATGGTCATTGTTTCATGATTCTTCCCTGTAATTTCTTTGATCAAATTTATCATCCATGTTATCATCAAAATTATTTTGAAAATGGTTTTACTATTTTTAAGAATTGTGATTATGAGAATATATTGTGCCTCATTACACAACATATAACTGTATGTGATAATTTTTCTGGCAGTTATAACGAAATGATAACCAACTATAATCATCTTGCTTACAATTTTCTTTTTCATTTTATTAATTAAAATCAATAAAAGAATCTTTGAGAAAATGTGTATGCTTCTTAATATTATTTCTTCAATTATAAACAAACACATTGAGAAAAATATGAAAATGGGGATGTTATTTTTGTAATAAATTCTTTTAAAACTTGAACAACTTATTATTTTAATTATCTTCTTTTTAAAATATTCTCTCACGCCTTTTAATTAAATTGAAACAAAAATACAAATTCCAAAAGATTTTTAAATTATTTTTCTTAATTTAAATCAATTAGGTAAATTTATGTTTAATTAGATTCTCAATCAATCTCATGGTTGTTTGTTTTTTAATCAATAAAATTTTATTTTTTTTCATATAACTTTCTCAAACACAGCAGTTGTCAATTGAGACAAAATTTTTAGTTATTTATAAAATAGAAAATTGTAGCTTTCTTCGGCCACTTAAAATTTTATTTATTTTGTGTTATGTAGATTACTTATTCTATATGGCTTTCAATCATTCTTAATTACTATTTTTTTTAGAGAGATCATAGTTACTAATTTGATATTTAAGTTGTCAATTTATTTAATTTAAAATAAATATTAAAAAAAAGATATTATATAATTTGTTGCACGTACATTTTAAAAAAAAACAGTTAACTACGCATGAAGGAAATGTATCATAAGATTTATATCAGAAATAATTTATATTAAAAACAAAATTAAATTAAAAAAAATCTATTTATATTTTAATACGTGTGTCAATTAAAAAAAAACGGACACACGGACATTGAATGCCGTATAAACTCTATTAAAGAATAAAGACAGAAGATTAAAATTGTACTAACCACAACAATATAACTTCTTATATTTTATACTTGAAACATGTTTATTTTACTACCTATAAAAATATATGATTAAATCATTAATCATCATATCTCAAAATATTCTATACTTTAAAAAGAAGAAGTTAGTTAGATCCAAAATCTTTACATTTAACCTTGATGTTGAAAATCAAATTAAAAACATAAGAAAAAAAAAATAGAAAAAAAAAAGAGCAAACGAACTGTCTTCATCGTCAAACAACCCAACTCAACCAACCCAAAATTTATCATCAGAAGATTCACAACTCTTTCGAATTCGATTGAAAGTTTTGATCTTTGTTTTTCAGCCATGGAGGCACCTACTTCATGGGATTCTCTTCGCAAACAGGTTCCAATTATTATTCTTTCCCTTTTCATGTGTTTTATGCTGTAACTTATACTAATTTTGATATGGGTATGTATAATTTGAATGCCCATATGCCAAAGTTTTGGTTTTTCATTATGGGGTTTTGTCAATTTTGTAGGTGATGTATGTGCACCATTTTTTATATATGTGCTTTGAACAAGATTTAGTTCAGTTTCTAGATTTTCAGGTTTCAATTAGTAGAAAAATCTTTTTCTGTTTGTTGGGTTTGGCTTTAAGGTGTTGAATTTTAAATATTTGAAATGCTGTAGATGAGAACTTGTTCCTAGATTTAGGTTCATTTTAACCTAAACTTTGCTTGGGAAATAATCAAGGTTCTTTGCGTTGTGATCTGATCAGTATTGTGTACCCGCAAAGAGTGAATTTGAGTCTGATTATAGATTGGATTTACGTATTTGAGCTCATCTACTCGCAGAATCACTTGTGAAACTTTTTGTGATAACTTATGAAAATGGTTTATGACATGTTTCACAAGTTTTGATTCGACTTATGAAGATGTTTTGGCCATTTATATAAATTGGTTTGTGGTCACAAATCATACTAGCATGATCATCATTATAATATGGAAAAAGACACGCAATTGTTTTTTTATTGGCTTGAAGGTGAATTCATGCAAGTTGCTTTTATCTTCCTTCGTTGCTACCTAGTTTTTACATATTTTTGATTTCTTAGACAAGGCTAGCAAATGATTGATATCCGAATTGTTTTCCTCCAATCTTTTGAAGGCAAGAAAACTTGAAGCTCAATTGGATGAGCAGATGAACACTTATCGTAAATTAGTTTCTACCAATGTTTCGACAAAAGGTGATGCTGCAGAGAGTGATCTAGAGTCTTGGATTGAGCGGTTAATAAAACAACTCCAACAAGTTAACTCACATATGCAAGCTTGGGTGTCATCTGGTGGTTCCGACATGGTTTCTCATACTTTGACTAGACACCAAGAAATTCTTCAAGATCTCGCTCAGGTATTCTATTTCAGTCTGACCTTCAACTATCCGATTACACCGCGTTACCGTATGCATAGTCCTTTCAAATAGCAAGTTATAATATACAGAAATTTGAACGAATCAATATTGTTCCGCGATTCACTATTTAGTACAAAATGCTGTCAAGTTGAGGTACGAAAGCACTATAATGTAGTAGAATTTGAACAAACAGTTATTTTCGGCGAGCTGCGATTGATTATACTGCCTATGTTTTTATGTTGCTTTTTCCTCCAATCTTAAAGATCATCCGGTCACAGCAAAAACACATGGCAAACCTTGTGATTAAATTCTATTATTCAATTCTATGACTCCCCGTAAAATTGGTACTCCCGAATTTTGTGTCCTAGTGTAAGCTAGTTGGTACTTGATACAGATTGTCCAAATATTTTTATTCTTGTAAATTGCTCTTGGATCTTTGGCACCGAGTCTACTTTTCTCTTTGATTTGTACTATTTTACTTGTTTTTGTTTTTATTCATTACTATGAACTAAGCTTAGATGTTATTGAACTGCAGGAATTTTATCGTCTTCGCTCAAGTCATCGAGCAAAGCAAGAACATGCTTCACTTTTAGACGATTTTAAAGAATTTGATAGATCAAGATTAGACTTCGAAGAGGGTGGTGAATCTGAACAGCATACTCTTCTAAGAGAGCATGCAGCTATCAGTCGAAATACCGGACATGTCAGTCATATAAAACATTACGTACTTTTTGAATAATTCCTTGATTTTTCTTTGAAATTCGAAATGATCTTCAACTCTGGTGGTCTTGTTCTGGTCATTCATGTGCTGCAGATGGACGGTGTAATTTCACAAGCACAAGCAACACTAGGAGCACTTGTCTTCCAACGTTCAACTTTTGGTGGCATCAATTCAAAGCTCAGCAACGTCAGCAGTCGCCTACCTACGGTATGACTCTTATCATCATCATCGAATTTTACATTTTTCTTTTCGTCATTCACATATCAACTGTAAGAAGATTTCATCAGTTCGATTTTGATAAGCAATTTAGAGTATTTATTTATTTACGAGCTTTAAATTTGAACGGTCTGATGAAACAACCTCCGATTAATTGCAGGTAAATAACATACTGTCGGCAATAAAGCGTAAAAAGTCGATGGATACACTTATACTTTCCCTCGTGGCATCTGTATGCACATTTCTCATTTTGATCTACTGGATAACCAAATGAGGTTGTTAATTTTTGGTTGGTGCTCAACTTATGTAAACTCTGTTCCTATGCTGAAATGAATTTTTTTTAAAGGTGGTGTTTTGTATTTGTTCATTTGGTTGTTTATCCTTGTAACAAGCAATGCTGAGTAAAAGATCAATACATTAACACTCCCAGAAAAAAAGAGAAAAACAAAGGTTTTGGGAATGTAGGGTTCCATTTCTTTGTTCAATATCAAAACCATAGCTTTTCAGAGAAAGTGGATAGATCACTCTATTATCTTTCACGTCTTTTAAATTATTTTTTAAATTCACTCAAAATTTTCGAACTTATCAAAAGTTTCTTAGTGATATCGGAATTTTCACTTTTTATATATCTGTAATTTAGTGAAAAATAAAGTTTTTATTTTTAGAATTCATTTCTGATAAAATACTTTGTAGATGTATCGGGATTTTTAAAAATGCCAGTCTATATTCATGAGTTTTTATAGGAAATTTTTGCATTTACTCTCCTAAAGTAGAATTAGAAATTCAAAAAATTTTGATAGTTCAGATTCAAAATGTTAAAATTTTTACCAGAAATTCTAAAAATGTTGGGAGTTTAATTTTTTAACATTGTATCGAGAATTTCATAATTGTCGGTAAGTTATGGAGAATTTCGGAAATTTTAAAAATGACGGTAGTTCGTTGGTTTTTTGCATTTTTTTTCCATTTTATAGAGGGAAATGACGACACTATTGCAGGCAGAATCACAAATAGAGCGGCATCCTGGATTAGGGCTATGCAGGCAGAATCACAGATAGAGCGGCATCCTGGGTTAGGGCTACGAAGAGTCTTCCTAATACAGGATGTGAGAGTAGTACCAACTAGTTCTCATCGAAAATGGTTGGATGAGCAGACTCGCACACCCCGTAGCACTCGACGCCGAGCAATTAGATTAAAAGAGCAACCAAGAAATGATGCAGATGAGCACGTTACTAAGGGTGTTCATGTTGAGGAGGTGCAGGGTCAGACCATTAATGACCCAGGTAAGGTGAAATGTTCGCATCAACAGATCTTGAAATTGTCGCATCAAACTCGATTGATCCTTTAATTAGCCTACGGTGAAATGTTTTCCACGTAACCTTCAAATCTTCATCGGTATTCAACTCAATAAGGTCGTATTTCACCTTTCCATCATTACCAGTCCAGTATGCACAAAACTCGATCTTACCCACCTTTCTATTCTCAGTGTTGGCCAACAATTCATTTAACGTGAATCTCAAGACGACGAGAGATGTGGTGTCCTTCGAAAGTCAGAACTCTATAAGAGATTTCACTCCGTTGAAATACAATTCTACCTTAATAAAAAATTGAGGATGAGGCATTTTGAGATGCTTTTCTCAACATTAGATGACCCTTATTTATACAACTTTGGATTCATTTTAGAACACACAAAACGACAGGTGTAATCAAAACTATACAAATATGTCAACAAAATCGTAAATGTTGGAAATTTGCACAGCCGAAATTTTGCATTGGTTGAAATTTCCAATATCACTTGATACTTTTTGAAAATATCGGTATAATTTCAAAGATACCAGAAATAAATAAATAAATAAATTGTATTAGTTCATATCATAAATTATGAATGTACTACCAGATATTTTAATTTATATCGGAAAAATTCAATGAACTATCAAAATTTCCATTCGCACATTTGAATCCAATTTTGTCCATAGGAAATTTTGGAATTAACAAAATATGTTGGAGTATCAAGTTTAATTTTAGGAGTGACAAGTTAAATTCTCAGGTTCACTTAATATTCTTTGTGGGTTCTTTTATTTTCAAAGGTCCAAAAGGTCATATCATGACATACAATAGGAGGATTTTATCTGACATCCCACAAATTATATCTAGCACCCCTATATATTCTAGTAATATTATAAATACTTACAAATTTTTATTAATTACAAGTTGCCAAATTTTCTCTTTGGAGCTAAAAATTTGATAGGTCATACAAATAATCTGATATAATTTTTACCGGTATTTCTGAAAAAATATGGCACGTATAAAAACTTCTACTGGGTTTTTTTAAAAACCTGGTATATAAAAATTTGGTAGGGTTTATTTGAGAAGTTGAGATTTTATCGACACTTTTGTAGGGTTGTGATTGCATTGACAAATTTGCGTGGTTCATAATGAACTATAAATATGCCTCATATATTGTTAACAAAATACCTCACAATGTCTCAGTTTTGGTATCCCGTATTGGGTGAGAATATGGACACAAGATGTCTATAGGGGGGTTGGATAAACCCTTTTCCCTTAAGACAATTTCAAAAATATTTTAGGTTCCATAAATGAAATCAGAGATTTTAAGAAGCGTATAAGTAAAACACAAAAACAAGAGAGCTTGGAAGCATCTCAATAATTATACTAAATGAAATAATGCATGATGTTACTAAGTGTTTGATTGCTTATAATGCAAGTCAATCACAAGACAACCAAAGAAAATTTAAACAAAGTATTTTAAAAACTCTTCACATAGATATTCTATCAAGCCATACTTGGATTCATAATAATTCAATAAGATTGATACACCACAGACCTAGGCTTATACATTAAATCTCTATAAACATTGTCTAACTTATGTGGCATACAATCAATGAAATTTATATAATAATGCAATAGCAATATTAATGGATGCTAGTAAAATAAAGAAGATAAGGGAAGAAGAAAAGATACGCAGGGATATATAGTGGTTCGACATTCGTCCTCGCTTTTCCTACTCCACTCGTCAATGGTGTTAATTAACCACTGTAAAATAATCATGATCATACACTATTTTGAGAAGTTTGATACAAGCATTTTGGTTACAACGAACTATCACACGATAACTCCCTCTATTGATGAAGCCACTCAAACTGTCAACAAAAATAAGATCTCTAAAAGATCTTGATCCAATAACCTTGATATCCACAATAACATACTCCAAGTATTTGTGTGTGTCAATCCACCTGACTTCACTAATTTCTTGTCCAAACGATTGCTATTAGCTAAGCGTTGATTGGACAAGTCCTAACTTTGTCTGTGAGCAATCTTTCTCAAACTCCACCAAAGAAGGATAACTTCCAACTCCACCTTACGAACAATTGATACTTGATCTCGCCAAAGTTTTCCTTGGAGTATATTGAAACTCTACCCTTGATAGACAATAATAAATACCAAACTGCATTCAAGAAATGATATATGCATCCGTTACAAACAACAAACTTCACAAAAAAATATTATATACCTTAATGTACCACTAGTCTCCTTCAATGCTCAATCTTTAAAGATAAAGGTCCTCGATAATGGAAAAGGACAAAGGATGAAGATAATGAACAATGCCAGAATATCTCACAAACAATCTAAAAACACAAGGTATTACTCAAGGAATTAGATGAATGTGAATTAAGAACACGCGCACACACACACACACACACACAAGGTTCTCTCAAATTTCTGGATAAATGAGTCTTGGTTCTTGGCTGTTATCATTAGCTTGATTAATCATGAATAATACAAAAATATTAATCAACTCACTCTCTCTAATTCACTCTAAACAACAAGAAATTGCATAAGAACAAGATATAACACAAATAAGTTAATCTAACACGGATTATACTCAAGAGGTTGTTCTAGAGAATAAGAGAACGATTCATGGTTATGGGCATAGACACACTAAGGATAGAAGACAAAGTTACATATTTTATCTCTACGGGCTTCACCCATATGTTTCACACACTTGTTGCTTTTACCAAAGAAATAACTATTTAAATCAAGAGTGGAAAATGGGTTGTGTGAAGCTTTAATTCGAATTAAGAAGAAATTTTAATTCAAATTAATTTGAGCAGAGCCCAAATATGGCTCCATGGAGACAATTGATTTAAATCAGGATTTCAACTTGATTCGGATCACATGAGGTTGTGATTCGAATCAAGGTCATTTTTTGATTCAAATCAATTTGGCCAGAGGAAATTCCCAATTTTCACAAGACTTTTGATTCGAATCATGATTAACACTTAATTCGAATCAAGTAACTCAGCATCTAGATTTAAAAGCTCTAACTTGTAATTAAAGCCATGTTTGATGAAATGACAAAGTAGTAACTTGTTAGGCTAAAAAATAAATAATATAATGGATCAAAAGACTCTTATTTAATTGAGCAAGAAGAGTTTTAGTGATACAACAACTAAATAACCGAAGCAATTACAATTCAAATGAAATACGAATAAAGTATAAGCATACAAATATTAAATGAGAAGTAAATTACAAATACCCAAATAGACTAAAGAAACTATATTCAAATTGACAAAAACATCAAAACAAATAAGCAATATTATACGATATTGTGACTCCACTTTCACCTCACATTTGTATAATTCAACGGTGTGCGTCCTCCTATTGATTTTAGGTTCATAGAGAAGACCTTTCTTGATGTTCTAAAATCCAAACTAGATAATCTCTTGCAACACACCAACAATAGAATGGTGGTTAAGACCGAGTACCGCTTACCATCACTTGATAATAAATGTAATATTAGGTTCAGTAAGTTTGAGATGAAGGCGGGTAAGGATTTAAAAGTTATATGGAGCACATGCCACAAATACGAAACAAATGGTCCGATCGAGGTAGATGTGACAGTTGTGAGATTTATCGACGAGATTATCAAGATGTTGACATGTCCGGAATCATCTAGTAATGTTTATGTTTTGTTCATGTTATTTTCTTGTTAAGTTATGTTAAGCAACGTTCGTAACTATGTTAATCGTGCAATAATGTAATGAGAATTTTCATGTAATGCAATCTTAAGATAAAATATTAGTAAGATACAAATAATTTATTAAAAACATAAAATAATGTCAACAACAATAGATAATGAACAAACTAATAAAATCTGCGTAGGTCCACCACAGGTAATATATGCTATCGGAGATAACAAGTTATAAATCTCACCATCTGGATTTATCAAATCCATGAGGTTCTTTGAAAGATGTGATACCATCTCCAACTGGTGCTAGTCAGTCATACCAGGTGAAGGTGAATATACATTATCTGAAGGTTCTCCATCATGGAAAGGTCCAACATCATTTGCAGGCTCAACATGTGGGATGATACAAGGGTGTGATATTGTGTATCACTCTAAGTAACCATCCAAACACTGCCCACGGAATTGCACTTCCACAATATTCTCTTTGATAACAATGCCATTATTAACAATGTTAGACTTAAACCACCTATCAATGCCCCCAATGGAACAACATGGACTAGTCAAGGAATACCCTGAACATATCAAAACTAGTGCAAACACCTCTCAGATAAATATCTAACCACATAACTATCTCATCCCAAGTAACCCAAAAAAATGGTTGTGTCGTCGAACTCCCGATGCACCCTATGGTCTTCATAGGGTATCTTTATGACATTGTTCACGGTGAGAGCATCGATCCTCCACCTGTACTTCTGAAGACCTCTTGAATGAGAATATTTTTCCCTCTATCTGGACCACTATCGCAACTGCGAAAAACACCCGACGGAAAACAGAAGAGTCGCCACCTTTCGTTATTTATCCTAAAAGAGGGAAAGGAAACGATCGGAAAAACCTAACGAAAAAGGGAAAAGACAAGGTCATCACAACCAAGTCCTGGATTTGGGAGTCGGTTACGTAAGGGAAAGGTATGAGCACCCCTCACGTCCGTCGTACTCGACGGGATCCACGCTTGTTGTCTATCTAAGGGTATGTTTAACTATCTACGCTATAGGCTCACAGGATAAAAAGAAAAGAAAAGAGACTCGGCAGAGCATCGCCGCTCTGTGCCTACGTATTCCCTCGTGCAATGGGAAAGTCAGAGTCAAAGTAGTCCGGCTAACTACGGGCGAAAGGCGGGGGAAGGTTGCTCGCCAAGACATCGCGTCTTGTTCCTACGTATTCTCATCTGGTATGAGAAATCAGAGCAAACGTAGTTCGGGCTAACGAGAACACCGGTTTGTTCAACATGTTTTACTCGAGTAGGATTAAACCTTCGTTCTAGCAGTTAGGGACAATGCTTGTTTGCAGTAGAACCAAAGCTTAACAACACTCTTTTTTATGAAAAAGGTTTCCGATTAATCCCGAAGGAAAAGGTTTGAAGTTTGTTTTGAGTTTTTTAGTGAAGTGAAATAATTTGGTTTGTGATTCACGTTGCACTAAAGACTATGACCTATGAGCGAATGCGTCGCATATCACCCAAAGGGTGTACACTAAACACTCTAGGCCATTGAGAGGAAGCCCCCTAATTACCATTTCCTAAGTAGCTTAAGGCTCGTAGCGCACAATGTTCATCGTATTTATTAGATGAGTTAGAATTGTTTTGAGATGAGAAGAGAGACGCACGGAAGGTCTAAGGGAAACTCGGCCCTAACGTTGTCATGCAAAATGATCCTAAGATTTGGATCAAAGGGGAACATCTACCTTAATGTTAGCATGCATGGTTCGAGTCCTAATGTATATCATAACCAACCTTAAATAAGGAAGATTAGGTCCTAGGGGGACATGGCAAAGGAAGACAAAAGAAGAAGAAAGATTAAACAACAATGAGAGTGAAAATAAGGATGTAAACATGGAATGCAACACACAAGTAAAGGGAGGAACAAAGTGTGGGGTAAACACCACCACAAGCACACCTCGACCTTTATTAATTCAAGAAATAAAGATGCAAAACACAAGAGGAAATGCAAATGCAAGAACTTCATCACTATGAACAACAACACACAAGTGTGCATCCAAGTGGAAAAGAAACACAAGTTGACGAAGTCTCGATTAAACAACCAAAACAGCGAAGTATATCCAAAAACATTTAACTTCTAATGCATCATATTGAACTACGATGATTCGATGCGAAATGGTACTCAAACAAGCAAGAAAAACAGCAAAACAGACCCACTGACACAATGTTAATCGGTTAACCATATGCGTTAACCGATTAACCACTTAAAAAAAGCTAAAAATATGGAAATTTGCACATGTTAATCGGTTAACACCTTGAAAACTTTGAAAATTTTGAATATTTGAAATGGTTAATCGGTTAACCATATGTGTTAATCGATTAACACTGTGCCAACAGCAGAAAAACAACAACAGGACAACATGTTCAGCAAATAAGCACTTATCTGATCAACCGGATGATCGTATAATCACTTAATCACGAAATTAAACCAGCAAATCATGATTCAAACAGCATATGAACAGATTAATACAACCAAATCATGGATCAAACGGATCAAATTAACCACAAGCTAATCAAAGATGAAAATCCACATGATTATGCAAATAAGCTAAAAACAGATCCGGATCCAACCTTCGGAGCGGAGATTTGCTCCGGTTAATGTTGATTCAACTGTAATTGAATAGATCCAAGGCTAGAAGTCCGGAATACTTCAAGATCCACACCAATTCTTGTAGTAGCAATGAAGATACTTCAAGATTAAACCAAATCAAGCCAAATAATCACTTCCAAGTTCAGATCCAATTTTGCACGAAAATTGGATGAAGAAATTGATTCAATAGAGAGAATGGATGAAGGTTTAGCTCTTAGAAATCAAAGATTCCAATGAAGAATCAATGATCTCAATGAGAAGAGCTTTGGTGAAGGTTTTGGAGATTGGAAAATTGAGAGAGAATGAGATCAATTCTGAAAATGAGTGAATTATGAGTGATTAGTTGTGTGAGGTTTGGAGTGGATCACTTAATATCACTTAGGCTTGGATACAAATGAGAGGTTTGGAATATGGTTTGGAAATTTTGGTTTGGAATGAGGAATGGGCATTTGGAGGGAAAATGAAATTAACCAAATTTCAAATATGTTCTAGATCCTTCCCAAAGTGAAAATCATACTTGCACATGACCAAAATTGGACCCCAAAATGACTTGGATTGAAAATTCACGTGCAGAGGCAAAATCTGCACTGGTTAATCGATTAACCATATAGGTTAATCGGTTAACACCTTCAGAACTTCAGGTTTGACCTGCTTTTGACTTGGTTAATCGATTAACCATATGTGTTAATCAATTAACACCTCCAAAATTTGAATTTTGGCGCCTTTTGGAGAGAAATCTGCCTGTTTGTCTGTTTTCAACTGTTTTGAGCTCTGTTCAACTTCTGAAACTTGCTTTTGAGTATCGTAACCATGAAAATGCTTGCGATAACCTGAATAATGCTTTCTGAGATGAAAATACCCTGCAAAATAAAATAAAATCGGTCGTCCGACCGCTGGGAAAAATAAATGCCAGAGCCTCTGACGCTCGTTATTCAGGTCCCTGCGTTGAGATAGAAACTGAGCCACGGGAAAACCTCGATCTCTTGTCTCAAGAACGAATGCTATGCAAATGCAGAAATACGAAAAAGCAAAGAAACAAAAGCCAGATGCTGTCAAAACGAAAAGGCAAATTTTGGGGTGCTACAACCACGATCACACACGTCACAAATGGACGCAAAATACTCGTAAATCTACACCGCAAAAGAAACACAAATTACATATACAAAATGTATTTCAAAAATAAGAACAAAATAAATAAAACATAATAAATATTCATACCTGGAATATACTCATATAATCAGTATGTTGTCTCATCTCAAAGATAATTGCCTCTCCGAGGGCAATATATAATATCGTCAAAGCAACATAACCTCGTGTCCAGTCGAGATGTGTAAAGTCAACGAACAAGGATATGTATTTGGAATTAACGGATACATGAGACTTATCTGCTAACATAGTACATTCTACAATATGCAATATGCAATATGTATACCCTAAAGGCCACCTTATTCATATAGTGTTCCACCAAATTCTCATACATATCCCATAGCCAAGAGATACGGAATTGAGCACCCTTGTTAGTTATGAACACATCCAAGACCAATCTCGATGTATCCATGGGGTATGTCTCAGCCGCCATACACACAATCTTATAATTAATGACAAGAACGGTGAAGAAGTTACCTGCAAGAGGAAGATGGAAGAGGCTGGAGATATCATTTATGGTAATCTTCATCTCACTAAATGGAAGATGAAAAGAGGATGTCTCTTTATGCCATCACTCAACAAAAGTATACAATAATGAAGCGCCGAGCATGATGAGGGAAGATTCCACCAACGGAAACAAGTTGACATCAATGACAGTTGTCTTGACCTCATATGACGACTCTGTTTGGTAAAACTAGCTAATAGTTGATAACTGATGATTGATAATTTGTAGTTGGTAGCTGGTAGCTAATAGCTGGTGACTGGTAGCTGATAAGTTTATTTGAGTGTTTGGTAAATTAGTTGTTATACTAGCTGATAAATGTAAAATGACATAAAAGAACATTCTTAATTAAGAAGTTAGTGGTTTCATTATTTTATTATTCTATATTATTATATTATTTTTTATTTAATAAAATTAAATGTATTAGTAAAAACATGCAAAACATCTATATATATATATATATATATATATATATATATATATATATATATATATATATATATATATATATATATATATATATATATATATATATATATATATATATATATATATATATATATATATATATATATATATATATATATATATATATATATATATATATATATATTATATAATGAGTAAGTTATATGAGAATGTGAGACTGAATAAGAACCATCAGATTTAAAAAGTAAGGTTGAGATTAAATCATGGTTTTCACTAAATCATGTGTCATTAAAAGGAAAGAGAAATCATTAAAAGTATCTTTTAATCCCAACCTTTCCTTTTTAAATCTGATGGTTCTTATTGATTC
Source organism: Lathyrus sativus (assembly GCA_963859935.3). NCBI lineage: Eukaryota > Viridiplantae > Streptophyta > Magnoliopsida > Fabales > Fabaceae > Lathyrus > Lathyrus sativus. The sequence goes on along the minus strand of OZ012741.1, from coordinate 2,780,729 downwards.
TCACATTCTCATATAACTTACATATTCTCACTTAATATATATATATATATATATATATATATATATATATATATATATATATATATATATATATATATATATATATATATATATATATATATATATATATATATATATATATATATATATATATATATATTAGATTGAAGAGTATAAATGGAAGAAAAAGTGACAAGTTAAAAGCTCAAAAGCTACTTCAAATAACTTTTGAGAAAAATTCAAAAGCTAGCAGCATAAGCTACAATCTAATCAAACATATATTTTTCTTTTGTTAATAAGAGCGAAAAGGTAAAAGTTTTTTTTTTCCGTGTTACCAAGTAGACTCGACAACTGCACATGAGAGAATTTATTCAACTTTTTCCCATGGGTGGGCATCTTCAATGGTACGCAGTCTTACAACACTTAAAGCATAAATCATCAACTACTTTCAATTAATCAACGGTAAATAAAAATAAATAAAAATAAAATATGTATACTTCTCTCCGCCATAATCTAAATTCCACATGATCGGTATATCTAGTGAGCAAGATAGGGTCACTAGACCCTCTAGAAAATCACCCATCTGTGTGTACAAACGACTCGGTATCATCCTAAGTCGTCACCTTTTTATCAGCTATAACATGAACCTTTGTATCAGTCTGAGGAGGAACCTCAATATCATCTTTAGTTGTTGACATTACGTCATCTACAAAAACATGTGGCTGAACATTAAGATATATGGCCTGTCCAACACTACCTCTGTTACGCTGGAGAGTACGCAGTCCGTGAGGATGCTCAATTCTCTTATGATGAAAATCTGTGGGGACTATTCTATCCACCTTAATATGCAAATGCTCTTTGTCATCTCCATCACCTCCACGAGAGCTCACCTCAACTGTTTTATGTGCTTTGCGTTTAATCTAGGAACAATCTTGTCATTTCTTCCTCTTGTCCTTACTATATATAAACAACAAAAAGAATTAAACTACTAAAAGTTTTTAAATGTTCGACTTTGACTGTGCGTTTACCGACATTTTTTAAAATATCGATAAAAATACGTATAAGATACCATATTTTTCAAAAATATTCGTAAAAATGCAAGAGAAAATTTGGATTTTACCAAATATTTAAGAAATGTCAATAAACATGATTTTCATGAAAAATCCAGTGTAAATGTTAAATTGTTGGTGTAAACACATAAATTTAACGTAAAAAAACACTTACATGTAAATATTTGGTAAAAGTTTCAAAAATGTGGTAGAAATCTAAACTTTTTTTAAAATTCCAAAAATTGTTATTTGAATAGTGAAATGTGTAAATTTAAAGTAAAATATAAGAGTAGTATGGCAAAAGTGTTAGTAACATGGAAGTTTCAGGTATAACTATTGGAGTATTGAATAAAATCCTCATACAATAGGGATGCATGGAAGCCTTATGTTGAGAAATTCTAGAAAAGTGTACATCCTCACCATGAAACTAAAGTATGACTACTACAAAGAATTCATGTGTTTAATTATAAGTTTAATCACCATGTAGATCTTTAAAGTTTTATGAAATTTGGTAAAATTAAAGGGAGACTGGGGAAGAGAAAGTATTAGAGACAAGAAAGGTAAAATTAAAGGGAGATAAATATTTTAAATGCCGTATGTAGGATTCAAACACACGACTACATGGTTAAAAGCCATGTGCTTTACCAACTGAACCAAAATGGTATTTTATAAAGACATCAAATCTACGTATTAAATTATTTTTATTACATTAATTTTTCTGTCACTATGTAAATTCAAATAAAATAATTTGAAGAGACTCTTGATTTCATTGGTCTTTTATCTCGTTAGTTTAATTCAACATAAATCAAATTATTAATTAAATATGTTAAAAAGAAATAGAATTTAAGGTAAAAGGCCAATAAGAATTTTGAAAAAGAAATAAAATTTAAGTAATGTAATTAAAATTCGACGTCTATTAACTTAAAAATGGAGGGCAAATAATAATGAGAAAGAAAGAATATTTTGATAGAACAATTGATTCTTTGACTTTTTTTTAGCATTGTTCTTTTTTATTTTGATTTGGACCAAATTTGATCTTATCAAGAATTTATATTTTTGTCGCGATCTTCTTTCTATAAGACTTATCTTTTTGGATTAGAAGTGTGACACAACATTCTTTCTCTTAATATTCTCTTTGGTTTTTGAAACTGTAATACTAACTTACTAGTCTGTTGTGGCTCTAAAACTTTAACTTATAGACTAGAATTTTCATAATCAATTGCAGTGTCTTTACGACTTATCAACTAGATATTCATCTCAATTGTAGCGTGTTTTGTAAATTCATTTTTGTATTCTTATCATTTGATATTAGATTTAATTTTAAATACAGTGTAATCTATCTTTTAAATTTTATTATATATTTTTTTTCTATTGCTAATTTCAAAGATTGAGAAAAAAAAGATTAAAAATAAATAAAAAGAAATTTTTTTTAAAAAAAAAGTAAAGAGAGTTGAAAAAAATTTGAGAGCAAAAAAGAAGAAGAGAACAATAAGAAAAAAAATTCCCTTAAGAATATGGAAGATAAAATAAATAAATTTAAAAGAAAAAGTAAAAGGAAAAAGAAAAGAATTATCTTTTAATTAATTATTTATGGAGGTTTGAATTTGAGGACAAATTGTCTTGAAGTGAATGATGAGATGAAGATTTCATTAAGCATGTGAAAAGAAACTTATAAAAAATATTTCAAATAAAATGAATTTTTATTTAATTTATAATTTTATTTAATGGTAATTAATAAAAAAAAAGTAATTCAATAAAATTAACCAAATTATTTTGGTCGAAAATGTCATTAAGGATAGAGAGAAGAGACTGACTAATAAGAAAAGTCTTGATTTATCATCATTCTCTATGGCTTCCTTCTCTATTTATTTCTTTGTTTTTCTAAAAACTAATATAATGATTCATCCACCGTAATTATTGACATTTATGGTAAAATATTTTTAGTTATATTTTTTATAATAGAATCAGAGGGCAAAAGTAATCAATAAAAAATTATATTTTGATAGAAAAATTGACCCTTTAAGTTATTGTGAGCATTGCTCTTTTAAATTTTGAATTTGGCCTATCATCTTCTTGTATTAGAAGTGTGGTGTCTTCCTTGTCTTAATATTTTCCTTTATTTTTGGTTTTGGAGAAGTTTTTGAACTACCGAGTATTAAACACTGTGAGACTTTCTTTTTAGAGCAACACCTTTGTGAGAGACACACCACATATTCACCAAAACATTAAGATCATAGGTGTATTAGTTCTCCCCCTTATAAATGTTTAATTCTTCACTTTTCTACTCAATGTGAGAATATTACTCATACTACTTACACTTGTTATACTTAACACTCCCCCCTCAAGTGTGAGTCTTTCCACAATGCTTCCGCAATGCTCCCCTTTAAGTAGATGTTCTTTTCTACTTCCACATACACTTGTACTACGTTGATACTCTTCAACGAGACAGTCGGTCCCTTCCTCGAACCAAAGGCTCATGATACCACTGTTAGGAGAGATTTTCAACTAGGGAGCATTGAACATTGTGAGACTTTCATTTTCACTAGTGTAACATCTTTGTGAGAGACACACATTCAACATTTCCCCTCAAGTGTGAGTCTATCCATAATGCTCCCCCTTAAACGGAATCTATTTTTATTCATATACACTTGTACCGCCATTGACACTCTTCAACGGAACACCTCCTAACCAACACATGTGAGGAGTACTTTCGATACAAGTGAGACAATCTTTCACTCGAACAAAAGGATCTTGATACCACTGGTACCATGAGCCTTTGGTTCGAGTGAAGGACCAACTCACTTGTATCGAAAGTACTCCCCACAGGTGGTGGTTAGGAGGTATCTCGTTAAAGAGTGTCAACGACAGTACAAGAGTGGTGAGTAAGAAACACATGGGAGCATTGTGGAAGCATTGTAGATAGACTCGCACTTGAGGGAAAGTGTTAAGTATAACAAGTGTGAGTAGTGTAGATAATAGTGTCATATTGGATAGAAATGTGGTGGCTATTATCCTCTAACATATCGATCAAATTTTTATAATCGATTGTGGCGTTATCATGACTTATTAATCAGATATTCATCTTGATTGTGGCGTCTATCATAAATCCACCTTCATACCTCCTAATTCTGTTTTGAAGACTTTAATATTTTTATCACCTAACTTATCCAATCTATTCTCTCACATACTTATATTAACTATTATATCACTGATTATATTAATTTATTTCCTTCCTCAAATATTTATGGCTTCATCACATTTCCTAAATATCTTCTTTTATTTATTGACATGTTTGTGCATTTACAATCAATCATGAAAATTTTGTTGAGTATTTTTTCACACTAACATGAAAATGGTTATTTAGACATAACATATTAGTAGTAAAATGTTAGTATTATTTTTTTCCATTTATTAGGAATGTTATGAATTGAATTCATGACCTCCAAATTTCTTACCTTAAGCATTGTCTATGTGAATTAAACTCAAAACCACATGGTTAAAAGTCATGTGCTCGAGCTAAGACAATATTCTATAACGAAAATAAATATACATATTATATTATTATTGTTGCATTACTTTTATATTACTAAATAAATTCAAATAAGTTAATTCAAATAAATAATTAATCTCATTGACCTTTTAGATCATTAGTTCATTTAAACAAAAATCAAATTATTTTAAATATTATCAAATGAAATAGGTCTTAGGAAGGCTAAAAATCGGCCCAATTTTCAAAAAACATAAATTCAGATTTATAAAAAAAATCATCACTCAATCTATTCTCACTGCTATTTACAACAATTATTATATATTATCTAGTAGTACTATATGATAAATCAACTCACCAATTATATTAATTTATTTCCTTCATGAAATAATTCTGTCTCATCACATTTCTTACATTTCTTCTTTTGTTCATTGACGTGTTGGTACTTTCACAATCGGCTTGAAAATTTTATTTTTATTACTAATTTTGACTTAGGAAGACTTCATTATTTACCATCATGAAAATGTTAAAAACAGATTTTTAACATTTCAGTTATGGTAATTGATTATGGATTGTGGTGTAATTAATTACGGAGTGTTAAAATAGCATGGGTGTGTAAGTAACGGACACGTAATTGATTACGGAATTTAGCGTAATCGGTTACGGATGCGTTTTTTTCTTCCTGTTTTCTGTTTGTATCAGCTTATTTGATTAAGATGTTTTTGTTGCATACAAAAGGCCTTGTAAGCTCCCACATTATGGTTAATGTCAATTATTCTTCTCACCATCAATTACTCTCTCTCAACTCTCTCTCGATCTCTTAACTTCATCTTCTCCAAATTAACTCAATTCTCCAATAATTCACCATTATAGTTTGTGTATTTGCTAACATTTGGCATCAAGAGCACTGATTTTCTTCCCCGTCCCAAAGTCTTAGATATTTTTTCATCTCCAAGCACCAAACATAATAGACTATACTAGGTATAAAAAATTAATTGCATTTTATTTTTCAACTCCATCACAAAAGTTTAGGTTATTCCCCACTAAAAAACAGAGTTAAAAGACTATAATCCATGACATATATTTTATATAATATAGGTAAAAATTAAATTTAGATAATGAAGCTCAAACTTATTTATATTTACCTTTTTCACATTGAATTATGGTAAATTAGATGTAAATATGTTCAATATGTTTCTTCTCCATCACAAAATTTCATGTTTCTTCGTCAGTTAGCCACAACGTTAAAAGACTATAACATGAACCTTTGTATCATCTGTGTGTACAAACGACTCGGTATCATCCTAAGTCGTCACCTTTTTATCAGCTATAACATGAACCTTTGTATCAGTCTGAGGAGGAACCTCAATATCATCTTTAGTTGTTGACATTACGTCATCTACAAAAACATGTGGCTGAACATTAAGATATATGGCCTGTCCAATACTACCTCTGTTACGCTGGAGAGTACGCAGTCCGTGAGGATGCTCAATTCTCTTATGATGAAAATTTGTGGGGACTATTCTATCCACCTTAATATGCAAATGCTCTTTGTCATCTCCATCACCTCCACGAGAGCTCACCTCAACTGTTTTATCTGCTTTGCGTTCAATCTAGGAACAATCTTGTCATTTCTTCCTCTTGTCCTTACTATATATAAACAACAAAAAGAATTAAACTACTAAAAGTTTTAAAATGTTCGATTTTGACTGTGCGTTTACCGACATTTTTTAAAATATCGATAAAAATACATATAAGATACCATATTTTTCAAAAATATTCGTAAAAATGCAAGAGAAAATTTGGATTTTACCAAATATTTAAGAAATGTCAATAAACATGATTTTCATGAAAAATCCAGTGTAAATGTTAAATTGTTGGTGTAAACACATAAATTTAACGTAAAAAACACTTACATGTAAATATTTGATAAAAGTTTCAAAAATGTGGTAGAAATCTAAACTTTTTTTAAAATTCCAAAAATTGTTATTTGAATAGTGAAATGTGTAAATTTAAAGTAAAATATAAGAGTAGTATGGCAAAAGTGTTAGTAACATGGAAGTTTCAGGTATAACTATTGGAGTATTGAATAAAATCCTCATACAATAGGGATGCATGGAAGCCTTATGTTGAGAAATTCTAGAAAAGTGTACATCCTCACCATGAAACTAAAGTATGACTACTACAAAGAATTCATGTATTTAATTATAAGTTTAATCACCATGTAGATCTTTAAAGTTTTATGAAATTTGGTAAAATTAAAGGGAGATTGGGGAAGAGAAAGTATTAGAGACAAGAAAGGTAAAATTAAAGGGAGATTGATATTATTTATTCTACAAATAAATATTTTAAATGCCGTATGTAGGATTCAAACACACGACTACATGCTTAAAACCCATGTGCTTTACCAACTGAACCAAAATGGTATTTTATAAAGACATCAAATCTATGTATTAAAATATTTTTATTACATTAACTTTTCTGTCACCATATAAATTCAAATAAATTAATTTGAAGAGACTCTTAATTGCATTGGTCTTTTATCTCGTTAGTTTAATTCAACATAAATCAAATTACTAATTAAATATGTTAAAAAGAAATAGAATTTAAGGTAAAAGGCCAATAAGAATTTTGAAAAAGAAATAAAATTTAAGTAATGTAATTAAAATTCGACGTCTATTAACTTAAAAATGGAGGGCAAATAATAATGAGAAAGAAAGAATATTTTGATAGAACAATTGATTCTTTGACTTTTTTTTAGCATTGTTCTTTTTGGTTTTGATTTGGACCAAATTTGATCTTATCAAGAATTTACATTCTTGTCGCAATCTTCTTTCTATAAGACTTATTTTTTTGGATTAGAAGTGTGACACACATTCTTTCTCTTAATATTCTCTTTGGTTTTTGAAACTGTAATACTAACTTACTAGTCTGTTGTGGCTCTAAAACTCTAACTTATAGACTAGAATTTTCATAATCAATTGCAGTGTCTTTACGACTTATCAACTAGATATTCATCTCAATTGTAGCGTGTTTTGTAAATTCATTTTTGTGACCCTTAATTATTATTCCTAAGGCTTCGATATTCTTATCATTTGATATTAGATTTAATTTTAAATACAGTGTAATCTATCTTTTAAATTTTGTTATATATTTTTTTTCTATTGCTAATTTCAAAGATTGAGAAAAAAAAGATTAAAAATAAATAAAAAGAAAATTTTTTTAAAAAAAGAAAGTAAAGAGAGTTGAAAAAAATTTGAGAGCAAAAAAAGAAGAAGAGAACAATAAGAAAAAAATTCCCTTAAGAATATGGAAGATAAAATAAATAAATTTTAAAAAGAAAGTAAAAAGAAAAAGAAAAGAATTATTTTTTAATTAATTATTTATGGAGGTTTGAATTTGAGGACAAATTGTCTTTGAAGTGAATGATGAGATGAAGATTTCATTAAGCATGTGAAAAGAAATTTATAAAAAACATTTCAAATAAAATTAATTTTTATTTAATTTATAATTTTATTTAATAGTAATTAATAAAAAAAGAAGTAATTCAATAAAATTAACCAAATTATTTTGGTCGAAAATGTCATTAAGGATAGAGAGAAGAGTGTCAACGAAAGTACTCCCCACAGGTGGTGGTTAGGAGGTATCTCGTTAAAGAGTGTCAACGACAGTACAAGAGTGGTGAGTAAAAAACACATGGGAGCATTGTGGAAGCATTGTAGATAGACTCGCACTTGAGGGAGAGTGTTAAGTATAACAAGTGTGAGTAGTGTAGATAATAGTGTCATATTGGATAGAAATGTGGTGGCTATTATCCTCTAACATATCGATCAAATTTTTATAATCGATTGTGGCGTTATCATGACTTATTAATCAGATATTCATCTTGATTGTGGCGTCTATCATAAATCCACCTTCATACCTCCTAATTCTGTTTTGAAGACTTTAATATTTTTATCACCTAACTTATCCAATCTATTCTCTCACATACTTATATTAACTATTATATCACTGATTATATTAATTTATTTCCTTCCTCAAATATTTATGGCTTCATCACATTTCCTAAATATCTTCTTTTATTTATTGACATGTTTGTGCATTTACAATCAATCATGAAAATTTTGTTGAGTATTTTTTCACACTAATTTTGGCTTAAGACTTAATTATTTACTTCCATGAAAATGGTTATTTAGACATAACATATTAGTAGTAAAATGTTAGTATTATTTTTTTTCCATTTATTAGGAATGTTATGAATTGAATTCATGACCTCCAAATTTCTTACCTTAAGCATTGTCTATGTGAATTAAACTCAAAACCACATGGTTAAAAGTCATGTGCTCGAGCTAAGACAATATTCTATAACGAAAATAAATATACATATTATATTATTATTGTTGCATTACTTTTATATTACTAAATAAATTCAAATAAGTTAATTCAAATAAATAATTAATCTCATTGACCTTTTAGATCATTAGTTCATTTAAACAAAAATCAAATTATTTTAAATATTATCAAATGAAATAGGTCTTAGGAAGGCTAAAAATCGGCCCAACTTTCAAAAAACACAAATTCAGATTTATAAAAAAAATCATCACTCAATCTATTCTCACTGCTATTTACAACAATTATTATATATTATCTAGTAGTACTATATGATAAATCAACTCACCAATTATATTAATTTATTTCCTTCATGAAATAATTCTGTCTCATCACATTTCTTAAATTTCTTCTTTTGTTCATTGGCGTGTTGGTACTTTCACAATCGGCTTGAAAATTTTATTTTTATTACTAATTTTGACTTAGGAAGACTTCATTATTTACCATCATGAAAATGTTAAAAACAGATTTTTAACATTTCAGTTATGATAATTGGTTATGGATTTTGGTGTAATTAATTACGAAGTGTTAAAATAGCATGGGTGTGTAAGTAAGACCAACTCCAATGGGAGTTCTTAGAGTGGGTTTGCCAACATGGCACTCATATTTGTTGTTTTCAAGATAGAAAAGTTCTTAAATATGCAACGGTTCTTCAATGGTTCTTATATTAAAATATTAATTTTATAATCTAAAAACTATAATTTGATATAAAATTTTATTTATTATTTTAATTATCATTTTAATTAAAATTTAAATATTTAAATTATAATTTTAAATAAAATAAATTTAATATAAATAATATTTTTTAAGTAAAGTGGTGGGACCCAATATGGATTCTTAGAGTTGCACCATTGGAGTGAAAATTGAATGAGTTGCTTTAAAAGAGTGGGTCCCACAAAGAACCTAAAAATGGGTTGCACCATTGGAGATGCTCTAATGGACTCGTAATTGATTACGGGATTTAGCGTAATCGGTTACGGATGCATTTTTTTTTCCTGTTTTCTGTTTGTATCAGCTTATTTGATCAAGATGTTTTTGTTGTATCCTATTGTTTGTGTGTACTTGCCATACAAAAGGCCTTGTAAGCTCCCACATTATGGTTAATGTCAATTATTCTTCTCACCATCAATTACTCTCTCTCAACTCTCTCTCGATCTCTTAACTTCATCTTCTCCAAATTAACTCAATTCTCCAATAATTCACCATTATAGTTTGTGTATTTGCTAACATTTGGCATCAAGAGCACTGATTTTGATCCAATCCTACTGCAACAACGAGTACCGTTTTCAACTATAGAATTTCCACCAACCTTCCGATTCTTGATTCGAAGAATCATGATAAGTGGTCGAAGCAAATGAAAATTCTGTTTGGGTATCAAGAAGTTCTTGAGATCATCAACAATGTAGTTACATCGCTTGGGATTGAAGTTACAAATTCTCAAAGGGCTGCATTCAAGGAAGAAAAGAAGAAATATTACAAGGCACTTTTCTAGATTCACTCTTGCGTCGATGGTGATAACTTTGAGAAAGTTGGCGATTGCGAGTCGGCGAAGCAAGCTTGGGAGATTTTGGAGAAAGCTTATGCAGAGGCTGTTAAGGCTAAGGTGGTGAGGTTACAAACTCACAAGAGGCAATTCGAGTTAACATAAATGGAAGAGAATGAGACAATCAACGATTATGTGACGCATATTATGCGTTTGGTAAATCAAATTAAGGCTTGCGGAGAAACTATTTTGGAGCAGAATGTTGTGTCGAATATATTGTGTTCTTTAACGTCAAGTTTTGACAATATTGTAGTAGCTATTGAAGAGTCGAAGGATCTTGCGACGTTCAGCAAAGATGAGCTTCAAAGCTCTCTTGAGGCTCATGAGCAAAGGATGGATGAGAGATGAAGCGATAAAGGCAAAGCAGAGATTGCTTTGCAAGCACGGCTTAACGAGAAGAGTAGAAGATCGAAAGGAAAGTGGACTTTGAAGGGGAAGCAAAATTCACAGAATTTTGGTGGAAATGACTCACAAAATCCAAAGGTTTTGGTGGTGCAAAAGGGTGAGAGCAGCTCCAAATATAATGTCCAAGGCAACAACTTCAAGAAGTTTGACAAGAGTAAGTCGAAGTGTTACGATTGTCATAGATTTGGTCATTTTGCAAAAGAGTGCCGCGCGAGATCAAGAGAGAATCAAAGCGATGAAGCTAAAGTTACAAGGGAAGAGGTAGATGATGAAAATACACTCTTAGCTATGATCACGGAGGATAATTATGGTATTAAAGAGGTGCTGGGAAGCAGAAGTAGCAGTTGTCAATTGCGGGACAACATCTGCAGCAGTTCGAAAAATGTTGCAGGAATGCGTTCGGAGCAAAATGTAATGATTACGATTCGAGATAGAGTTCAAGGCAGCAATGAATGGTACTTGGATTCCGGTTGTTCAACACATATGATAGGTAAAAAGGATTGGTTTATGAAAATCAATCAAGCTGCGAAAAGTAGAGTAAAATTCACGGATGATACCACTCTTGCAGCCGAAGGTGTCGGTGATGTTTTGATCGAAAAGAAGAATGATGGACATTCTATGATCAAGAATGTTTTGCATATTCCTAGAATTATGTGTAATCTCTTGAGTATCGGCCAATTTCTTGAGAGGGGTTACAAAATTCGCTTGGAAGATAAGATTTTGTGCGTTGTGGTTGCAAACGGTGTTTTGATCCTTAAGGCTCCTATGGCTGCCAATAGGACTTTCAAGGTGGAGTTGAAAGTGATGGAACATAGGTTTTTAGCTACAACGGCAAGTTGAGAAAAGTGGTTGTGACACTACCGTCTTGGACATCTCAATTTTCATGATCTTGACGCGTTACAAAGGAATGGTATGGTGACCGGGCTGCCAAGAATCAACGTTACAACTGAGATATATGCAGAGTGTGTACAAGGGAAGATGCACAAGATAATTTCAGCAAGGATGTAGGTCATAAGACCAAGCATCATCTTGAGGTGGTGTATTTCGATGTGTATGGACCGATGCAAGTCGATTCGTATGGTGGTAATAGGTATTTTGTCACATTTATCGATGAATTTACTAGGAAGTTATGGATATATCTAATCAAGAGGAAGGATGAGGTATTTGATGTGTTCAAACGATTCAAGTTCTTTTTGGTTTTGATTTGGACCAAATTTGATCTTATCAAGAATTTACATTCTTGTCGCAATCTTCTTTCTATAAGACTTATTTTTTTGGATTAGAAGTGTGACACACATTCTTTCTCTTAATATTCTCTTTGGTTTTTGAAACTGTAATACTAACTTACTAGTCTGTTGTGGCTCTAAAACTCTAACTTATAGACTAGAATTTTCATAATCAATTGCAGTGTCTTTACGACTTATCAACTAGATATTCATCTCAATTGTAGCGTGTTTTGTAAATTCATTTTTGTGACCCTTAATTATTATTCCTAAGGCTTCGATATTCTTATCATTTGATATTAGATTTAATTTTAAATACAGTGTAATCTATCTTTTAAATTTTGTTATATATTTTTTTTCTATTGCTAATTTCAAAGATTGAGAAAAAAAAGATTAAAAATAAATAAAAAGAAAATTTTTTTAAAAAAAGAAAGTAAAGAGAGTTGAAAAAAATTTGAGAGCAAAAAAAGAAGAAGAGAACAATAAGAAAAAAATTCCCTTAAGAATATGGAAGATAAAATAAATAAATTTTAAAAAGAAAGTAAAAAGAAAAAGAAAAGAATTATTTTTTAATTAATTATTTATGGAGGTTTGAATTTGAGGACAAATTGTCTTTGAAGTGAATGATGAGATGAAGATTTCATTAAGCATGTGAAAAGAAATTTATAAAAAACATTTCAAATAAAATTAATTTTTATTTAATTTATAATTTTATTTAATAGTAATTAATAAAAAAAGAAGTAATTCAATAAAATTAACCAAATTATTTTGGTCGAAAATGTCATTAAGGATAGAGAGAAGAGTGTCAACGAAAGTACTCCCCACAGGTGGTGGTTAGGAGGTATCTCGTTAAAGAGTGTCAACGACAGTACAAGAGTGGTGAGTAAAAAACACATGGGAGCATTGTGGAAGCATTGTAGATAGACTCGCACTTGAGGGAGAGTGTTAAGTATAACAAGTGTGAGTAGTGTAGATAATAGTGTCATATTGGATAGAAATGTGGTGGCTATTATCCTCTAACATATCGATCAAATTTTTATAATCGATTGTGGCGTTATCATGACTTATTAATCAGATATTCATCTTGATTGTGGCGTCTATTATAAATCCACCTTCATACCTCCTAATTCTGTTCTAAAGACTTTAATATTTTTATCACCTAACTTATCCAATCTATTCTCTCACATACTTACATTAACTATATATCACTGATTATATTAATTTATTTCCTTCCTCAAATATTTATGGCTTCATCACATTTCCTAAACATCTTCTTTTATTTATTGACATGTTTGTGCATTTACAATCAATCATGAAAATTTTGTTTGAGTATTTTTTTCACACTAATTTTGGCTTAAGACTTAAAATGTTAGTATTATTTTTTTTCATTTATTAGGAATGTTATGAATTGAATTCATGACCTCCAAATTTCTTACCTTAAGCATTGTCTATGTGAATTAAACTCAAAACCACATAGTTAAAAGTCATGTGCTCTATCAATTGAGCTAAGACAATATTCTATAAGGAAAATAAATATACATATTATATTATTATTGTTGCATTACTTTTATATTACTAAATAAATTCAAATAAGTTAATTCAAATAAATAATTAATCTCATTGACCTTTTAGATCATTAGTTTATTTAAACAAAAATCAAATTATTTTAAATATTATCAAATGAAATAGATTTTAAGAAGGCTAAAAATCGGCCCAACTTTAAAAAAACACAAATTCAGATTTATAAAAAAAATTATCACTCAATCTATTCTCACTGCTATTTACAACAATTATTATATATTATCTAGTAGTACTATATGATAAATCAACTCACCAATTATATTAATTTATTTCCTTCATGAAATATTTATGTCTCATCACATTTCTTAAATTTCTTCTTCTGTTCATTGGCGTGTTGGTACTTTCACAATGGGCCTTGAAAATTTTATCTTTATTATTAATTTTGGTTTAGGAAGACTTCATTATTTACCTTCATGAAAATGTTAAAAACAGATTTTTAACATTTCAGTTATCGTAATTGGTTACAGGTTTTGGTGTAATCGGTTATAGAGTGTTAAAATGGCATGGTGTGCAAGTAACGGACTCGTAATTGATTACGGGATTTAGCGTAATCGGTTACGGATGCGTTTTTCTATTTTTTTTTTGTTTTCTGTTTGTATCAACTTATTTGATTAAGATATTTTTGTTGTATCCTATTGTTTGTATGTACTTGCCATATAAAAGGCCTTGTAAGCTCCCACATTATGGTTAATGTCAATTATTCTTCTCACCATCAATTACTCTCTCTCAACTCTCCCTCAATCTCTTAACTTTATCTTCTCCAAATTAACTCAATTCTCCATTAATTCACCATTATAGTTTGTGTTTTTTTTTTAACATTTGGCATCAAGAGCACTGGTTTTGATCCAATCTCGCTGCAACAATGAGTACCGTTTCCAATGATAGAATTTCCACCAATCTTCTGATTCTTGATTCGAAGAATTATGATAAGTGGTCGAAGCAAATGAAAATTTTGTTTGGGTATCAAGAAGTTCTTGAGATCATCAACAATGTAGTTACATCGCTTGGGGCTGAAGTTACAAATGCTCAAAGGGTTGCATTCAAGGAAGAAAAGAAGAAATATTACAAGGCACTTTTCTTGATTCACTCTTGCATCGATGGTGATAACTTTGAGAAAGTTGGCGATTGCGAGTCGGCGAAGCAAGCTTTGGAGATCTTGGAGAAAGCTTATGCAGAGGCTGTTAAGGCTAAGGTGGTGAGGTTACAGACTCACAAGAGGCAATTCGAGTTAACATAAATGGAAGAGAATGAGACGATCAACGATTATGTGACACATTATTATGCGTTTGGTGAATAAAATTAAGGCTTGCGGAGAAACTATTTTGGAGCAGAATGTTGTGTCGAATATGTTGTGTTCTTTAACGTCAAGTTTTGACAATATTGTAGTAGCTACTGAAGAGTCGAAGGATCTTGCGAAGTTCAGCAAAGATGAGCTTCAAAGCTCTCTTGAGGCTCATGAGAAAAGGATGGATGAGAGAGGAAGCGATAAAGCCAAAGCGGAGATTGCTTTGCAAGCACAACTTAACGAGAAGACTAGAAGATCGAAAGGAAAGTGGACTTTGAAGGGGAAGCAAAATTCACAGAATATTGGTGGAAATGATCCACAAAATCCGAAGATTTTGATGGTGCAAAAGGGTGAGAGCAGCTCCAAAGATAATGGCCAAGGAAACAACTTCAAGAAGTTTGACAAGAGTAAGTCGAAGTGTTACAATTGTCATAGATTTGGTCATTTTGCAAAAGAGTGTTGTGCGAGATCAAGAGAGAATCAAAGCGATGAAGCTAAAGTTACAAGGTAAGAGGTAAATGATGAAAATACACTCTTATCTATGCTCACGGAGGATAATTATGGTATTCAAGAGGTGCTGGGAAGCAGAAGCAGCAGTTGTCAATTGCAGGACAACAGCTGCAGCAGTTCAAAAAATGCTGCAGGAACGCGTTCGTAGCAAAATGTAATGATTACGATTCGAGATAGAGTTCAAGGCAAAAATGAATGGTACTTGGATTCCGGTTGTTCAACACATATGATAGGTAGAAAGGATTAGTTTGTGAAAATCAATCAAGCTGCGAAAAGTAGAGTAAAGTTTGCGGATGATACCACTCTTGCAGCCGTAGGTGTCAGTGATGTTTTGATCGAAAAGAAGAATGGTGGACATTCTATGATCAAGGATATTTTGTATATTCCTATAATTAAGTGTAATCTCTTGAATATTGGCCAATTTCTTGAGAGGGGTTACAAAATTCGCTTGGAAGACAAGATTTTGTGCGTTATGGTTGCAAACGGTGTTTTGGTTGCAAACGGTGTTTTGATCCTTAAGGCTCCTATAGCTGCCAATAGGACTTTCAAGGTGGAGTTGAAAGTGATGGAACATAGGTGTTTAGCTACAACGGCAAGTCGAGAAAAGTGGTTGTGACACTACCGTCTTGGACATCTCAATTTTCATGATCTTGACGTGTTACAAAGGAATGGTATGGTGACCGGGCTGCCAAGAATCAACATTACAGCTGAGATATATGAAAAGTGTGTATAAGGGAAGATGCACAAGAGTAATTTCAGCAAGGATGTAGGTTATAAGACCAAGCATCATCTTGAGGTGGTGTATTCTGATGTGTGTGGACCGATACAAGTCGATTCGTATGGTGGCAATAGGTATTTTGTCACATTTATTGATGAATTTACTAGGAAGCTATATATATATCTAATCAAGAGGAAGGATGAGGTATTTGATGTGTTAAAACGATTCAAGTTTATGGTTGAGTGACAATGTGGCCGCAAGCTCAAGATTCTCAAAACAGATGGTAGAGGTGAGTATACCTCGAATGAGTTTGGGAAGTATTGTGATGAAGAAGGGATACTGTGTGAGATTGTGCCACCCTATACGCCACAAAATAATGGTATTTCCGAGAGGAAAAATCGTTCAATAATGAACATGGTTCGAAGCATGATAAAGAGTAAAGACGTGCCAAAGGAACTACGGGGTGAGCCATTTCTATAGCCGCTTTTTTGTTGAATAGGTTCCTTACAAAGAAGCTTGATAAGGTGATTCCAGAAGAGGTATGGTTTGGATTTAAACCAAGTGTGATTCATTTGAAGGTTTTTGGTTCGATAGCATTTCGACACGTTTCGGGTCAGCTCCAAAAGAAGATGGACAACAAGGGTGAGATAATGTTACTCGTTGGTTATCACCCTACTGGAGGTTATAAGTTTGATGTTGCAAACAAGAGGATTGTGATAAGCTGAGATGTTGTGATCGATGAGCTGTGAAATCTTGATAGCAACAAAAAATTTGATGATGCAAGCTTCGTAACCGATTATGGGAAAAGTGGTAATCGGTTACCACGTGTATTTTTGGATTCTGAGTCTGCTAGAACTAGTTTTACAGAAGGCGTAACCGGTTACGAGAATCCTGTAACCGGTTACAGGCTGGAAAATCAAAATTTTTAGAATTCTGGAGGTAGAGGACAGCAACAGATCGAAGCCGAAAATGGGGGAAATGTTAGACGACCAACAAGAAAAAGATTTTTTCCCCAGAGACTCCAAGAATGTGAAGTATTCTGGGATAACGAAATCAATGATGATGGTGATTTTGTTCAGTTTACGCTTATGGCCGAATCTGAACCGGTGAACACGGAAGAGGCTCTAAGTGATCCAAAATGGATATGTGCAATGAAGGAGGAGCTAGAATCTATTAAAAAAATGTTACTTGGGAGTTGGTCGATTTACCGCTTGGAATGAAGTCAATAGATGTATGATGGGTCTATAAAGTGAAGGAAAATTCGAAAGGTGAGGTGATCAAGCATAAGGCTCAATTGGTAGCAAAGATATTCTTGCAACGTGAATGTATAGACTTTGAGGAAGTGTTTGCACCTGTGGCTAGGATTGAAACCATCCGATTAGTTGTTGGCGTTACGAATAACAATGATTGGACGATATATCAAATGGACGTCAAATCTGCGTTTTTGAATGGTCCACTTGATTAAGAGGTTTATGTTTAGCAGTCCCCTGAATTTGTAGTGAAGAATCAAGAGTTGAAGTACTATAAATTGCATAAAGTTTTATATGGTTTGAAACAAGCTCCAAGATCTTGGAACAAACACATTGATGGCTTTCTTGTTGATATTGGTTTCAAGCGGTGTGTGTTCGAACATGGAGTTTATATGAGATCGGATGCAAATGATGGTGTGATCATTCTTTGCTTATATACATATGATCTATTGATTACCGACAGCTCTGAGAAGAGTATCTCTAAGTTCAAGAGTGAACTTATGGATGAATTTGAGATGACAGACCTTGGCATTATGACATATTTTCTTGGCGTAGAGTTCCTAAGTAAAAAATGGGATTGCTCATGCATCAAAGGAGATATGCTCTTGAGATCTTGAAGAGGTATGAAATGGAGCATTGCAATGCTGCCATTACACCATGTGAAGCAAAGTTGCAGCTGTCCAAAAGTGAGGATGAGCAAGATGTGGATCCAACACAATATAGAAGATTGATTGGATCATTGTGGTATTTGTACAATACGCGATCAGACTTGGCATTTAGTGTCGATATTTCTAGTAGATTCATGGAGAGATTGAAAGTGTCACACTTGACAACTGTCAAGAGAATCCTTAGATACACTAAAGGAACTCCTGGTTGTAGAATTCTTTTTCCCGCATCAGATACAGGCCAAAAATGTGATTTACTTGGTTTCATTGATTCCAATTGGGGTGGTGATAAGGATTATAGAAAGTCAACAGTTGGATACATCTTTATATTTGATAAGACATCAATCTCTTGGTGTTTGAAGAAGGAATCGGTGTTAGCACTCTCGTCTTGTGAGGACGAGTATATTGCGGCTTCGTTGTGTGCGTGTCAAGTTATGTGGCTCATAAATCTATTGAAGGAGTTAGGTAGCAATGAGGGTGAGGCTACTACACTTCTGGTTTATAATGTTTATGCAATCAACCTTGCGAAGAATTCGATTGCACACGGAAGAAGCAAGCACATAAAGATGTGGTTTCATTATTTGAGGGAGCTAGTGAGTGAAGGCAAGTTACAATTGGGATATTGTCGAAGCGAAGACCAAGTTGCAGATTTTTTGACTAAGGGGGTAACAAATGAGGTGTTCAAAAGGTTGAAACAAAGTTTGAGCATGTTGAACTTGGAACAACTGAAATGAGGTGGTGTGTTAAAAACAAATTTTTAGCATTTCAGTTGTGGTAACCGGTAACGGGTTTTGGCGTAACCGGTTACAGAGTCTTAAAATGGCCTAGGTGTGCAAGTATCGGGCTCGTAATCGATTACGGGATTTAGCGTAATTAGTTACGAATGCATTTTTCTGTTTTTTCAGTTTTCTGTTTATATAAGCTTATTTGATTAAGTTGTTTTTGTTGTATCTCATTGTTTGTGTGTACTTGCTATATAAAAGGTTTTGTAAGCTCCCGCATTATGGTTAATGTTAATTATTTTTCTCACTCTTACTTACTCTCTCTCAATCTCTTAACTTCATCTTCTCTAAATTATCTCAATTCTCTATTAATTTACTATTATAATTTGTGTATGTTCTAACAAAATATGGTTGTTTATAAAAATATATGATTTTTTAATGAATAATTGTTAGTAGTTCTTTTTAATTATGATTAAAAAAATTATCGTGTTGGTACTTTCACAATCGGCCTTGAAAATTTTATCGAGTATTTTTTACCACTAATTTTGGCTTTAAAAGACTACATTATTTACCTCCATGAAAATGGTTGTTTATAAAAATATATGATTTTTTAATGAATATTGTTAGTAGTTTTATTTTTATCATGGTTGAATTCACGACCTCCAATTATTTTAAAGCATTAACTTAAATAGTTCCCAGCTTTCCAAAGATCCAACTGAAATGATTTGTGGGTGAAATTTACGGTAGACCAGCATCATTGACAAGTAACATGACTACTAATGAAACACAGACACGTGCATATTTGTCTCCCTATTGTCACATTCATATGAACAATTCCTTGGAGACTTATAGCACATGGTGACGTGACTTGCATCAGAGTATAGCAGTGAAAACATGTGGTCATGTTTGAGTTTGAGTCATCCTTGGATTTTGTCATGTTGGTGTACGATGAATTCATGGTAATGGACAAATTCTTGAATCCCCACCTATTTTACTTTTATACAACATTGATTGATTCATTAAGAATAAACAAGCAAGCATATATCATAAAAGGGATTTTGATTCAAATTCGAGCCAACAAACACAATAGTACAAAACCCAAGAACCTCAAAAGCATCTTATTAGTTATCTTACTACAATTTTTTGCCAACCATATCAATATTGCATATTTTGATGTTTTCTTTAATTTTATCAGAGATTACTTATGGTAAATATGTGAGATTATTTAGATGCTCTAGAGATGTTAGACAAAGGCTTTCTATATTTCCTTTTTTATTTTGCATTGTATGAGAAATTCTTAATAAATGTCTCTTTAATATAGTAAATCAAAAGTAAGATTTATTGTATGATACGTCCCGAAGAAAGCATCATTCTTTACGGAAGATGCCAAAGTGTTTTTAAATAAAATCATAAATTTGTGAGAGCTATAAAGAAGCTCCTAAAATTGTGACATGCTTTATTGACAGAATATGCAATATTTGATTGAGTCAAAGTGAGGTATTGCAATGCTCCTATTGTCAAATGATAGAGGAGAGGATTCGTTAAAACATATGTGACATGCTTGCTTAGTTTACAAGTGTCAACCATAGGTGTAGGAACTCAATTATCAAAATTTATATTGACTTTAGATAACAGGATCGAAATGTACTTAGTTTGTGTCAGTAACATTGATTCATTAGGTCGATGATGCATTTCAAAACCAAGGAAGTATTGAGATTTACCCGGCTGTTTTAGTGCAAACTTGTCGTGGAGCTTAGTGATCAAGTCATGAATTAACTTGGAATAGGATCCTATAAGAAGAATATCATCGACATAGACTAGTGCATAAAGTGTAATGTGATGACTATACACAAATAGGGAGTGATCACATCAACTTGACACAAAACCAAACTGAATGAGAGCATAATGTAACTTTTCATGCCAGGCTCGAGGTGGCTGCTGCAAGGCATAAATGGCTATACTGAGTTTGCATATTAAGAGTAGATTGGAGTCAATGTATCACAGTTGTTGATTCATATACACCTCTTCATGGAGTTCACCATTGAGAAAGGTGTTATTTATATCAATTTTTTATACATCCCACTTGTATGTGATGGATAAAACAAGGATAGCCCATGTGGTTGTAGGCTTAACAATTGGGGAAAACATTTCATGAAAATCAAAGTCATATTGTTGATGAAAGCCCTTAGCAACTAACCATGCCTTGTACTTGTTGATACTTTCATTCGGATTTTCTTTAACTTTAAAAATCCACCTGTAACCTGTGGCCTTTTATTGAGGAGGAAGATTGGTTAGGGTCCAAGTCTCATTCTTAATGAGAGATTTATACTCATACTTTATGGCTTCGAACCACTCAGGACTAAACAAGGTTTCATTAATGGTGATTGGCTCAGTTTGAACAACGAACACTTTAGGTTTTGACATTCCAATTTTAGCTCTAGTAAGCATAAGATGGTTATTGTGAACAAGAGGAAGTGAGACATGACTTGCATTACTATGAAGGGAAGGTGACAAAGACTTAGTGAAATTTGACAGCTCATAAAGGATAGGACTTTGATTTATTGTACCTGGTACATTTGACTTGTGTGACATTAGGTACAAAAGTATGCAAGAAGGGTTGACATGTGTACTTGATAGCGAGGCTTCATTATCAGACACATGAGATACATGTGGTGGTGTATTGGTATTAGAACAAGGTATTGATGTAGGATTATATGAGATAGGTGAATGAACGTCATTAGAACCATAATGTGATACCTTAGTATGGTGGTTATTAAGTTGTATAGAGGAAGTTGGACTAATATTGAAGTTTGTAATGAGAATTGGTGGATATTGGGAAGATGAGGGTAAGTCTTTGTTTTGAACATTAGATATTGTTGAATTATTAATAAAGTTATACCTAGGGAGCGCAAGTGTGGGAACCTTGTTGTTGGGAGTGAATGAGCTAAAATCTCGGTGACTTTGTGAAATCAAGATATTTTGAATACCTTAATGTGAATTGAAGTTGACGTATATTTTGTTATTTTTCCTAATTTACACAGACATGGATGATTCTACAAGTACCTCTCATACAACTTCTGCTACAACCTCTATTAATAAAAAATGTTAAAGAAAAGGTAGAGGTGCCATGATGTGTACCAAGGTTAAAAAAATCTCATGAAAATAGTTTTGGCTACCCAGTTAATTTTGATCTGAGAACCAGAAAGGCTTATGGTGAAAATGCTGATGATTTTAAGGGTTACATGGCATTACAAGGTAGAAGCAAAGTGAGTATTTTGATAAATATTCGGCATGATGTTGATGGTGAATTGAAACATAAGATATGGACCGATATTAAGATATTTATTATGATTTTTTTATTATTTGTTTTACAAGTCTATATGACCTTTTATTTTTTTAGTTTAACACAAATATCAACTCTATTATGTAAACATAGCTAATGTTTATTGTTCCAGAGGATGAAATGCTGAAAAAGAAATGGCTTGGATATGCGGGTGAGCATTGGAAGGGCTTTAAGACACAACTCACGGATGAGTATATTAAAAAATTCAAATGATAATGAAGCGCCTCCATACAAGAAGTATTCATACATTGATAAGAAGGCTTGGGAGGATTTTGTAAAGTCTCACACCACTCTTGAACTCTTGGCTTAGAGCCAAAAAGGAAAAGATAATTGAGCTAGAAATATCTATCCATATAGGGTTTCTAGTGGGGGATATGATAAACTTGAACAAAAAATGATTAATGAAAAAGAAAACAAAAGGAACTAGAGTTGTGAGATACTTATTGAAGCCTTAATAGTAGTTCATCTCCACCATCGCGCCAGGAAAAATGGAAGAGGACATGTCAAACACCAGATGACTCATTCACATCAGAGGATACATATGAAGTGGCTTAAAAGATTATAAGGAGATAACTTTTTCAACATTATTTATTTTAGTTAATTAAATGTGTTGTAGGATGAACTGGTTGAACAAGCCAAAGTTGGTAGCTTCATTCGACGAGCCCATCACGACATCTTGGTAGAAGCGATTGGAACTGGGGAGCATGTGAGGTGTGTTTGTGCTTTTGGAAGAGGTGTCGACTTGAAGCTACATTTTAGACCATCGCGACCAATTAACCAAGCAAATCGTAGGAGAGAAATTAAATAGCTATTTGCTGAAAAGATAAGGGGGTATTAATACATGAGCAGGAGAGGTGGAATTAGGAGGAGCTGGAGAGGATATGGCAGGAGTAACGGAAGGAGCGAGAGAGGACGTTGCAGGAGGAGCGAGAGAAGATGTTGAAGGAGGTGTAAAATGAGTGGGAGAGGTTAGCTGAGGTTAACCGAGAAAAGTGTGTCAGCGATGTGATTGAGGTATAAGTATATTTTAAATTTTATATGCTGTATGTTGTTTTTATTGTTTGTGGATCTTATTTTTGTATTGTATGTTGTTGTTTTTATGATGCATAAATTGAACTCAATAGGTGTACTCAACCACCCAATTCCAGATCAGTTGGATATGCCTGAGAAAGCAGTTTAGAAAGTTGTTGTGGGTGGTGCAAACATGGGAGATAATTGTTCTACCTCGGTTCAAAATTAAGACCACATTACCTCAACTAGATAATATTCAAAGATTATCTAGTATGATATATGAGATTCTAGAATTTTCCACGTTTGAATCAAAAAAATGAACCAGAAATACCTTTTGCAGTTCATATGAGTTGTCTTGTGGAATTTGAAGGGAGAAGATTGGTTAGACGTACATTTAATACAATTGTGGTCCTCATAAGTATAATTCTTACAGGATTTCAATTTATATTCATTGTTCTCATACTTTAACATAAAGTTTTGACATTTACATTAACTTTTAGTTAGTGTCCTGCATGAGATGCGTGTTAAAGGGAAATTAATATATATATATATATATATATATATATATATATATATATATATATATATATATATATATATATATATATATATATATATATATATATATATATATATATATATATATATATATATATATATATATATATATATATATATATATATATATATATATATATATATATATATATATATATATATATATATATATATATTGTTTCATAAATCCATTGAAAATTCAATTTCGAGGTAATTCAACAAACACTATCAAGATGCACATACACGATAAGCTGGTTAAGGAGAATAAAGGTTGTTACATAGCACCGTTTATTCATAAGTAAGTACATGCTTTAATTTATGTTTACATTTATAAATCAATTTTATAGACATTATTAATTACTCTAAGTGTTTATGTGGGGATCATTGGAAACTAATTATTTTATGTCTGAAGCAAAATATTGTAGTTTTGTTATGCTTGTTACACTATCATCTTGATGAAGATATGCAAAAGATTTTGAGCGGGTAAGTGATATTATTTGTAGTACTTAAATTTTACCTTTAATTTTGAATAGTTTTTATTCATGTATGATTTTTACCTACATGTAAAGCTATGGAGGGATATAGTTTTGTGAAGTGTAATATACCTGGAAAAAAATTCAAAGTTCAAGGAACCCCATGTAAGTATTACTTGTGGTTTTTGACATTCTTTTATTTTCGCTAATGTATTACTTGTTCTTTGTGTGTATTAATTAGTTACTATGTAAAAATTATTCGTAGTCGCATAGGCAACCTAATGGATATGAATGTGGATACTATGTGATGAGACATATATTTAATATTGTCTCCAGAGGCATTATCAATTCATGAACTAAGATATTAACTATCCATATACGTGTAATTAATGTATATTTGTTAAGTTAATGTTGTTTTTGTTATTGTTAGCTTATCATAATTTAAATTTTATTCAGATTATAGGGGTTAAGCGACGAAATACCATTCTCACGAGAAGATATAGAAGAAATCTTATCACGTTTGGTCAGTGCTTTCCTATCTTATCATGAATTTAGTAAACACTAGTTTTCTTGATTTACATCTAAACATGTTGTGAAACGATGTCATCAATAACAGAACAAAGTTATGAGATAGATATTGATTTTCTTTGAACAAACACAATAAACCATGTTAGGTTTTATAAAAGGGAGAGAAGAAGGACAAAGAAGAATAGAGAATTGGTTAAATATGTTTTTCTATTCACTTTCTCAATAATGGTTCAAAGATTACAAATGAATACCAACAATTAACCTCTCTCACCCTAATTAGTATTTTCACCACCCTTAAGATAAAGATGAAAGACTAGCATGTTATTTATAAGAAAAATAACTTACTAACCTAATGGGATTTTACGCATAGGCCTATTACACAAGCTAACTTAAGGAACACACAAACTTAAACAATTGGGCTTGCAAGCAAGACCCAATTCGACATACTAACTTAATTTATAAGTTAAAATATTTCGACAACATGCTTGGACAGACTTCGACTACAACATGCACAACTCCTGTCGAAATATCAAGCTACCCTTGTCGACACTAGAGTTCGATCCAAAATACCACAAATCTCCACCTTGGAACAAACTCTACACAAACAAGGGAACAAACTAGCTTTCAGTATCTATGATCCTTTCAACGCTTCTAACAAACCCTATTGAATAAGAAGGGCTTGCATCTTCAAGTGTCACAAACCAAAATCATTCACACCGATGAATTTCTCAATCTCATACTTTGTTGACATCATCTTCTTCTCCATGCTCACTGCACCAATTTGTTGTGAACTAGGATGTCTTAAAACAAAATATACTCGATTTCTTTATGAACAAGAAACACACAAGGGTTATGGTTAAGGAAAAATAAAAAGAACAACAAGGATTTGTTATAACTGCTATTTTTTACTTTCTCTGTAAAACAGATTACAAGTACTTAAGAATAACAAATAACCCTCTCACCCTAATTAGGTTTTGTCACACCACTCCAAAGATAAAGATGAAAGACTAGTATGTTATTTATAAGAAAACTAACATACTAACCCAATGGGCTTTTACGCACAGGCCCATTACATAAGCTAACTTAAGGAACAATCTAACTTAAACAATTGGGCTTGCAAGCAAGACCCAATTCGACATACTAACTTAAATTACAAGTTAAAATATTTCGGCAACATGCTTGAACAGACTTCGACTACAGCATGCACAACTCCTGTCAAAATATCAAGCTACCCTTATCGACACTAGAGTTCGATCCAAAATACCACAAAACATTAACATTGTATAGAGGTTTTGACATTATAGGTGTAAATATGTATAGGTTCAAATGTGTATAAGTTCTCTTGGTAGAGATTTTGTGTATCACAAAATGTCATTATAATTATTGCAAGCATTGTACATTTTATTTTGTAAACAATGTAAATTTGATATTTTGTGTTATGTTCTATATAAAATACAAATATTCTGATTCTGTCACATAATTTGTAGGTTATGTGTAAAAAAATGATCCAAGTCAGTAAAAATTGGATTTAAAACAAAAAAAAAGGTTAAAGCCCTCAGTTATTAACACAATCCGACGTAAATTGGGGTGTATTTCCCTCAGTTATTTAATAAAATTGAGAGGTATGTGGGACGTGCAACATAGTTTTGAAATTAATAAAAATGTTGTTGTTGTAGATCGAACGGACACTTTATCCACCAGTTATACAATAACCGAGGGGTAAAGTGGCAAACTTTCATGAGACCCTTCGTTACATCGCCTATGAAACTGAGGTTAAAGCCCTTTCGCATCCGAGGTGAATTCCATTTTTTTTGTAGTAGTGTGCAATTTTTTTAGCTTGATCATCATCAATTTGATCAACATGTCTTTGCATACTCAGGTTCAAATCGACATTTTTAGAGGCAATGTTAGGTCTTTTACCCCTGCTGATATCTAGTTGGGAACTATCAACATTAATTGTTCAGTCATTAGCCAAACCATGAGCTTCCTTTGACTTATCTTTGGAAACTGAGACGTGGACCTTTTCTTGGCTCACTTTCTTCTTGGTTGTAGCATTTCCAGTTGTATCTTTGTTGATTCTTTTGCATGATTCCACTAAGTGACCTACAACATTGCAAGCAGAGCAAAACAATGCCAAATTTTCATATTCAATATCAACAAAAAATGCAAACCCTTGTCTCTACACTAGAACATTGAAGACATGGAGGACAACAAAATCAACATCAACAAGGACATGGGCAAAGTGTCCAAAGGCCGATCGAACATAGATTTTGAGGTGACAACATCAATGCAAATTGGCGTTCCCATGTTACTCGCGATAGCAAACAAAAATGTGTGGACGCTAATACTCTTGAGTTAGACAAAATAGACGAATTCAATCCCGGGAAGTAGAAGATCTCTAAAGATTATGGTTGAAATCTTTGGACCAAGGGAAGAGCTTAAGAGTACCCGATAAAAGATTTCAGCCGCCGTTGAACATAACTCTTTTCGCATCTTCTAGGGAGGAGAAAGAAAGCTCATAGAAACCACTCCCAAGAGAGGTTATCCCCCAATGACCTGAGTTATTCCAAAACATAGAAAGTTTGTTTCTTAAAGCAACCACAATCGACGGAGTTGGCCCTTTGGGTCAAATCACCCGACCGTGAAAATTATGTTTATAGGTCTCAATCCCCGCTAAATATTATTTCTCAAGAACAGATATGACTAATCGGTCTCCTTTGTAACATGGTTAAGGAAGCTAAGAGATTGGGATTTGACATACAATAGAATTTTTATTTAGGACCTGAACAAACGATCTTTTAGATTTTTTTCATATTGTTTTTTTTTTGTAAGATTGTTTGTTGAGTGGTTAAGACACGTTCAAAAAATTTAAAAAGAGTCTATGATGGTTGACTGCCGCTGAAGATAAACGAAAACTATCAAAAATTATTAAATTGTAAAAATTGTCAGAAGATTAAACAGTGAAGATTCAATATAGATCAGATATGAGTATTATATTTCTTCAAATATAAGTGTACTTCATACCACTAATTTAAGAACAAATTAAAAATATAAATAAACACATTTTCATAATTGAGGGCTAAAAAAACATAGTAATATCATTGTACTATACTATGTTAGTTACTAAAATGTCTAGACAAATTATTTATGTGGTAAGAATAATCAGATGACGCGTGTACAACAATTTTAGACTTATAAAATTAAACTATTTTGAGTAAAGCTAAACTACTTTAAAAAATTTGTTAGTGTAAATCTTTTTGGTTGACAGGTTTATTATTGTAAATTTAAAAACTATAATGTATACCATAAATATCCATTTTTTTATGTTTAATTCATTTCACTCATACAACTCTTTTACATTAATCAATTATATTTTTTATATTAAAATATTATAAATCTATGACCACACAACTATTTCATTTTTACAAACATACAATAGTTATGAACTGAATACAATATCATACAATTTTAATATAACTCAAGTCATATAATATTCATATATAATATTATATATTAACATTTATATTGAACATATAATTTATTTTATATGAATTAATTATATATTGTATTAAGACCATAACTATATGATTGTTATAAATATTTGTCATATACAGGCAATGGAGGAGGGGGCACCTAGGTGCCAATGCCTTCCATGTTTTTAGAATTTTTTATTAATATTTATTTTATTTTTATTTTTATTAATTAAAATTCGTACATGATTTTATATTATTTTATTTGTTTTTGTCCTTAAATGCTATTAAGATAAAAAAAATATTTTCAATTACTTTTAAAAATAATTATGTTCATTTGGTTGAATTAAAGAAAGTGAAAGTAATTTATAAAATATAGTAATTTGTATTATTTTTATTGTTGATAATTTTAAAACATGCATGTCAATAATCATCCACTTCAAACCTCATCTCATTTTAAAGATTTAACCCAAAAATCATATGTATTATATACAACACAAAAAAATATCTAGTTATAGATAATAATTATACAAAAGTATCATGCCAACAATTGGCAGTATAACGACGTGTGACATATTTATTAGAATTAGATATTTAATAATTATATTTTATTAAATTAGATTTTCTACATATAAGTCTAACTCTAAATTCTTGCCATTGAGATGAAGTCTCAAATTCTTTTGACTCATAAAATATATTACTTTCTATATTAAACTAACTTATATGATTTAAAACTGACATTTAACTAAATTGTTGTTTTTTAATTTAATTAAATCAGAAAACAATGATAAATTATTTTTTTTCTAGTGTATAATTCACCATTTTTATTTCTTTTCACTCAAATCGTCTTTCTCATGTCTACTATTTATTTTATCATAAAGTATTAGAGTAACATGTTTAACGAGAAAAATTCTTAAATAATAACAAATATAACACATGAGTTTTTACAAATAATTATTATCTTTTGTTAATTAAAAAATAAAAATAAAATAAAATAACATTTGTAATAAATAGTTTAATTGAGAAATAATAGCATAAAAAGTTTAACATTTTTTTTCCTCCTTCATTATCACCATTATTCTATAATTCCTATTAAAAACATTAAATTTTAAATATATTTAAAATTTTAATTTAAAATATTACATTTGTTTATATAAGAATATAGATATAACAACCAAAACATGGCCATAAACTCAGATCAAAACAGACAAATTAGTCGCCGGAAACAAGTGTGACTCATTAAAATAGGATTGATAACCCATCCAATTCATAATGATGGAAATTTAATCTTTCCAACCCAATATTGATCCAATCCATTCAATCAATAATTCATTCAATTTATTTATTGTATAAAATATTAATTAGAATGTATCACTTTGTTAATAAAATACAATAAAATTTTTCTATTTAAAGAGTAAGAAGAATAGAGAATTGTGTATCGATAGTACCTTTAAAAATAAATTTAGTTGAATATCTTTTATAAAATTTGTTCAAGTTATCGTAATATTTAAAGTTTCAATTGATTCTAATTCATTTCCAAAAGTATCTTGTTTATAACTCTACCCCTCACAATATTCATTAACCCAACCACCAACACCAGTTACTGCTACTTCAAGCCAATCAACATTAGATGAAGGTTCAACTCAGCAAGTGTCCAAAAAGAGAAAGAGATTTTAAAAGGGTCTAAAATCAGTTCTGAGCCAACCCTAAAATTATGTTTATATGTGATGTGTACTAGTTATTCTATTTTTTGTGTGTCTATTTTGTAGTTTAAGGCTAAGGTTTATAATGATACTTTTGTTGGTTTTCTACAGCGGTAACATATGGCATAAAATGTTTATTCTCTAGTTATGTCTAATGGCTTGCAATACCCCTTTTGTTATGACTTGTAATGTTATTATTGCAACTAATGTTATGACTTTTTGACTATTGTTATGACAAATTTATGGTGTGTATTTGTTCTTGTATATTGTGTGAAACAAAGAAAAGTAACATTTCAGCAAATATATTTCATTGATAAATTTTGACAAATACATAACAATGTTGACAAACACATTTCACAGATTAATCTCAACCTCCTTGTTCACAACTACAACCAACATACAAAAAAATTGTTACAAATAAAATATTACACAATAAGCTCAATATACCAATTATTACAGACAATTTCAACCATCCCCTAGTATTGATGATCTCATTCTTCAATTTGTAAATTTTCTTCTTCTACCTCTGGATCTTCAAATCCCTTTCATCAATCATGTTGTTGTCGAAACATTTGAAGAAATTACATTCCTGATTCACATGATTTCTGAAATTTTTGCAACCCTACAACTTTTTCTCAAAATTGACCCTACTCGTGTCACCCACCGTACGAAGCACACGTTCATCTTGGCAAAAACGCTCTCTCCTTTTATTTTAGCGAAGAATCAGATGTACCAATTGAAGCACTACTTGACAACTTAGACATTGGAGACGAAGAAGAAGGATAAAACCCTAAGAATTGAGACAAAATGAAAAGAAGCAGATGAAGAGAACGAGATGCAGAGAACAAGATGAAGGAAGCTACAAGAAGAAAGAGAACAAGATGCAGAGAACAAGATGAAGGAAGCTACAAGAAGAAAGAGAACAAGATGAATGAACCAACAAGATTATATGCACAAGCTTGTTAATCATTTTTTCTAAAAATTATTGACATGAACCACCAATTTAACCCTATAAAATATAAATTATTTATTCATTTGATGACTAGACACACAGTTGAAACGTCACCCTGACATTTACTAACGGTCTAACATCTGAAGTAGCGGAATGGATCAAACATGTTAACGGAATAAGTATTACGGAACCAAATTGAATCGTTTTTTTAATAAGAGACTATATCACAATTTATAAATAACTTGAGAACTAATTATACCTTAAATTATTATCATCTACATATATATCTCCCTCATCCACAAAAATTTTATTAGAAGATTTAAGTACACCATTAATATAAGTTCTAACATCAGATTCTAACTTCTCAACTTTATCAAAATCTTCAATAATTTCGACTTCAACAAACTCATGTAAAAAAATTAATATATAAGAAAATTTGCATCTAATTTCTCCATAATTTCTCCATAATATTCTAATGGTTCAATAAACCCTCAAAGCTAATAGTTTTTTACCAATTGGAAGCAAACATATAACTTATCCTATTCTTGTCACTGTCCTTTCTTGTCAAGGATTTGATTCCAAGCCAATATGAATAAGCACAAGGAGAGGCAGATGAGTCACATTAACAACCTCAGAAAGCTGTTACTTACCCATCAAATGTCACAATGTTATTTTTCAAACATGTGTTTTTCTAAAGCCAAACCGTACATGCAGCCTGAGTTGCTTATGTAGTACAACACTTTGTGTCAATTGGTTGTTGTCTCAATCACAATAAAATGAAGTTGCAAGCAAACAAAAAAGGCTGCTACCTTAATGAAAAGGAAATGAAATGGTTACTTTACTCATAGCATTTGAGATTAGTTCATATCTAATATAATAGTAATTTTAGTTGGTTTTATAATTTGGTTTACTTGAAATTTTAATAGAGTTCATATAATCAACAATAGTTTAGATTTAGTAATGGAATCTTAACCTTACCTAACATTTCCATGACAATTTCCTATGTCACCTAATTCAGCTAATACTTCAAAATAAATTTAGACATTTTCAATGTCAATAAGAATTAATGTTTTAAAAAAATAGTCAAAAAAATAACTCTTAAGTCAATCGTTTTAAATGAGTTGAGATATTTCATTCAACTTAAAATATGCATAGTTGTGTATGCATTTATATTGAATATTATTATTTTGTTTATTTAAAATACTACAAGTTTATTTTGAAATTTATAAACTAGGCCTCAATTATTAATTATTAAGGTGAAGCATTATGATCTTAACAAAGATACAAAGGAAAAAACATAAAGGAAGGAAGGACCCATGGCCAACTATGAAAAAGCAATTGTTTCTAAAAAAATTGGGGACATTGGTTTGTGGTGTCATATCAGATAAAAAAAAAACACTGTAATATGGGACACATGAAACATCACAAGTACATTTGATACAAGGGGATCTGTAACTACTAAATTACATTAGTTCATTTTGAAAAATTACTATTTAGTTATGTTATATTTTTTTCATTTAAAACAAATCATCTCATTTTCATTTAACCGTCTTTTAGAATACAGAACAATAATATATTAATATTAGTCTGTGAATCCTAACTCAACTGACAAAAGTCAATATTATTAGTCGGTGAATCCTAATTCATTTAACAAAAGTCAATATTATTAAATTGAACATTATCACTTAAATTCGTACCTGATATTAATTGTTGTGTGTGAGTCTCGGGTGATTATTACCACTTCGAGACTAAAAAAATGCCAATATCAACTTGCTAATTGAATAAGTTGACAATGTGGACAAGTCTATATTCTATCACATAAACAACAATAGTGCAGCAAGAAGACAAGGACAAAAGAGTTTCCCCAAAGATAATGCAAATCCACCAAGAGGTTTAAGAAATTCAGAATACCACACCTTTTATAAGACAAGTCCATTTTACAACAATACATTATTCTAAAATTCAAAAGTAAGCTATTGATCTTATCTATCATGTCCTAACCTAGACATGAATATACCAATAAAAAGGCATATACAAGTAAATGTAGAGAGACATGTGAGAAGACAATAATAAAGTTATTAAAAAATATTCAACCGATTTATCGACTCAAAATAATTTTTATTAATGTTGTAGAATTTGAATTTGCTATCGTCACAAGTCTCACACATTCATGCAGTTAATTTATTGCTAGTCATTAAATCAAGTCGGGTGGTCTAGTATCGATTCAACTGTCAGTAATATACTGATTGCATGAATGCGTAAATTTGTGACCTAAAAGATACAAATAGTTGTAGGACAATAGAGAATCTATGCACTAGTAAATTGTAGAATAGTGCTCTACATAAGTTCCAATCAAACTAGTATACAATACAAATCTTTCTCTCTCTGTCTCTCATTTTCTCATATTCACACAAATAGATGTCTTAAGTTTTAGGTCTCTCTATATTAAGACCTTGTAACTGTAAAATAGTGCTATCTATTTCTATACATAGCACTAAGCATTTATTGTTGTTACAACATTTACAACAAACTTCATCTCTCTTGCAGTTAAACCAAACTTAGATAACAACAATACTAAGCTTATACTTGCATTATATTTCCTTCGACACGAGTCTTCTTAAGCCATAACCATATCCATCCGAAAACTCGAATCTTCCATGCCAACAAACTTCTATGGATACTACAAAACACAAACGTGAATCATCTTCTCAACTTGTACTTGATCTAAGTCTCTCTAGCAAAGATTCATGTGATGATGAATCAAAGCTGGAACTAAACCTCCTCAACTGTTTCCATACAAATTTATCAGAAAGCTCATCGGAATCTAGTCATGAAAACGAACTTGATCCAAGAGTTTTCTCATGCAACTACTGCCAAAGAAAATTTTACAGCTCGCAAGCACTAGGAGGACACCAGAATGCACATAAGCGCGAAAGAACTTTGGCGAGAAGAGGCTATACAACTAGCATGACTTCTTCTCTTCCTTCTTATGGCCTGTGCAACAAATCACTTGGCATTCAAGTGCATTCTATGATTAACAAACCTTCTTATCAAACACAAACACCCTTTTTTGGATTTTGTTCAAATGGACAAAATGGTTGGAAAAGACAGATTTTTGATTCACAGCCGGCAATTGGAAAGCCTCCATCTGGAAACTTTCATGTGAGGAATGAAACTGAACCATCTTTTGGCAGTGGCATTCAAAGGGTAGCTATGTTTCCTAAAAGTCTTGTGAATGAAGGATTTGGACATGGAGGTTACGTATTGGATAACAGCATTTCACATTTGAAGTCTAAACAAGAGAAGTTGCAGAAGCTTGACTTGTCTCTTAAGCTCTAAGTACACTCTCATTCAACCTTCGAATCCGAACAATCATTGATCAGACTTTACTTATCTACCGGTTGAACTCTAGAAAACCGGAGCGTTAAAAAAATAACACAGTTTCTTTTCTCATTAGCTAAAGAGCTTTCAACTTTTTTTTCTTCCTTCTTCACTTCTTTTGTTTTTCATGTATCTCTCTTGTTCAACCAGGTTTGAATGCATTTTGATTACTTACAAGAGGTTCTGATTTGCTGTTATTTGCTTTATGCTTTGTCATAGAAATAAATTACTTGCTGATTATTGATTGGTCTGCATGTGTCTATGATTCATCCAAAAAAATAAGCAGTTATATAAGATAAATTAGAAAGAAAAACAAACAAAAAGTAGAAAAAATAAGTGCTGGTTTCACTTGATATATAACTGAGATTTTTTTAATATATTTGGGTCATGCTTTTACTTAGTTATCAACTAATATGAACTAATATGAACTATAAAGTTTATATGGTAAAATAAGTAATATACTCCAACTCAATTAGATTTATTCATGAAAGGCTGAGATTGTTTACTTTATCTTTAAGGTTTCCTTTGGAGCACAAAAATCCAAAATGTATGAGCATCTTTTGCTTCCACAATTAAGAACTTGTCTAGCACGGAATTTTTGTATTAAATGTGTCCGACGTCTGTTATATATAATTATTTTATTTTTTAAAATTATTACTGACATCTACGCGTTATTGTATTTGTTATTCATAAAATGTAACAACAAATAGTTATTTGAATTCACTTCTTGCAATGGAGTAAAAGAAAAATGAATAATTGAATTTGACAGTGAACTTAATGTCAACGTAGGACTATTTGAATGAAGGTACAAGATGTATGTCACATATATTGGGTGACAAAGATCTACTGTAGACATTTGGAAGTTAGTGACTGTCATATTTTTCTAGTACTTATTGAAAAAATTGGTCCACCAAAATGAATGTTTTAATGGTTGCAAATGTGTCACTAACTTCTACTTTAACCTACTTGTGGTTGGAGAAATGGACCATCTCTATTGAAATCAAAGAAGTTGGTGGGGTAAACTAGGTGGAAGTAAGCCAGAATAACACAGATATTATATCGATAAATTTCTTTTAAAAGTATATATATTAGAGAAAGAAGAACATGTATACTAAATTACCTTTATTAAGTAGTATTTATCAATATCATAAATACTGAGTAGAATATTATTAAACTAAAAGTGGTGCATGTAATTATTAATTAGATGTACAATTGAAAAAATATAATTAATATAAAACTAAAAAGTGATGTTTATTGTGGGATGAAGGGAGCATTAATTAAAATCTTAAACACTGATGTCTCAACTAATGATATCTTATGTACACTTCAAATTTGTAGGACCATATATATATATATATATGAGGTTTACACTAATCTCATGTTAATCATGAAACACAAGTACTATTATGATGAAATTCAGCTCAAAAGCAACTGAAAGTCTAGTCATTATGACAGTTAATTATCATATGTAAGATCTAAGAATGTTTCCTAATATGGATTATGAGTTTGATATATTTTATTGCCATAAGCAGTACTTTAGTTGAGCTGTCTATTTTAATTGTGGTGGCAATGGCATACCTAAGTCTTTCACCATTCATCCAATAAGATATTCATTTTGCCTCCTAACCAAGAAAGAAACAGAAAAGAACAAAGAGCTATCATTTGAAGCAAAATGTGGTTCTTGTTCATCAAGATTTTATATGAATAATCAAATTTGAGATTGTATGTCCTCATCTTCAATAATAGATAGAACATGAAACTTGAGTTTTAACATCAACATCTTAGTTAGGCTAGTGAAACAGTGCTGCTTTTCTTATTGTATTCTGTCTATTCTGACAATACTTCGGTATCACTGGTTGTATGCATTGATTCTAACAAAATAGTAGCATATAATAACTATTATTTTATTATATATAGTTCAGTGGCCTTTCAACCAAATAAGTCAAGTCATAATCACTTCATCTCTAATTCTCTTAAGAAACTCATGTCGGCAAATTTTATGGTTTAAGTTAATTTGAACATCCCTTCTCACCTTAACAATATATAGAAAGACAATAATTACATTAAGATGTCTTTGTCTATCGAGACTTTTTTACTTGGATATCTTCACCTGAACCTAACTGGTACTTTCAAGATTACTCCATTGACAAAACTGTAGTACGGATTCATTATCTTTAAGCATATTACTAATCTTGTTTACAATTCTACCATGCACTAAAACACTACAGGATTCAAGGTATTATAGGAAATTTTAAAAATAATTAAAGGAGAGTGAAAGAATCTCAAAAGAAGAGATGGAGATAGCATTACCATGGATCAAGCCATACATGATTCTATGATTCTGATACAAGAAATAATAGTTCATAAGTGAGATTATTTGAAGAAGTTCATGGATGAAAAAATTAGTAAATTATACCTGAAGGAAAATTTATTTTATGTATGCATGTATTGAAATGAATTACATCAAAATTTTAATCGATCGAGATGTAACTTGAGTTTGCTGCACATTAGAGGTACAACACTTGCATAATTTATGTTTTGTGAATTAAATCAAGGTGGATACAACTTTACAGGACCACTTCACCATTAATTTGAACAAGCTCGGAATAATTACAGCCCTTATTCGACTTCTGGCTGCTATTAGTCAATTGTTCCCGGAACAATGCCAGTCACTGGTCATAGATTGTAAAGCATACATCATAATAATAAACACAAATGAAACAATGATTTTTCAAGAATAAAATCTTCCATTTCAGATGCGGCTCAACATGTTTTCATTCTTCAGAGGGAATAAGCGATCCCCGGAAAAAACCATGAATACAATATGGTCATTTCGTATTTACGTTGTACAATTTCTACTAACAATGATTATTCCAAAGAAGCAAACAAAAATAATAAGTGCTTATTTTCTTTGAAATAAACTTCAGTGACAAAATAGACAAGAGATATGATCTGATGGTTTATCTCATCTAGAACATTTATAAATTTCATTGCACTTGTTTCCTTTCAATAAAAGATTTAACCTTCTCCATCCATCTTATTAGCTCTATTTTATCCTTGTGTTTCATGTACTGATGCAAGTAAGTGGCTAGTTTATTATCTATACCCCTTGCATCCAAGAACTCATAAAGGCCATCCTGCAACTCATCATCCAATTCCCTGTAAAGAAACATCATCAAGAAGTGCATACAGAAATATAAATCTATCTATCATTCAAAATTGTAAGTGGTGTTGTCAATTGCATATTGTAGAAAATAGCAGTTTGTTTAACTTATGCTATGCAACAGTGCTATAGCTCTGCTATAGTGTATTTTTGGTTTCAGTTTTGGATGAGCCAAAAGCAATTCTAGAAGGGTAAAATCGATTTTGGAGTGATTTTGAGATGTTTGGTTCTTCAAAAGTAGAATTGATTCTGACTCTAGAATTGATTCTCCTTGAAGCTATGATTTGTAGCTTCTGAGTTTAAAAGTGATTTTTACATTGACATTTATTGTTCATCTCATTTTTACATAAATTTATCCAAACATAAATCACTTTATCTTCAACTCACTTTTAACTAGAATCAATTTTACATAATCAATTCTTTTCACCGCAGAACCAAACACATGCAGAGTCTTTCTATTTGACAACATTTTGTACTAAATAGCATATCACGGAACAATAGTAATTTGTTCAAACTCCATTATATTGTAGTGCTATAGCCACTATTTAATAACACTAATTGTAAGCAAACAGTTGGGGTAAGAAATGAGTAAGTAAACTTACTCGAAGTCAGGACCAGCATAGGGTTCAGCTGGCATATTTGTGTCAGTACGTACAAACAGCCTTTTTATCTCTATACTGTC
Organism: Lathyrus sativus; assembly: GCA_963859935.3. NCBI lineage: Eukaryota > Viridiplantae > Streptophyta > Magnoliopsida > Fabales > Fabaceae > Lathyrus > Lathyrus sativus. The sequence continues at coordinate 2,742,638 of OZ012741.1, read as the reverse complement.
TGGCCAAGCAGAGCACACGATTTCCAGCACTCCACCATCTCCCTTGGAGATGTTGACAATTAGGGTAATGTGTAGCTGCACTTCATCTGCATTAGCCACACCACCACTTGCTTTTGGAGCAGGAGCAGCTCCATCAAACATGGTGACTTCAACTTTAATATTTTCATCGGCAAATTGTCTATTCAATGTAATCCATCGCTCACCAGGTCGGCCATCCACCATAAAGGAACCAAACTTGTTAGTAGGCTGCAAAACAAGAACATACCTCTTATTATTCACATCAAAAAGTTTCACTCAGCCAAGTCAAACAGAAGAAAACTGGAGGATTTCACCAAAAAATGTTAATTGCAGCAATAATTATGGGGTAAAAGGGTTCAAAAATGCAATCTTGTAGAGGAAAAAAGTAACCGCACCTATCACTTAAAAATAAAAACATCATATACTGATTGTCATCATAAGATTGAGTGATCGAGTAATGCTAACAGTGTATTTGGCCAATGCCAGGTTTGCATTAGTTTTCTAGGATACAGAAGTTATTCAACAGCATTAGTTTTCTAGGATACAGAAGTTATTCAACAGCATTAGTATTTAATTTCTAATTCATACGAATAACTGTTATCAGTTTATAGATGTTTATGAAAACATTATATATGAAAGAGTTTCTAACTATGTAGCACCGGCTCCTCTGAAAAAAATATGTGTGTCTGTGAGTGTTTGAGACTGACACTTCCACCGACACTCGCGATTACATTTAACTTATTCATTTTTTCAAATTATTATTGGTGTTGACATGTTAGTGTCGTCATTTTAATGTCAGTGCTTCATAGGTTTCTAAAAAGTTGAGGTATCCAAGTTAAGTTGAACTTATGGGGGTGTTTGTTTCAAATTTACGAACTAAATTCCCAAGAATAATGTTTAAAAAATGGTTATACCCATGTTTGTTAAGAGTTTGAAGAAAATTTATTCCTAGGTATAAAGGTTCTAAAGAATAAAATAACTTCCAATAACTTCTATAATTCCGATGATTTTATTCCCATGTAAGAAGATGGGAATGTTCATTCCAATGAAATCTCACATGATTTTTTTTATCAAAAATATAACTAAAAATTTTCCTAGGAATATCAAATAATATGCCAAACACATTTTCTTAAGAATCCCCAAGAATCAGACTTCCCTATTTTTATTCCTGATAACTTATTCCTGGGAATCACTTTTGAATCCTTGAATCAAAGGCCCCTCCAATGAGAGAAACTATTAATTAGAATAATCATTGCTATTATAACATTATAAGATCATTTCATTTTTTCTCTCTTACAAGTACTTCCACAACAGCTTATCTGTACTAGGTAAACATTTTGTAGCTATGAAACCTGAAGAAGCTAAAAATGTAACAAATGTAGCTTTTTCACACAACTAGATATTTCAAAATCCAACATGAACAGCTCAAGTGTTTATAGCACTTATCATATAAGTGCTTCTACATAAACTACGTCCACAATAAAAGCTAAATTAAAATCAAATCATTTTCATACAAATTATAAGTTGTTTTCGGAATCAAAATCATAAATTGTTTGAATAAGCTCTGAAACTATCATTAGATAAGTTCAAATAAGTCAAATCAAACTGCCCTAAAAGTCGTTATCTCCTCTATCATTCTTTCAAGAACAAAGCAAATCCTAATTACCGATTTTCAATGGTTCAAAACCAATTACACACAACCATAAATTACGAAAAGGGGAAAATGACGTACTGATTTGGAATAAAAATAGGATTGAATCTCGAATTGAATTTCGTTACGAAGGAGTCTGGAAATGTTTCCTTCGAAAGCTTCTTTTCGCATTTCGGATATGTACGTTCTTCGGGAAATGACGCGAGGAATAGGAGAAATGCATAGTCGTTGTTGTTGAATATGAATTTGAGGGTTTACGGTTAGGGTTTTTCTGAGGGAACGGAGCAAGCGTGCCATTGCCATTGAACAACAAAATTACAGGGTTTAGAATTAGATGGAAGAGTATAGGGTTTAAGATAAGAGCAGGTGAGAATGAATGTATAGATCCCAAAAATTTATTAGATCCAAACAAAACAAAATATAATTTGTGGTTTCCTTCTTAAAATATTTTCTAATTTGTTTAAACAAAAAGATTAATATTTACACCCAAATTAAATCCTTTTTAAAATTAAGAATCTAAATAAATTCGAAATTAACATAAAAAGATATTAAAATAAAAACAATTAACCTTATGTTTAGCTTGAGATTTTTACTCGACATTTTGACATGAATATGGGATATAAGATGTATAGAAATGTTAAGTGCAAATAGTTAAGTTATGTTTTCAACAAACAGACTTTTCGACAAATATAATTAGGTAACTTGAAGACGTTTTTTACGGCAGTAACGGTTGAATCACTGAGGTAAATAATTTGTGAGAAATGTATGAACTTTCGTTCCACTATTACTTTATTATCATAGATTTCTTTATTTACTTTATTCATTTAATCACATCTTCATTTACTTTTTAAATTTATACATTAAAAAACCTTGTAGCACTAATACATTTTCTCAAACGTTTAACACAAAGTGTCCTTTAGGATTTTTCGAGTTTAATCCTGCAAGTGAATTAAAACTCGTGATTGTTTACTAAAAACAACAATAAACAAATTGACACACTCGGTGGGACGCTTTTGTGCGAAATTTATCTTTTTGCATAAAGTGTCATGTGCTTTTATGTTTGTTTTTCGTTTTTCAAGTGTAAATGTTGTTAATTGTTAAGTGTTTATGCGTATGAGGAGTGACAAATTTGTTAGTATGTCTAGGCCATCAGGTAATTCATCCCCTCAAAGAGCTCCTCATCCCCATAACAATGCTCCAAATGCAAAAGAACCACCAATGGGAATGACGGATAATGGTTCAAGCACTTCAACAACCGTTAGAGTAACTGCTCATGTCGTGAGTCAGACGTTAGTTTCAACTACGACACCATAAATTGTGATACCACCATTACAACCAACTAGTTTTCCTATTAATCATGTGGTTATACAAACCATTGTATGAGGTACTAGGCTTTCTTTCCCTCCAAGTTTTTTATTTCCCTTGGTGGTAGGGAGTATCCATATTCCATGCCAAGTGCAATGATGGCAGACCTACAAACTAACATGTCAATGTATGCAGATAATGCGATGGTTGTTGTCTATCCTTTCAATCCATATATGGCATCAGGATCTGCTATTAATAACGATGGTTTAGTGGGTCAATCTCAAGGAGGATTGAGATACATCCCTCAGGTTATGTCACCCTTAACTAATCATTCTCTTTTGTATTTGAGGCAACTGATGCATGGCAGTAACCATGACACGGTTAACATGCTTACCCAACAAATTAGTACGATGTTTAATCCTTTAATCCAAAATATCAATCATAGTTACCAACAATTAACACACTGAATGGATTGAATTTCTGATTTCTTTGGTGCTCCTCCAGCACCAATTCAGCTTGTTCATAATAACCAAGTACAACAGCAAGTTGTGCCTCATCCAGTCAAACAAAACATACTCATGGTAGTTGAAAATGTGGTGTTGTTAAACAAGAACTAAGATGCATATCATGTAGTTAGAATAGTCAAACAAAACAATTTGGGGAGGGGGCAAAATAACATAACCAATATGGTTGAACAGATACTAACTCGAAGTAGACTTAACGTTAGTCTTCGTAGGCCAAATTTTGTTTCTCCATTATTTGGACATGTCTTGCAAACTGAACTTCCCAAGAGTTAGAAAATCCCTAAGTTTACTAAATTTACAGATGACATTAGTGAGTCTACTGTCGAGCACATCGGTTGATACCAATAAGAAGCTGGTGATCTATCTAATAACAAAATTTTAAAGATAAATAACTTCCCAATTTATTTGACCAAGAGTACTTTCATATGGTTCACTATTGTCCCATCAAGCTCCATACATAATTATAATCAACTAGAGATAGTGTTCCATGATAAATTTTACATGGGACAATAAAAAATTAGCCTGAAAGATTTAGCATATGTGAAACAAAAATCGTCTGAACTAATGGATGATTATCTCAATAGATTCAAATTAATGAAGTCAATGTGTTTTACTCAAGTTCCAGAACATGAGTTAATCGAAATAGTTGTAGGTGATTTAGACTATTCTATTAGGAAGAAGTTGGATACCCATTATCTAAGGGATATGGCCAAGTCAATAGATAGGGTTAGATAAGTTAAACATGTTAGTTCTTGATTGGCAGGCATTTTGGTAAAACTTGGTGTAATCACAAGATGTCCTTCGTGACATCTGTCTGTCAGGATCAGCAGGTTGTTTTGTACCTTTTAGCAGGTCTTTCTCACGATGTCAAACAAGATATCTTGATACTCATGGACTAAATATTTTGTATGAATGTGTGTATGACCATATCTTTTTGTGCAAGCTTGCTGCACTTTTCTGGTGTAGATTCTGCGTGTTTTTATTGGCTTTCTAAAGGTGTTTCTGATACACTTATTGTGGATCAGATTGGATTTGATTTGGAGTTATTTTCAGAAGATTGTTTGAAGATTAGGAGAATGATTTGATTGGATCTGATTGATCAAATCAAATCTAGTTTACTGTTTCTATTTATGAAGATTGAAATCTTCTCAAAGTTGTTATTACTTTTGCCACGGCCCAAGCCCATTCTGCATTACTATTTAAGGAGGCTGAAACCCTAGCTTGAAGATCAGAGAAGCAAGGATTAAAAAGTGTGTGCATCTGTTTAAGGTTTAGGCTTCGTGTGTGTTAGTTTTGTGAGCCATTCACTCATTGTTTAATGTGTGAATTGGACTAGGTTGTTAATTGTTAATTGTTCCCTCAAAGCTTTTAAGCAAGAGTGTATTGTACTTGATTGAAGCTTTTAAGCAAGATCAAGTTGTGACTTTGAAGAGTGTCTTCTAAATTATTCTTTTTGTATAGACTGTTATCACTGCTGTGATTGAGAGGGAGTGAAAGGTGTCTATTGTCTAGTGTGTTCTGGACAGAAGTTGCATGGGTAGAGATTAAGTGAGGAGTTGTAAACTGGGAGTTTAGCTCTGAATTAATTCTATTGTTAGTGAATTTCCTCCCTGATTTGGTAGCCCCCAGATGTAGGTGTGTTTTCACCGAACTGGGTTAACAATTGTTGTGTCTCTTTTAATTGTTATTTGTTTAGCTTTGTTCTTTGTTCTTATCAAACAGATATTTGTGTCGTGAACATCTCATTCGACATCTAATATCTGATACCAGAATTTCAATTGGGTGAGATCTAAGGACTATACTTTCTGGTACCATGGACAAATAAGGAGGATTTGTGAACAGACCACCTATTCTGGACGAGAATAATTATGACTATTGGAAACCTAGGATGGTTGCTTTCTTAAAATCTCTGGACAGCAAGGCATGGAAAGCTTTCATAAAAGGACGGGAACATCCTGTGATTATTGATAAAGATGCAAAGGTTACATCTGATTTGAAACCTGAGGAAGAATGGACAAAGGAAGAAGATGATCTGGCTCTGGGAAACACCAAGGCCTTAAATTCCTTGTTCAATGGAATTGATAGGAACATATTCAGGTTGGTTAACAATTGTGTTATTGCTAAGGAAGCATGGGAGATTCTAAAGACTACTCATGAAGGCACATCCAAGGTAAAAATGTCTATACTTCAACTCTTTACAACTAAGTTTGAAAGCCTGAGAATGAAAGATGATGAAAGCATACATGACTTTCATATGAATATTCTGGAGATTGCCAATGCTTCTAGTGCTCTTGGTGAAAGGATGTTTGAGGAAAAAGTGGTAAGAAAATTCTCAGATCTCTTCCCAAGAGATTTGACATGAAAGTAACTGCTATAGAGGAGGCACAAGAAATCTGTAAGATGGGAGTTGATGAATTCATTGGTTCCATGTTAACCTTTGAAGTAGGAATAGGTGACAAAGCTGACAAGAAAAATAGTATAGCTTTTGTGTCAAATACTGAAATAAGAGATGATGATTCTGATGAGGATACAAATGAAAGCCTATTAAAGGCCATGGTTCTTCTGGGAAGACAATTCAACAAGGTAATAAAAAGAATGAATATAAAGAGAAGGGAAAATGTCAAGAATATCTCACCTAACATCAGTAAGTCCAATGATGTATGAGGAAGAACTAGGACTGAAGAAAATTCCTCAAACAAAAAAGGGATATAGTGTTATGAGTGTGAAGGTTTTGGTCATATCAGATCTGAATGCCCTACCTATCTTAAGAAGGAAAAGAAAGGTCTAGCTGTCTCATGGACTGATGAAGACTCTGACAGTGAGATTGAAGAAAAATCTGCCAAACATGTAACTGCCTTGACTAGAAGATACTATTCTGATGAAGACTCCAGTGAAGATGAATTGACCTTTGAAGAACTAGCAGCTTCCTAAAAAGAATTGTGCCTCAGAAGTGAAGAAATCTGCCAGCAAGGTGAAAAATAGAAGAAACACATTCTCAAGTTAAAGACTGAAAAGGAGGAACACCTGACAATTATCAATGGTTTGAATAATGAGATTGCTGAATAGACTGAAACTATTTCTAAATTAACAGATGAAGTTGCTCAACTGACCTCTCAACTTAACCAAATGGGAAAGTCTGTTAGAATGATGAATAGTGGTTCCAAAACCTTGGAAGAGATTCTTCAATCTGGAAAAAGAACTGGAGACAAGACAGGGTTAGGATTCCATGAAGACAATAACTCTGCCCACCCCTACAAATCTTCTGGATCAAAGCAGATAATGTCCCAGCAGATGTCTCAATATCACTGCAGAAAACAGATCAGTCAACCTAGAAAATTTCAAAGATGGAGATGTCATCACTATGGTCGCTTTGGTCACATAAAGTCCTTTTGTTTCAAACTTCATGGATATCCAAACTCTACTACTCAGACAAGACCTAACCACAACACCCTCTTCTCCAAGAAGCAATGGGTTCCCAAGACTCATGTTACTAAACAATGGGTACCCAAAACTACTATTACTTGCTCCATAGCTCATATGCCCTCAAAAGCCTCTACTATGGAAAATCGGTACTTTGATAGTGGCTACTCAAAACACATGACAGGGATCAGAAACATGCTAATGGACATCAAACCTCACTCAACCAGCTACTTGACTTTTGGAGATGGAGCCAAAGGGGAAATCAAGGGAGTTGGCAAACTAAACTGCTCAGGAACACCAGACCTTGACAATGTGTTGTTAGTCAAAGGGTTAACTACCAATCTGATTAGCATAAGTCAACTGTGTGATCAAGGTCTAAATGTCAACTTTACTCAACTTGAGTGTTTGGTCACTAATAAAAGAGGAGAATTGATAATGAAGGGAGTCAGATCCCAGAACAACTGTTACATATGGGCTTCTCAGGACTCTAAGTGTACTCTTGCCAAAGGAGATGAAGAAGGAAGGTGGCACCAAAAACTTGGGCACTCACATCTAAAAGGAATGGAGAAGATCACATCTATGGAAGCTGTCAAAAGTATTCCTCATCAAAATATTGAAGAAAGAAAAATCTGTGATGAATGCCAAATAGGAAAGCAAATAAGGATGTCACATCATAAGAGTCAACATCTCACTACTTCTAAAGTACTGGAACTTCTTCACATAGACTCAATGAGGCCTGTGCAAGTGGAAAGTTTTGGTGGAAATAAATATGCTTATGTTGTTATTAATTCCATGCAAGAAGAGTTGGGAAAATTCATGAAAACTGTGAAGTATATCAATAGGACAAAAGCATAATACATAGCTATTGGGAGTAGGTACTCTCAACTTGTATAGATGAAGCAGATACTCACAGAGTATAATGTCACACAAGATGTCATAACATTATACTGTGGCAAGAATCCTACTCAACATAACAGAACTAAGTACATTGATACTAGACATCATTTTATTGAAAGGAAAGTCCTTACTCTTGAGCATGTCACGATAGAAAATCAACAGGGTAATATTTTTTTAAAGCATTGAATGCAAATCAGGTTGAGACTTTGAAAAGAAAATTGGGGATTTGTACTTATGAGGATTTATAGAAATTACTGCTAAGAGGGATTTCTGCTTTTAAAAGATGTTTCTTTCTTAAAATAGAGATGTTCCAACATCCCTCTTTATTACATAGCACGCCATTGTCTACTCAAGCACATTATCCCACTCAAATATTTCCCTCCAACCTCCCCTTCAACTCCCACGCCTCCACTACTCTTCAGACTATCTTTCTCTCTCTGCGTATTCACCATTTTTCAACCTACCTCCAATCTCCTCAAACCTTCTCCTCTTTTAGAAACATCAAAATGTCTCCCAAACGTGATACCACCTCCACTAAGAATTCCCACACTAATGCTCATCCCATGAGCATCTCTTTTGATGATGTCTTTGATGTTGCTCCTCTCAATATGGTTCCTGGTGATGCAAGTGAAGCTCCCAAGACTGCTCCTTCATATGCAAACAAGACTCAAAAACCCTCCAAAGGTAAAACCTCTAATTCTTCTACTGACAAAATTGATAGAATGAAAAACAAGTAAGGCTCTGCTTATGTGGATAGATCCATTAGGGAACTTGTTACCAAGATTCTCTATGGAGGTCAGAATGTGCATGGTATCTCCACCCCATCGTCTCGTGTTGATCCATACCCCAACTCTGATGAGAACCCTGAAAAAATGTTGAGATTCCCTCTACTATTACCAACCCTAACACTGAGAACTTGGAAAAACTTGCCAGTCTGTGGTGCATGATAAGGGTAATGATGCTGGCCTAAATGATGATGAAGCCAAAGATACTAGTAGAAATGATGACATGAATGATGCTCCTGCAAATATTATAGATGTTGAATATGTGCCATCAGATGATGAGCTCATCAAAAATGTTGCCCCAGGAATTTCCAAGAGACTAGTGACTAGGAAGGGAAAAGCAATGCTTGAGGAATCCCCTTCCAAAAGCCAAAAGAAGAGAACTCTTGTTGGATCTCCCAAGACATGGAGCAAGGTTTCTCTTGCCTCCAAGAAGAGAAAGGTAACTATTGAGAACTCTGAATCTGATAAATATGTTGTAAAAGATGTTCCTGACATAAACCATGTGAAGAAATCCACTGTCAAGAAAACTCCTAGACCAGTGCCTGCTGCTCCTCTGGACAATATTTCTTTTTATTCCATTAGCAGTGTGACTAAGTGGAGATATGTGTATCAAAGGAGGATTTCTCTGGAAAGGGAGTTGGGAAGAGATGCTCTAGAAATCAAGTAAGTTATAGACTTAATCAATGAGGATAGATTGCTCAAAACAGTCATTGGCTTCTCTAAGTGTTATGAAGGTCTGGTGAAGGAATTCATTGTGAACATTCATAATTCCATTACTGATAGGAATAGCAAAGAATATATGCAGGTCTATGTTAGAGGAAAGTGTGTGAAGTTTTCTTCAGGTATAATCAACAAATTTCTAGGACGATCAAGTGATGGTGAGGAAGAAATGTCTGCGCCAGACAATCAAGTGCGCAAGGTCATCACTGCCAATCAAGTCAAAGCATGGCCTTCAAAAGGTAAGTTTTCAGCTGGACAACTCAGTGTGAAATATGCCATCCTCCACAGGATTGGGGATGCAAATTGGGTGCCTACCAACCACACATCCACCATTGTTGTTGGGCTTGGCAGGTTCATTTATGATGTAGGTACCAAGGTTGACTTTGATTATGGATTGTACATTTTTGATCAACTTGTTAAGCATTCTACTTCAAGTGCCATCAAGCTGCCTATTGCCTTCCCCTCCCTTATCTGTGAGATTATCTTGAATCAACACCATGGGATTCTGAACTCCAATGATGCTGCTAGCAAGAGAGAGTATGTACTGTTTCTTCACTACAAACTCTTTGTTAGAAGACATGTTCCAGATATTGTTTTAACTTCTGCTGAAAGAGCCACTGCTTCTAAGGCAAGGATGATTGTTGAGTTAAAAGAAATGTAGATATTTTTGATTGGCTGCATTTTGTGGCAAAACATTGGTGTATGTGTGAATGTCATAACTGATGTTATGACATACATGAAGAGCGTTCTGCAGGGTAAGTTTGGATAACTAAGTGCAAGATAAGTTGGATGTCATGCTGGACGTTATGACATCAGGGCGTGCAGTTTAGTTTTTATGGTATCTAAAATGAGGGAGCTCAGGCTAGATTTCAGGAAGCATTTTAGGATGGTAAGGTATCTCAGGAGAAATGCCAGGCATTGATGAGGATAACATAAAATGCCTTTAACCTAGTTGTAAGTGCACAACTTCATGAAAATAGGTTTAACCTTGATAAACCTAATTTTTGCACTAAAGCCCAAAGACAATCTGCTGCTATAAATAACAGAGGATCAATCCTAATCAGGCAGAGATTGAAGAGTGTGTTTTGTGAGTGAAGAATTCTGACCGTATCAGTTGTTCTTCACGTGTGTTTTGTGTCTTAGGAATACTTGTGAGCCAAGCAATTATCTGTTGTATGATTGCATTGGTTTAGTATTTTTGAGTTGTTTGTTAATTGTGTCACTCTAAGCTTTTAAGCAAGAGTGTTGTGTCTCTTGATTGAAGCTGTGAAGTGTTGTACCCCAAAATTTGCCCAAACTTTTCTTAACTTGGTTTATGTTTCATTTCATTTCATTTTTTCCAGCATTTGCATTGCATAACATGTTTCATTGAACAGGGGATCAAGAGGCTGTGCATAGCAAGAGAAGTCTTCTCAGAGTGTTGAGCCTAAGCAAGGGGTGTTACTCAAGTTTGAATGGTCATCAAGTCATCTTGAAATGGTTAATAGTCTTGTGAAAGGATGGATGGGTGTATGTGGGTCAGCTCCTAACTTGGAGGCCAGTTGAAGAGCATCAGAGGGTTGTGAATGCATTATTATGGATATAAGATGTTGAGAGAGCTCACTGAGTGCTCTGAGAGCCATTTGGAGCTTATTCAAGTTGTTGTGTGAAGTGGAACAAGCCACAGTCAAGAATGTGGCATTTAGGGGTTTCATCTGGTAAATCCTCAGTTAATTGTGAAATGGAAGGAGGTTACAACTCAATTCCAAGTCTCTATGGTCATGGGATTTTGTGTTGAGATATCTAATATATCATTTCAAGATCATTCAACAAGGATCAAGAGTGTGAGAAGTTACTAAATTATGGTTCTCAGTGTAAAATCCCCTGTTTAGTCCCCAACTTCAAGACCACCTATCTCAAGATACAAGTCTCATCTCAACTTTTGACCAACATGGAACTTGTAGAGCATGTTCTTAGCTTTCGTTTGAGTACTATAAGTCCTTGATTGGATTTATAGAACTCAAGTTATGATGCATACAAGTTATAGGTCATCAAATGAATGTGATTTTGGTCAACAAAAGTCAACCAACTTCCAAGCCATTTTTGACTTAGAAGGATGTTTCTCATCAACTTTTGGCCAACATGAAAGTTGTAGAGTATGGTCTTAGATTTCCAAAGAGTACTAGAAGTCTTTCATCTGATTTGTAGAACTCAAGTTATAAGGTTTACAGATCAGGGGTATTTTGGGAAAATGAGATAATATGTCATAAAATTATAGGTCCATTTCACCAACTTGCACACTTCAAATGAAAATCTTTTCAACATGAAACTTGCTCCAAATAGGTCCATTTGCATTACCAAATTATCTCTTGTCATGGTTGGAGCTTGGATTGAAGAATTGATGTTTGAATTTTTCATAAAGAAGGCTTAAAATGAGAAAATGGGATTTAATTCATTTGGAAATTTTTCAAGGCAAATTTATGCATATTTTGAGTGCAAATGATGTTCTAAATACAATGACAATTTTACATTTTCAATTAGAGGTCATTTGGTTGGTCATTTCCATGGTTTCTTCATCATGAAGTAACAAATGGGAAATCCACCATAGAATCAAAACAAGGACCAATTGTTGGCCCTTTGATCAACTCAGGCCATGTGCAATTGATTTGGAACAAAGTTGAGGCTGGTGCAGTGGAGAAAACACGAGTATGGCAAGTGAAAAAGTGAGGAAAAATTGAATTGGAAATTGGGCTTTAGGGCATGAATTAAAGCTCCATTCTCATCTGAACCCAACATATAAAAGGTTAGCAGGCTTCCCAAACCCTCAGAGCTCGAATTGGTGGTGGAATTGCATAAATAGAAACTTAAAAAAGCAAGAGAAAAGTGAGATCCGGTTTTGGTGTTTTGGCCATTATCAAGTGAAATTGAGCACACTAAAAGCTTCATTCAAGTATTTGGAACGATTTTGGGTGATTTGCTTGAAGGTTCACCCAAAGACAAGACCCAGTGGAGGTTCTCCACTAGGTAACTTCAAAATCACCATATCTATCTATTTATGTCATGTTTCTGTGCCATTCTTGCATATTTGAGACATAGGAATCATGTAGACCATTAATGTGTAAAATGAACTGGCATTTGGTTTGATTTCTGTTTGGAGCACAAAACTTGTTGTTTGCACTTTGGCTTGTTTTTGAGTTTTTAGAGCAAATGGACTATGGATTTGAACTCCTTGTGAAGTGTAGATGAATTCTGGACATTTTGGTTGGTTGATTTTGAGTTTCACAATTTTTGCACATTTTATATTTGTCTTCGATTCGCTTTGTATGTTGCTCAAACATGAAAACCAAGGTTGGATTTGAGTTCCTCATGATGAGAGGATGAATTTGGACTATTAATTTGTTAATTTTGGTGGAGTTTTGATGCCTGTGTGTTTGGTGTTACTATTCACGATGGCTGGGCGGCCGAAGAAGATGACAGGAAAGGATCTCCAGCCACCCTCTGGTTTTCATGGACTTTTGTTAACTTTTCTTTTGAGAAGATGATATCCTGGCCACACGATTGGATTACTTTTGATTTGGACGCTTGTGATTAAGAAACACCATGCACCACTTTGACCACACAACACGTGATTTCATTTAAATTCTTCATTAATGCGCTGACATGTTTCTATCCACTTGATTGGATTACTAATTGATCAGATAGTCTTGATTGCATTCCACGCTGGTCCTTCTGTTGACCAGCCTTGGTGGATCAATGTGTGAACCCTGATTTTCTTTTGGGCGCTTGGGCCTCAGTTGCTGTTTACGCCCCCCTTGGGCCCAACCTGACTTTTGAACTGTTTTTTCTTACTTATTGCACTGCCTGTTTATTTATTTTATTTTTATTTCCATTTTATTTTTTGTTTATTATCTGTTTGTATTTAAATCATTTTAATTACTTCCAATTATCCAAAAAAATTACAAAAATACTTTTTAGACACTTTGAGATGTCTTTTAATTTTAGACAATTTTTATTTTATTTTTTGATTTATTTTTCAATTAAAATTGGATTTTAATATTGGAAGTGTATTAATTGATTTAAATTGTGACATTGTGTGATCTTCTATTTGTTTCTTCCATTTACTTTGGGTCCAATGAATGAAAATTGATCCTCATACACATGATGAGTTGAACAATTTTCGAGGACCATTTTGCCCCTGGTTGGTTGACTTTAGGGTTGACTTTGGTGGCTTTTCTTTTGACCCTCGATTCTCCCATTTCAAAGTGGTACATCTTGAATTTAATTTTATTTTGATGGTGCTTTGAGGGGATATTGGCCTTGTGCTTTTGGTTTCTATTTGCCAACTTGTTTATCTTTCTTGTACATTTTATTTGGTAATTTTTGAACCATTTTCCTAATTTTGAGGTAACTTGCAAGTCAAGTTACCTCTAAGGGAGGTTCATACATGTACCTTGACCTAGTTTGATTTGGATATGACATTTTTGGATCCTTTAAGCTTTCAATCCCTTTTGTTTCATGTTGCTAACATGTTAAGGATGATGTTTGTTCAATTTTAGGTCATGATATTGTTTCTTCCTTTTTCATTTATTTGTTTGCTTTTGAGCTTTCAAGTAGGATTTCTTTGTGTTCTAGCTTGCATTTCTTTTTGTGATGGTTTGCTTTTGCTTTTGAGATTTCCTCTTCATCTTTACCTTCTATCCAATGACCTTGGAATGTCATTTAAGGTAGCTTGGTCCCTCCTTAGGAGGAACTTGAAGCTTACCTAAAGTGATGAATCCATGAGGACTTTTCTTAGCAACTTTGTCACACTTGTCTGTTTGCTTTTGATGCATCTCTTTCTCTTTTCTCTTTGCATCCTCATATGCATGCTTGGTTGAGATGAGCTTGTGGTGGCTACTGCCCCACACATGTTTTCCTCCCACTTTCATCCTACCTGTGCATTCCATGTATGCATTCTCTTATTTGCATGTTTCCATTGTTCTTTCTACTTCTTCTTTTGTCTTCTTTCCCTTAGGATTTCTAATCTCTCTTATTCAAGAGAGGTTATGATAGAAATTAGGGTTCTAACCATGCATGATAATATTAGGTAGATGTTTCCCTTTTGTAATCCCAACTTTAGGAGCACTTTGCATGACAACTTCTAGGGTTTGGTCTAGCCCCCCTTTAGTTTGTCCCTTTCTCTTCTCATCTTCAAACAACTTCAATCCACTTAATAAAGATAATGAATGTTGTGCCATGAGCCTTATACTTGGGAAATGGTGATTGAGTGGCTACCTCTCAATTGCCTAGATTGTTTAGTATACGTCCTTAGGACGATATGCGACGCATTCGATCCTAGGTTTTAGACTTTGTTACAACATATATTATGAACACTCAAATTCAAAAATACTTCTTCTCTAAAAAACACAAAAACACTTCAAACCTTTTTCATCCTTCGGGATTCTTAATCGGAAAAACCTTTTCATAAACAAGAGTGTTGTTAACTCTCAGTCCTATCGCAAACAGTAACGCCTAAGTCTCCAATGGTCGAGCTACATACACCAAACTGCTAGAACTGTTTGTTAATCCTACTCGGGTAAAACTTTTGAACCAACCTGTGGTCCTTTTAGCCCAAACTACGTTTGCTCTAATCTTTCATACCAGATGAAAGTACATAGGCATAAGATGCGATGTCTTGGCGAGCAACCTTCCCCCTTTCTTTAGCCGTAGTTGGTCGAACTACGTTGACTCTTACTTTCCCATTGCACGAGGGAGTACGTAGGCACAGAGCGGCGATGCTCTGCCGAGTCAGTTCTTTTTCTTTTTCTTTTGTCCATAAGCCTTTAGCATAGATAGTTTACACACCCTTTTAGATAGACAGCACATGCATGGATCCCGTCGAGTACGACAGACGTGAGGGGTGCTCATACCTTCCCCTTGCGTAACCAACTCCCGAACCCAGGACTTGGTTGCGACGACCTCGTCTTTTCCCGTTCTCGTCAGGTTTTTTCCGGTCGTTTCCTTTCCCCTCTTTGGGATAAATAACGATAGGTGGCGACTCTGTTAGTCATTGCTGGCCTCTTTTGTTGCAGTAGCGATAGTTGGCGACTCTGTTGGGGACAAGAATATCCCTATGCGAGTCAATCCTAGCTCTTGTGTGTTTTCTTTTGGGTGTGTGTATATATGTGCTTTATCTTTATTTACTTCCGCATTTTACTTTCCGCATTGTATCATACTTGCTATGCTGTGGGGAGGGAAGTTCCATTGAGAGATAAGCCAGACCTGGGCTTGAGTATAAACCTAGTATTAGTAGCGGAGACTAGTGGGTGGACCTGTTTGCTTAGCAGACACAGTTCCCCATGAAATTCACGCTCAGACGAGATTCTCTTTGACGATTTCCTTTCCGATCCTTAGGATCCGACTAGAATTTGGATTTGAGGGTTGTCGACTCTGGGGACCGATCATTTGGGATTCAGCTAAGTGAGGCCTCTTCGAGAGTTGATGATGCCAAACCAGAAATGGTGAACGTATCATCATTTCTTGAAAGTCTGTGACGCTGATGAACGCTTAGGATGCTGAACCTTGTCAGTGGATAGGTCCATACCTGTGAGTGGGTGGGTTATGCAGGAAACTTTGGCCTTCAAACTACTCAGTCCTTTACAGTGTGAACATGTGTTCATGGTACAAAGGGGTCCTAATGTCAGTGATTTGTCAGTACTAAAGCGAAACGCTGGTTCTTCTCAAGCTACAACACAACAAGCTTGATCCACTGTTTGAATTTGCATTTGCATCTTCATTTGCATTCCTTCATTAACATGTATTTATGTTGCAGGTGCATATTTCCCTCTTGATTCTAGTGGTTCTGTTCTTCGTCCTTGACATGGAGCCCTTGAAAAGGACAGTTGCTTACAGGTTTCCTACCCTAGATGTCAGTTCTTTGAGAAGCCTGATTGCTATGGCTGAAGGGAATGTGATGGGACAATTTAGACAAGACTATGGGAGACTGGCCAGATGTGTCTGCAAGCCTTCATCCTTTGAGATCAGTGGTGTCTATACTCTCTTGCAGTTCTACGACGCCCAGTTGAGATGCTTTGTCTTTCCGGATTTTGTTTTGGCGCCTACATTGGAAGAGTATTCTGATATGTTAGGGGTGCTTATCCGTGATCAGATGCCGTTTGTCCACATAGATGCGGAGCCTGGTCTGGCTAGGCTCACTGCTATATTACATTTAAACGCTGCAGAGTTAAAGGGGAAGTTAGTTGAGAGGAAAGGAACTTATGGTTTTCTGTTACCTTTTCTTGTTGAGAAAGCTCAGAAGTTCGCTAAGAATGGTTGCTGGATTGTGTTTAGTGCTATTCTGGCACTTTGCATTTATGGCTTGTTTTGTTTCTGAACCTTCCAGACTTCGTAGATGCGGATGCTTTCTACCTGTTGGCCTCAGGGAACCCGGTCCCTACACTCTTAGGAGATGTTTATTATTCTGTGCACCACAAGAATGAAAACAGGAGGGGAAAGAATGTCTCATGTTGTGTTCCTTTTCTTTATAGATGGTTGATGAGTCATATGCCTAAGACTGGTCAGTTTGTAGACATTGTTGCTACTTCAGAGTGGTCTGAAAGGATGATGGGTCTGACTGCCAAGGATATTATTTGGTTTGATAGGGACATGCTTGGCACATACATTTTTTATAGTTGTGGCGGATTTCCTAACGTCCCTCTGGTTGGAAGGAAAGGGTGCGTCAACTATAACCCTTCTCTGTTGGTACGACAGTTCGGATATGCTCTTAGGGACGCTCCAAAGGAAGAGGAGATACAAGAATCTCTGTATCTCACGGGTTTGTTAGAGGGTGATGATTTGATCAGACTTGAACGTGCTTGGCGAAGCATCCATAGGAGAGGCAAAACACTATTAGGGAAAAGCAACAGTCAGGCCTATGACCCCATACGTGGCTTGGATTCATGAGAGGGCCACGAAGTTCTTGATGCCATTTCCTTCAGTGGAGCCTGTTTGCCCTCCCGTGATTGAGGAGCCTACTACGATGGACATCCAAAGGTATAATCAAGTATGTCGCAAAAAAAAAGAGTTGCAGAAGACAAACGAAGAGTTGGAGAAGGAGATTGCTCAACTCAGAAGTGAGAGGAATGAAGCAACTTATTCTTTGAAGAAGCAAACTGAGGTGGTGAACAAGTTGGGAACAGACTTGACTAAGGAGATGAGCGATAGAGAGTGGTTGGGTTTAGATATAAATGTTGTTAGTAGTGTGCTTGCTACTAAAAATCAAGATCTGAATAGAGCCTACTTGCGGATTTCCAAGTTTGAGACTCAATGGAACGCTGCCATGTCCAACAGCAAGCAGCGTGAAGACCAGTTGAAGTTGTAGATCGACAAGCTGAAGGCTCAGCTCAGAGCTAAAGATGAGGAGATTTCAAAGGAAGCTTCGCTTAGGAGACATAGTGACTGTAAACTTTATGAAGTGCTTACAACCTTGGAGGAGCATAGAGAGGGAGCTAATGCCAAGAGGCGTAGACTTGAGGAGGTTTTTTGGGAAGGAGGACTCGATCGAGGATCTTCAGTCCATCATCAGTCAGCAGGAGCTGCTTATACGTGGTTTGCTCGCTAGGCCAGACCATCCGGAGACATAGGCATTGCTGAAGGATTTCCAGTCTCGCCACCCAGCTTGATCTTTTCCTTTATATTCTGTAGCTTAGACTTTTTGTATGGACCATCACCAGACCTGTTGGTTGAGGTCCTTTTTTGATCGTACTTAATTGATGTTTGTACTTTTCCTGTGGGCTTATGATTGTATATATGTGGGGTTTTTATTCTATGCTTGTCTGTGGGGTTCTCCATCGTCATGGTTGCCATCCCGAAACTAGAATCAAGGGGGAAATTTCCCTGTTTCATATATACACGTCTGTATTTTAGCACGTTTCTCGCATTTTACAGGTACATCGGAACTGTTAACCTTATCTTGTTTCTTGTTCTCCACTAGTGTGTTTCAGGATTGCAGATCAGATAACTCACTGGTACGGTACCAGAAGAAACCAGAAAAGACTGATGGATCAGATGCAGGCAGAAATGCAAGAGATGAGAGATCGGATGGCACAGCTGATGGAGGTCATGCAAGGGGTTGCTAGTGGCCAGGCGCAACTTCATACTTTAGTGCAACCTCTAATTGCGCGAGTTGATAATGATGGTGTGTTACACGGTGGGATTGCTGCTAACCCTCCCCACATTGAGACTCCCCGAGTTAACACCTCTGTACCTATACCTAATGCTGGAGGGAATGGTAATGCTGGGAATGACGCAGGAAATGGTAATGATGGTAATGCTGGAAGGATTGGAAATGTCTTCGGAAACATGGGGAATATTGGTATTGGTGCTGGAGAAGGCGTGTATGCTGGTAACAATGATGGTTTTTATGACCATGGAGTTGATTGTGCTGTTCATGGAAATCTGCGTAATCCTCGGTTTGAGGATCAGCAAGCAGATGTTTTCTCAATGAGAGATGTCAGGCCTGAAATGTCAGCTGAAGCGAGCAGAAGATTTAAGCTTTTAGAAGACAGGATGAAAAGCTACGAAAACCAGAATTCCATGGGTTTAGATATGGCCAATTTGGGCTTGATTCCTGATCTAAGGGTGCCTCACAAATTCAAAGTGCCTGAATTTAATAAGTACAAAGGCACCACTTTCCCGAGGGTTCACCTGCGCTCGTACTATAGAAAGATGTCCGCATACTCGGACGATGAAAAACTCTTGATGCACTTCTTCCAGGACAACTTGTCTAGTTCTTCTTTGGAGTGGTACATGGGGCTGGAGCCAATAACGTCCGCAGCTGGAAAGACCTAGCCGAAGCTTTTGTAAGGCACTATCAATACAATAGTGGCCATGCTCCAAATAGAGTCCAGCTGCAGAATCTTTCCCAAAAGAATAACGAATGCTTTAAAGAATACGCCCAGAGGTGGCGAGAGCTTGCTGCTAGAGTGCAACCTCCCATGGTAGAGCGTGAGCTCATTGACATGTTTGTTGCTACTTTACCGGGAGTGTACTATGAAAAACTGATTAGCAGTATGTCGGGAAGTTTTTCAGACTTGATAATCACCGGTGAAAGGGTGGAAAACGACATCAAGCTCGGAAAGATTCAGGCGGGAGAAGTACCCTCAGCTGGAGGAGGGGGGAAGAAGGTATTTGGGAACAAGAAGCGTGAAGGTGACGCTAACTCAGTGACAAGTTCTAGAGGAAGAGGAAGGGGTCAGCCACAAAACCAATATCGCCAACAGCAAGTTGCTAGTGTTACTATTCCTGTACCATAACAACAACAACCACAACAACAACAACAAAGACAATATCAGCCACAACAGCAAAACCAGCAGGGTTATAGGAGGTATCCTGATAGGGCCAGGCCGAATAGAGTATTTGACACTCCACCAATTGTAACACCCCACTTCCCAAAATCAATTAAATTAATAAACATTATAAATAAACAAAATCAGAGTTCCAATTCTCCCAAGTGGGATATCACATAAAAACAACGTTTCCTTATAAAAAGGTTTATCTCCAACTTCAGCGGAATATTAAATAATAAAATTCAATAAAAGTTTGATACGTTCACAGGGAAATAAAATATCAGTTCAACATAAAACAAATAAAAACGCCCAAGTCCCGTGCTACGTATCAGAGCATCCTAGACTCGACAATCACACCAATATCCAAGCTAGCTAAGCACCTGGATTATCTGTACTTCCGAAGAAGCACAGACCACAACAACAACAAAGGGGTGAGAAATCATGATCAAAAATATAATGGTAATGTAATACATGTAAATAAGGTAGTACAACACACCAACACACCAAGATTCACCCCTAACAACACCATATGACGAACCTACTGTTCAAATTACAATATAACATATTATAATGCAAAATGCAACTCAACACCATGCATGCGGTACCGACTCGTTGGTTCATTCAATCGAACCTGGATAGATCACTTACGCTCCTCCTGAGACATGATCTATCCCCCACCATTCTCCACAAAAGAGTACGGATGAATCACTTACGCTCCTCCTGAGACATGATTCATCCCACCAAAACACCATGATATGCACACACCAATGCATAACTAATATATTTAGGCACTCAACGTGCACACGATCCTCCTGATCATATCATCATACACCAATGCACATATGTACAAATATAACATACACCAACACCATATAAATCAACCAGATAGTAAACAAGTTCATACTTTAACACCAAGATATAACATATCCCACCACTCGGGGGTACGCGATCCTACTGATCACTACATACATATACATCAACTAATTGTCCACCAGTCATTATTACGGGAAACATGCACTATCACCAAGTACACAAGTTAGTTCCCACACTCATCATTCTTACAGTGCATCAAGGCCAAACTGTACCTATCATCTCAACTCAGACCCTCAGTCTATTCTAGTACCAATCTTGCACATTACCGTAACCAATAGGCCTCTAATTCCTATTCCCAAAATCATCACCTACACACTTTATCGATACCTCAAAAGCCATACAGAATTTTCCCTAAAAACTGTAAAACACCCTATATGCCCTATATGCCAAATCATCCCAAAACACCAATTCATTAACGATTACTATATAATTAACAACAATCATCATCAATCATAACATAACAATATATATTATCATATATCGATCAATTTCCTACGGGGTTAAGGAATCCCCAACTACCCTATACATGTATAAACCATTCCCAATCAAGTTTCTCCCCCCTTACCTTGTTAATCGGTTGATCGATGAAAGAATCCTCCAAGGTTTGGCCAATTCTGATTTTCCCCTGTTCCTTCGTTCTTCGCTCCCTTTTCCGTTCCCTTTTCCGTTCTCTCCTTTCTATCGTTCTTTTTCCACTTTCTCTAACTTCTCACAATGTATCATAAAACTACTAATCCCTCCCGTTTCTATTTTTAATTCTCTAATCCCAATAATAATAATAACTTAATAATAATAATAATAATAAAATAATAGTAATAATAGTAGTAATAATCCTATTATTATCTCACCAAAATAATAATAATGTTAATAACTTAATAAAATAATAATAATAATAATAGTAATAATAATCCTATTATTATCTCACCAAAATAATAATAATGTTAATAACTTAATAAAATAATAATAATAATAATAGTAATAATAATCCTATTATTATCTCACCAAAATAATAATAATGTTAATAACAATAGTAACTATAATAAATATAATAATAATAATAATATTCCCACCAATATCAATATTATACACTATATTATTATATTCACCAAAACACCACCAATAATCCTCCCACATTAGGGACACCCACCAAACATCACCAAATACACCCCCACCAAAGGGCACACCAACACATAATATTTAAAATAATAATAAAATGACTAAATAATTAAAATGGGTGTTACACCAATGCCCTACTCTCAGGTGCTTCAGACTTTATTGCAGCTACAATTAATTCAGAAAAGGACTCTCGCTTCTTTGACTGGTGATCCCCCACTCGGCTATGATGCAAATGCACGTTGCGAATTTCACTTAGGGGCGCCTGGTCACTCCATCGACGATTGTAAGGATTTTAAACACAAGTTGCAAGATCTCATTGACAGTAAAGCGATAAATTTTTCTCATGATGCACCTAATGTTGTGCAGAACCCTATGCCAAACCATGGGCAGGCTAGGGTTGGTGCTATTCTGGTGGAAGAGGATTTAAACTTGATAATGGATGTGAGTGAATTGAAGACTCCATTGAAGTTTGTGAAGGACAAATTGCTGGGAGGAGGTGTATTCCCAGGCTGTAATGAGGATTGTGTTGATTGCTTAAGTCATCCTGAGGGATGTGTTGATCTGAGAAGGTGTATCCAAGGAATGATAGATGAGGGGATGTTGCAGTTTGAGCGGACTGCAGAAAAGAAACCTGTTGAGGAGGTGAGCAAGGAGAGGGATGAGGTCGCTACGATCTCGATCCCATATAAGACTATAACTATTTCAGCGCCTCCTAGGCCACCAACAATCACTATTAACCAAAGCAGGACATGTGCCTTATGAAAGCACCAAAGTCATCACATGGAACTATGGGGCTGAGGTGTAATGTAACGGTCAGAAGATAGATTTAAAAAGTTTTCCTGTGGAGTCTACAGAGAATGTTGTGGGAGCAACACCAATTACCCGAAGCGACAGAGTCTTTGCACCGCCCGAGGTGGTGGCTGAGAAAGCAGATAAAGGGAATGGTAAGATTGTAATTGAAGAAACTTCCCAGTCTGGTGAAAAAGGATCTTTGGAGGATGATATAGAGGAGGTCATGAGGCTGATACGTAAAAGCGACTACAAGATAGTTGAGCACTTACAGCAGACACCTTCCAAAATTTCGATATTATCGCTGTTGTTAAGTTCCGAAGCTCACAGAAATGCATTGATGAAAGTATTGAGCACCGTTTTTGTGCCTCAGGAGATATCAGTAAATCAGCTTGAAGGGGTTGTTGGGCATGTAAGAGCGGGAAATGGCCTTGGATTCACAAATCTAGACTTAACGCCAAGGGGCAGAAACCACAATTGTGCGCTGCACATTTTTGTTGAATGTAGAGGAGTGGTTATGTCTCATGTCCTTGTCGACACAAGGTCACTTTGAATGTGCTGCCGAAGAAGGCACTTAAGAAGTTGGATACTAGGGGCATTACTTGTACACCGAGTGATCTGGTTGTACGTGCTTTCAATGGTACTCGAAGTTCTGTCTTCAGCGAGCTGACTTTGCCTATCCAAGTGGCCCCAGAAGTTTTTGATGTTGTATTTTATATCATGGACATTCAGCCTGCTTATAGCTGTTTGTTAGGCAGACCATGGATCCACTCAGCTGGGGCTGTCACATCGACTCTACATCAGAAGTTGAAATATATGGTCGGTGGCAGTGTTGTGACAGTATGTGGGGAAGAAGACATCATGGTTAGTCACCTGTCTTCTTTCAAGTATGTGGAGGTAGATGGGGAAATTCATGAGACCCTGTGTCAAGCGTTTGAAACTGTTCAGCTGAAGGATAAGTCGCTAGTGGTGAGAAAGGAGCCCGAGGTGGCTATGTCCTCTTTCAAAGAAGCGCAGGCGGTGGTACAAGCTGGCTCAGCCCAGGGATGTGGACAAGTGATTGATATCCCTCAGAAGCAAGACAAATTCGGCCTGGGGTACCACCCATCCTCTTCACAGAGTGCACCGAAGTTCAAAGGGCCAATCAGGTTTACCAGCGGGGGCGTCTTCTTCGAGCAACTCAATGTCATTTCAGATGACGAAGCTGGAGACAGCGACTGCGACATGGATGCTTGGATCAAGCCATGCCTTCAAAGACATCGCTTATGTAACTGGTCTATCAAAGAATTTGTCCAAGTGACCAATGAACAGTAATACTTTGTTTTTCAATTATTGTACGACCCTATGTTCTACCCGAAGCATAGTGGTTTGTTATTTCAGGGCTTGTCTTGTTTATGCTTGAAAACTGTTTCATCTATTAATCAAAGGGCGTTTTTCATTTTAAATTTTGAGATCTTCGTTTTTTCTTGTTTTATCTTTAACAATAAAATGGCAATGTGTTTGTTTGCATATCATTTGAAGCACTTAACCATTTTCATTGCAGGTCTCATATCATTGCAGATGACACCGACCAAGAATCTTCTATGACTCGCTTCGACTTTGACAACCCGGTATTCCAAGCTGAAGAAGAGATTGGTGAGGATGAAGACTTTCCTGAGGAATTGGCTAGACTCTTAAGACAAGAAGAAAAGGTCATTCTGCTTCATGAAGAAGAGATTGAGATCGTCAACTTGGGTTCTGAAGAGGTTGTTAGAAATGTCAGGATAGGGGCCACATTGCAAGAAGACATCAAGCAAAGGTTGACAGAGATGCTTCGAGAGTACAGTGACATCTTTGCTTGGTCTTACGAGGATATGCTCGGGCTTGATACTGACATTGTGGTTCATCGATTACCACTTCGGGAGGAATGTCCACCCGTCAAGCAGAAGCTTAGGAGGACGAAACCAGACATGGCGGTAAAAATCAAAGAAGAAGTTCAAAAGCAGTTAGACGCTGGATTTTTAGCCGTGACAACTTACCCTCCGTGGGTCGCCAACATTGTACCTGTGCCTAAGAAGGATGGTAAGGTACGAATGTGCGTTGATTATAGAGACTTGAATAGGGCGAGCCCAAAAGATGATTTCCCGCTCCCCCACATTGACGTATTGGTTGACAATACGGCTCAATTCTCGGTGTTTTCTTTCATGGATGGCTTCTCCGGTTATAATCAGATAAAAATGGCACTAGAGGACATGGAGAAGACAACATTCATTACACCGTGGGGAACTTTTTGCTATAAGGTGATGCCGTTGGGTTGAAAAACGCAGGGGAAACTTATCAGCGGGCAATGGTGACTTTGTTTCATGATATGATTCATCATGAAATTGAGGTTTATGTTGATGACATGATCGCGAAGTACCAGACGGAGGAAGAACATCTTGTCAATCTATTGAAGCTGTTTGAGAGGTTGAGGAAGTTCAAATTAAGGCTGAATCTAAATAAGTGCACTTTCGGAGTTCGGTCTGGAAAGCTATTGGGGTTTATTGTCAGCAGAAAAAGAATAGAGGTAGATCCTGCAAAAATAAGAGCTATTCAAGAAATGCCAGCACCGAAGACTGAAAAAGAAGTCTGTGGCTTCTTAGGGAGGTTGAACTACATCGCTCGGTTCATATCTCACCTAACGGCCACGTGTGAACCAATGTTTAAGCTGTTAAAGAAAGATCAGGCGGTGCTCTGGAATGAAAATTGTCAAAGAGCATTCGATAAGATAAAACAGTACTTGTAGGAGCCTCCGATACTGATACCCCCAGTGGCTGGAAGACCATTAATCATGTATTTAACGGTTCTGGAGAATAGTATGGGTTGTGTGCTCGGTCAACATGACGAGACAGGAAGGAAAGAGCATGCGATTTACTACTTGAGTAAAAAGTTCACAGACTGTGAATCCCGCTACTTAATGCTTGAAAAAACGTGTTGTGCACTTGCTTGGGCGGCCAAACGTTTAAGACAGTACATGCTCAATCATACAATCATGCTAATTTAGAAGATGAATCCAATTAAATATATCTTTGAAAAGCAGGCACTTTCTGGAAGGATTGCCAGATGGCAAATGGTATTGACAGAATACGACATCCAGTACGTTTCCCAGAAAGCCATTAAAGGGAGTGTTCTGTCAGAATACCTGGCCGAATAACCAATTGATGATTACCAACCGATGAGATTTGAATTTCCGGATGAGGAAATTATGTACTTGAAAGCAAAAGATCATGATGAGCCATTACCCACTGAAGGACCAAAGAGGGGATCTCCATGGCAGATGATATTCGATGGTGCAGTTAATTCGTATGGTAGTGGAATTGGGGCAATTATTACAACTCCCCATGGAACGCATATCCCTTTCACTGCCAGATTAACTTTTCCTTGTACCAACAATAAGGCCGAGTATGAAGCATGTATCATGGGTTTGGAAGAAGCTATTGATCTGAGGATCAAGAATCTTGATGTATATGGAGATTTAGCGCTAGTTGTTAATCAGATCGAAGGAGAATGGGAAACTCGACAGCCCAATCTGATCCCTTACAAGGATTATGCAAGAATACTGTTACCATTTTTCGACCGTGTAGACTTCCACCATGTGCCAAGAGTGGAGAATCAAATGGCAGACGCTTTGGCTACACTGGCTTCAATGTACAAGGTCAATTTTTGGAATGAAGCGCCAATGATTGTTATCTCACGCCTCGACAGGCCCGCTTTCGTATTTGCTATTGAAGGAGCTTCCGATGGTAAACCGTGGTTTCATGACATCCATAATTTCCTTAAGAACCAAGAGTATCCACCAGGGGCATCGACCCAGGATAAGAAAACTCTTAGGAGATTGTCTAGAAACTTCTACCTCAACCCAGATGGTGTGCTGTATAGGAGGAATCATGATCTGGTACTACTCAGGTGTGTGGACGAAAAAGAAGCAAGCTTGCTTATGGAAGAAGTCCACGAGGGTACTTTTGGCACGCATGCCGGCGGACATGCCATGACTCGAAAGATTCTACGAGCTGGTTATTTTTGGTTAACAATGGAGTCGGATTGTTTCAAATTCGCGAAGAGATGTCACAAATGCCAGATTTATGCTGATAAGATTCATGTGCCGCCGTGCCCGTTGAATGTAATGTCATCCCCTTGGTCGTTCTCTATGTGGGGCATCGATATGATTGGAAAGATCAATCCCACTGCTTCCAACGGATACCGTTTTATTCTGGTAGCCATCGATTACTTTACCAAGTGGGTAGAGGCAGTATCGTATGCTAATGTGAACAAGCAAGTAGTGGCAAGATTCATAAAGAAGGACATCATCTGCAGATATGGAATCCACAAGCGAATCATTACTGACAATGGTTCAAATCTGAATAATAAGATGATGAAGGAGCTATGCCAGAGCTTTAAGATTGAACATCACAACTCATCACCCTATCAGCCGAAGATGAATGGCACTGTTGAAGCGGCCAACAAGAACATTAAAAAGATAGTGCAAAAGATGGTTGTTACATACAAAGATTGGAATGAAATGTTACCTTTCGCCTTTCACGGTTATCGTACGACGATATGCACATCAACCGGGGCAACTCCTTTCTCACTGGTATACGGTATGGAAGATGTCCTACCGCTAGAGGTTGAGATTCCTTCTTTAAGGGTTTTGGTTGACGTAAAACTTGATGAGGCAGAATGGATCAGAAACAGATTGAATCAACTTAGTCTGATGGAAGAAAAGAGGCTAGCATCAATTGCATATGGTCAATTAAAGTTAAGTTAAGAGACAACAAATGAATGACCCATAATTTATACATATGCATAACAATTAAAGTTAAATAATCAAGTTCAATATTATTTAAATTCATCATATTCACATTGACTTATGATATATTACATCTAAAAATGTTCAATATTTTTCTTCACCATCCCAAAGTTTCATGTTTTTTATCACTAGGTAAAAAACATAATAGACTATAGTATATGTAAAAAATTGATTATATTTTATTTTTCTTCTCCGTCACAAAATTGTAGGTTTTTCCGCCCTAAAAAACAAAGTTAATAGACTATAATCCATGACATATATTCTTTATAAAATCCGTAATAATTAATATAAATAGTCAAGCTAGAATTTATTTATAATTGCCATTTTCACATTGAATTATGATATATTAGACATAAATATATTCCATATGTTTCTTCTCTATCATTGAATTTCATGTTTCTTCGTCACTAAGTTACAGAGTTCAGAGACTATAAATGAATGAAAAACAAATTATATATACATGGATAATCACTAAAATTTAATATTTAAACTCAATGTTATTTGTATTCACTATAATCACATTGTATTATGGTATAATAGATGTAAACAATTTCTATATATTTCTTCTTCTCCATCACCAAAATTTTGGTTTATTCAGCTCTAAGAAACTAAGTTTAGGGACAACAAATGAATGAACCATAATTTATACATATGCATAACAATTAAAGTTAAATAATAAGGTTCAATATTGTTTAAATTCATCATATTCACATTGACTTATGATATATTACATCTAAAATTTTTCAATATTTTCTTCACCATGCCAAAGTTTCATGTTTTTTATCACTAGGTAAAAAACATAATAGACTATAGTATATGTAAAAAATTGATTATATTTTATTTTTCTTCTCTGTCACAAAATTGTAGGTTTTCCCGCCCTAAAAAACAAAGTTAATAGACTATAATCCATGACATATATTCTTTATAAAATCCGTAATAATTAATATAAATAGTCAAGCTAGAATTTATTTATAATTGCCATTTTCACATTGAATTATGATATATTAGACGTAAATATATTCCATATGTTTCTTCTATATCATCGAATTTTATGTTTCTTCGTCACTAAGTTACAGAGTTCAGAGACTATAAATGAATGAAAAACAAATTATATATACATTGGTAATCACTAAAATTTAATATTTAAGCTCAATGTTATTTGTATTCACTATAATCACATTGTATTATGGTATAATAAATGTAAACAATTTCTATATATTTCTTCTTCTCCATCACCAAAATATTGGTTTCTTCAGCTCTAAGAAACTAAGTTAAGAGAATACAAATGAGTGACCCATAATTTATACATATGCATAACAATTAAAGTTAAATAATCAAGTTCAATATTGTTTAAATTCATCATATTCACATTGACTTATGATATATTACATCTAAAAATATTCAATATTTTTCTTCACCATCCCAAGGTTTCATGTTTTTTTATCACTAAGTAAAAAACATAATAGACTATAGTATATGCAAAAAATTGATTATATTTTATTTTTCTTCCCCGTCACAAAATTGTATGTTTTCCCCCCTAAAAAACAAATTAATAGACTATAATCCATGAAATATATTCTTTATAAAATCCGTAATAATTAATATAAATAGTCAAGCTAGAATTTATTTATAATTGCCATTTTCACATTGAATTATGATAAATTAGACGTAAATATATTCCATATGTTTCTTCTCTATCATCGAATTTCATGTTTCTTCGTCACTAAGTTACGAAGTTAAAAGACTATAAATGAATGAAAAACAAATTATATATACATGTGTAATCACTAAATTTTAATATTTAAGCTCAATGTTATTTGTATTCACTATAATCGCATTGTATTATAGTATAATAGATGTAAACAATTTCTATATATTTCTTCTTCTCCATCCCCAAAATTTTGGTTTCTTCACCTCTAAGAAACTAAGTTAAGAGACAACAAATGAATGAACCATAATTTATACATATGCATAACAATTAAAGTTAAATAATAAGGTTCAATATTGTTTAAATTCATCATATTCACATTGACTTATGATATATTACATCTAAAATTTTTCAATATTTTCTTCACCATCCCAAAGTTTCATGTTTTTTATCACTAGGTTAAAAACATAATAGACTATAGTATATGTAAAAAATTGATTATATTTTATTTTTCTTCTCTGTCACAAAATTGTAGGTTTTCCCGCCCTAAAAAACAAAGTTAATAGACTATAATCCATGACATATATTCTTTATAAAATCCGTAATAATTAATATAAATAGTCAAGCTAGAATTTATTTATAATTGCCATTTTCACATTGAATTATGATATATTAGACGTAAATATATTCCATATGTTTCTTCTATATCATCGAATTTCATGTTTCTTCGTCACTAAGTTACAGAGTTCAGAGACTATAAATGAATGAAAAACAAATTATATATACATTGGTAATCACTAAAATTTAATATTTAAGCTCAATGTTATTTGTATTCACTATAATCACATTGTATTATGGTATAATTAATGTAAACAATTT
Source organism: Lathyrus sativus (assembly GCA_963859935.3). Classification (NCBI taxonomy): domain Eukaryota; kingdom Viridiplantae; phylum Streptophyta; class Magnoliopsida; order Fabales; family Fabaceae; genus Lathyrus; species Lathyrus sativus. The sequence continues at coordinate 2,712,884 of OZ012741.1, read as the reverse complement.
CTATATATTTCTTCTTCTCCATCACCAAAATTTTGGTTTCTTCAGCTCTAAGAAACTAAGTTAAGAGACAACAAATGAATGACCCATAATTTATACATATGCATAACAATTAAAGTTAAATAATCAAGTTCAATATTGTTTAAATTCATCATATTCACATTGACTTATGATATATTACATCTAAAAATATTCAATATTTTTCTTCAAAATCCCAAAGTTTCATGTTTTTTTATCACTAAGTAAAAAACATAATAGACTATAGTATATGTAAGAAATTGATTATATTTTATTTTTCTTCTCCGTCACAAAATTGTAGGTTTTTCCCCCTAAAAAACAAATTAATAGACTATAATCCATGACATATATTCTTTATAAAATCCGTAATAATTAATATAAATAGTCAAGCTAGAATTTATTTATAATTGCCATTTACACATTGAATTATGATATATTAGACGTAAATATATTTCATATATTTCTTCTCTATCATCGAATTTCATGTTTCTTCGTCACTAAGTTACGGAGTTAAGAGACTATAAATGAATGAAAAACAAATTATATATACATGTGTAATCACTAAATTTTAATATTTAAGCTCAATGTTATTTGTATTCACTATAATCACATTGTATTATGGTATAATAGATGTAAACAATTTCTATATAATTCTTCTTCTCCATCACCAAAATTTTGCTTTCTTCAGCTCTAAGAAACTAAGTTAAGAGAATACAAATGAATGACCCATAATTTATACATATTCATAACAATTAAAGTTAAATAATCAAGTTCAATATTGTTTAAATTCATCATATTCACATTGACTTATGATATATTACATCTAAAAATATTCAATATTTTTCTTCACCTTCCCAAAGTTTCATATTTTTTATCACTAGATAAAAAACATAATAGACTATAGTATATGTAAAAAATTGATTATATTTTATTTTTCTTCTCTGTCACAAAATTGTAGGTTTTCCTGCCCTAAAAAACAAAATTAATAGACTATAATCCATGACATATATTCTTTATAAAATCCGTAATAATTAATATAAATAGTCAAGCTAGAATTTATTTATAATTGCCATTTTCACATTGAATTATGATATATTAGACGTAAATATATTCCATATGTTTCTTCTCTATCATCGAATTTCATGTTTCTTCGTCACTAAGTTACGGAGTTCAGAGACTATAAATGAATGAAAAACAAATTATATATACATTGATAATCACTAAAATTTAATATTTAAGCTCAATGTTATTTGTATTCACTATAATCACATTGTATTATGGTATAATAGATGTAAACAATTTCGATATATTTCTTCTTCTCCATCACCAAAATTTTGGTTTCTTCAGCACTAAGAAACTAAGTTAATAGACAACAAATGAATGACCCATAATTTATACATATGCATAACAATTAAAGTTAAATAATCATGTTCAATATTGTTTGAATTCATCATATTCACTTTGACTTATGATATATTACATCTAAAAATATTCAATATTTTTCTTCAACATCCCAAAGTTTCATGTTTTTTTTATCACTAAGTAAAAAACATAATAGATTATAGTATATGTAAAAAATTGATTATATTTTATTTTTCTTCTCTGTCAAAAAATTGTAGGTTTTTCCCCCTAAAAAACAAATTAATAGACTATAATCCATGACATATATTCTTTATAAAATCCGTAATAATAAATATAAATAGTCAAGCTAGAATTTATTTATAATTGCCATTTACACATTGAATTATGATATATTAGACGTAAATATATTTCATATATTTCTTCTCTATTATCGAATTTCATGTTTCTTCGTCACTAAGTTACGAAGTTAAGAGACTATAAATGAATGAAAAACGAATTATATATACATGTGTAATCACTAAATTTTAATATTTAACCTCAATGTTATTTGTATTCACTATAATCACATTGTATTATGGTATAATAGATGTAAACAATTTCTATATAATTCTTCTTCTCCATCACCAAAATTTTGGTTTCTTCAGCTCTAAGAAACTAAGTTAAGAGAATACAAATGAATGACCCATAATTTATACATTTTCATAACAATTAAAGTTAAATAATCAAGTTCAATATTGTTTAAATTCATCATATTCACATTGACTTATGATATATTACATCTAAAAATATTCAATATTTTTCTTCACCTTCCCAAAGTTTCATATTTTTTATCACTAGATAAAAAACATAATAGACTATAGTATATGTAAAAAATTGATTATATTTTATTTTTCTTCTGTGTCACAAAATTGTAGGTTTTCCCGCCCGAAAAAACAAAATTAATAGACTATAATCCATGACATATATTCTTTATAAAATCCGTAATAATTAATATAAATAGTCAAGCTAAAATTTATTTATAATTGCCATTTTCACATTGAATTATGATATATTAGACGAAAATATATTCCATATGTTTCTTCTCTATCATCGAATTTCATGTTTCTTCGTCACTAAGTTACGGAGTTCAGAGACTATAAATGAATGAAAAACAAATTATATATACATTGGTAATCACTAAATTTTAATATTTAAGCTCAATGTTATTTGTATTCACTATAATCACATTGTATTATGGTATAATAGATGTAAACAATTTCTATATAATTCTTCTTCTCCATCACCAAAATTTTGGTTTCTTCAGCTCTAAGAAACTAAGTTAAGAGAATACAAATGAATGACCCATAATTTATACATATTCATAACAATTAAAGTTAAATAATCAAGTTCAATATTGTTTAAATTCATCATATTCACATTGACTTATGATATATTACATCTAAAAATATTCAATATTTTTCTTCACCTTCCCAAAGTTTCATATTTTTTATCACTAGATAAAAAACATAATAGACTATAGTATATGTAAAAAATTGATTATATTTTATTTTTCTTCTCTGTCACAAAATTGTAGGTTTTCATGCCCTAAAAAACAAAATTAATAGACTATAATCCGTGACATATATTCTTTATAAAATCCGTAATAATTAATATAAATAGTCAAGCTAGAATTTATTTATAATTGCCATTTTCACATTGAATTATGATATATTAGACGTAAATATATTCCATATGTTTCTTCTCTATCATCGAATTTCATGTTTCTTCGTCACTAAGTTACGGAGTTCAGAGACTATAAATGAATGAAAAACAAATTATATATACATTGGTAATCACTAAAATTTAATATTTTAGCTCAATGTTATTTGTATTCACTATAATCACATTGTATTATGGTATAATAGATGTAAACAATTTCGATATAGTTCTTCTTCTCCATCACCAAAATTTTAGTTTCTTCAGCTCTAAGAAACTAAGTTAAGAGAATACAAATGAATGACCCATAATTTATACATATTCATAACAATTAAAGTTAAATAATCAAGTTCAATGTTGTTTAAATTCATCATATTCACATTGACTTATGATATATTACATCTAAAAATATTCAATATTTTTCTTCACCATCCCAAGGTTTCATGTTTTTTATCACTAAGTAAAAAACATAATAGACTATAGTATATGCAAAAAATTGATTATATTTTATTTTTCTTCCCCGTCACAAAATTGTATGTTTTCCCCCCTAAAAAACAAATTAATAGACTATAATCCATGAAATATATTCTTTATAAAATCCGTAATAATTAATATAAATAGTCAAGCTAGAATTTATTTATAATTGCCATTTTCACATTGAATTATGATAAATTAGACGTAAATATATTCCATATGTTTCTTCTCTATCATCGAATTTCATGTTTCTTCGTCACTAAGTTACGAAGTTAAAAGACTATAAATGAATGAAAAACAAATTATATATACATGTGTAATCACTAAATTTTAATATTTAAGCTCAATGTTATTTGTATTCACTATAATCACATTGTATTATAGTATAATAGATGTAAACAATTTCTATATATTTCTTCTTCTCCATCACCAAAATTTTGGTTTCTTCACCTCTAAGAAACTAAGTTAAGAGACAACAAATGAATGAACCATAATTTATACATATGCATAACAATTAAAGTTAAATAATAAGGTTCAATATTGTTTAAATTCATCATATTCACATTGACTTATGATATATTACATCTAAAATTTTTCAATATTTTCTTCACCATGCCAAAGTTTCATGTTTTTTATCACTAGGTAAAAAACATAATAGACTATAGTATATGTAAAAAATTGATTATATTTTATTTTTCTTCTCTGTCACAAAATTGTAGGTTTTCCCGCCCTAAAAAACAAAGTTAATAGACTATAATCCATGACATATATTCTTTATAAAATCCGTAATAATTAATATAAATAGTCAAGCTAGAATTTATTTATAATTGCCATTTTCACATTGAATTATGATATATTAGACGTAAATATATTCCATATGTTTCTTCTATATCATCGAATTTTATGTTTCTTCGTCACTAAGTTACAGAGTTCAGAGACTATAAATGAATGAAAAACAAATTATATATACATTGGTAATCACTAAAATTTAATATTTAAGCTCAATGTTATTTGTATTCACTATAATCACATTGTATTATGGTATAATAAATGTAAACAATTTCTATATATTTCTTCTTCTCCATCACCAAAATTTTGGTTTCTTCAGCTCTAAGAAACTAAGTTAAGAGACAACAAATGAATGACCCATAATTTATACATATGCATAACAATTAAAGTTAAATAATCAAGTTCAATATTGTTTAAATTCATAATATTCACATTGACTTACGATATATTACATCTAAATATATTCAATATTTTTCTTCACCATCCCAAAGTTTTTTTTATCACTAGGTAAAAAACATAATAGACTATAGTATATGTGAAAAATTGATTATATTTTATTTTTCTTCTCCGTCACAAAATTGTAGGTTTTTCCGCCCTAAAAAACAAAGTTAATAGACTATAATCCATGACATATATTCTTTATAAAATCCGTAATAATTAATATAAATAGTCAAGCTAGAATTTATTTATAATTGCCCTTTTCACATTGAATTATGATATATTAGACATAAATATATTCCATATGTTTCTTCTCTATCATCGAATTTCATGTTTCTTCGTCACTAAGTTACAGAGTTAATAGACTCTAATGAATGAAATACAAATTATATATACATGTGTAATCACTAAATTTTAATATTTAAGCTCAATGTTATTGTATTCACTATAATCACATTGTATTATGGTATAATAGATGTAAACAATTTCTATATATTTCTTCTTCTCCATCACCAAAATTTTGGTTTCTTCAGCTCTAAGAAACTAAGTTAAGAGACAACAAATGAATGACCCATAATTTATACATATGCATAACAATTAAAGTTAAATAATCAAGTTCAATATTGTTTAAATTCATCATATTCACATTGACTTATGATATATTACATCTAAAAATATTCAATATTTTTCTTCAACATCCCAAAGTTTCATGTTTTTTTTATCACTAAGTAAAAAACACAATAGACTATAGTATATGTGAAAAATTGATTATATTTTATTTTTCTTCTCCGTCAAAAAATTGTAGGTTTTTCCCCCTAAAAAACAAATTAATAGACTACAATCCATGACATATATTCTTTATAAAATCCGTAATAATTAATATAAATAGTCAAGCTAGAATTTATTTATAATTGCCATTTAGTCATTGAATTATGATATATTAGACGTAAATATATTTCATATATTTCTTTTCTATCATCGAATTTCATGTTTCTTCGTCACTAAGTTACGGAGTTAAGAGACTATAAATGAATGAAAAACAAATTATATATACATGTGTAATCACTAAATTTTAATATTTAAGCTCAATGTGATTTGTATTCACTATAATCACATTGTATTATGGTATAATAGATGTAAACAATTTCTATATATTTCTTCTTCTCCATCACCAAAATATTGGTTTCTTCAGCTCTAAGAAACTAAGTTAAGAGAATACAAATGAGTGACCCATAATTTATACATATGCATAACAATTAAAGTTAAATAATCAAGTTCAATATTGTTTAAATTTATCATATTCACATTGACTTATGATATATTACATCTAAAAATATTCAATATTTTTCTTCACCATCCCAAGGTTTCATGTTTTTTTATCACTAAGTAAAAAACATAATAGACTATAGTATATGCAAAAAATTGATTATATTTTATTTTTCTTCCCCGTCACAAAATTGTATGTTTTCCCCCCTAAAAAACAAATTAATAGACTATAATCCATGAAATATATTCTTTATAAAATCCGTAATAATTAATATAAATAGTCAAGCTAGAATTTATTTATAATTGCCATTTTCACATTGAATTATGATAAATTAGACGTAAATATATTCCATATGTTTCTTCTCTATCATCGAATTTCATGTTTCTTCGTCACTAAGTTACGAAGTTAAAAGACTATAAATGAATGAAAAACAAATTATATATACATGTGTAATCACTAAATTTTAATATTTAAGCTCAATGTTATTTGTATTCACTATAATCACATTGTATTATAGTATAATAGATGTAAACAATTTCTATATATTTCTTCTTCTCCATCCCCAAAATTTTGGTTTCTTCACCTCTAAGAAACTAAGTTAAGAGACAACAAATGAATGAACCATAATTTATACATATGCATAACAATTAAAGTTAAATAATAAGGTTCAATATTGTTTAAATTCATCATATTCACATTGACTTATGATATATTACATCTAAAATTTTTCAATATTTTCTTCACCATCCCAAAGTTTCATGTTTTTTATCACTAGGTTAAAAACATAATAGACTATAGTATATGTAAAAAATTGATTATATTTTATTTTTCTTCTCTGTCACAAAATTGTAGGTTTTCCCGCCCTAAAAAACAAAGTTAATAGACTATAATCCATGACATATATTCTTTATAAAATCCGTAATAATTAATATAAATAGTCAAGCTAGAATTTATTTATAATTGCCATTTTCACATTGAATTATGATATATTAGACGTAAATATATTCCATATGTTTCTTCTATATCATCGAATTTCATGTTTCTTCGTCACTAAGTTACAGAGTTCAGAGACTATAAATGAATGAAAAACAAATTATATATACATTGGTAATCACTAAAATTTAATATTTAAGCTCAATGTTATTTGTATTCACTATAATCACATTGTATTATGGTATAATAAATGTAAACAATTTCTATATATTTCTTCTTCTCCATCACCAAAATTTTGGTTTCTTCAGCTCTAAGAAACTAAGTTAAGAGACAACAAATGAATGACCCATAATTTATACATATGCATAACAATTAAAGTTAAATAATCAAGTTCAATATTGTTTAAATTCATCATATTCACATTGACTTATGATATATTACATCTAAAAATATTCAATATTTTTCTTCAAAATCCCAAAGTTTCATGTTTTTTTATCACTAAGTAAAAAACATAATAGACTATAGTATATGTAAGAAATTGATTATATTTTATTTTTCTTCTCCGTCACAAAATTGTAGGTTTTTCCCCCTAAAAAACAAATTAATAGACTATAATCCATGACATATATTCTTTATAAAATCCGTAATAATTAATATAAATAGTCAAGCTAGAATTTATTTATAATTGCCATTTACACATTGAATTATGATATATTAGACGTAAATATATTTCATATATTTCTTCTCTATCATCGAATTTCATGTTTCTTCGTCACTAAGTTACGGAGTTAAGAGACTATAAATGAATGAAAAACAAATTATATATACATGTGTAATCACTAAATTTTAATATTTAAGCTCAATGTTATTTGTATTCACTATAATCACATTGTATTATGGTATAATAGATGTAAACAATTTCTATATAATTCTTCTTCTCCATCACCAAAATTTTGGTTTCTTCAGCTCTAAGAAACTAAGTTAAGAGAATACAAATGAATGACCCATAATTTATACATATTCATAACAATTAAAGTTAAATAATCAAGTTCAATATTGTTTAAATTCATCATATTCACATTGACTTATGATATATTACATCTAAAAATATTCAATATTTTTCTTCACCTTCCCAAAGTTTCATATTTTTTATCACTAGATAAAAAACATAATAGACTATAGTATATGTAAAAAATTGATTATATTTTATTTTTCTTCTCTGTCACAAAATTGTAGGTTTTCCTGCCCTAAAAAACAAAATTAATAGACTATAATCCATGACATATATTCTTTATAAAATCCGTAATAATTAATATAAATAGTCAAGCTAGAATTTATTTATAATTGCCATTTTCACATTGAATTATGATATATTAGACGTAAATATATTCCATATGTTTCTTCTCTATCATCGAATTTCATGTTTCTTCGTCACTAAGTTACGGAGTTCAGAGACTATAAATGAATGAAAAACAAATTATATATACATTGATAATCACTAAAATTTAATATTTAAGCTCAATGTTATTTGTATTTACTATAATCACATTGTATTATGGTATAATAGATGTAAACAATTTCGATATATTTCTTCTTCTCCATCACCAAAATTTTGGTTTCTTCAGCACTAAGAAACTAAGTTAATAGACAACAAATGAATGACCAATAATTTATACATATGCATAACAATTAAAGTTAAATAATCATGTTCAATATTGTTTGAATTCATCATATTCACTTTGACTTATGATATATTACATCTAAAAATATTCAATATTTTTCTTCAACATCCCAAAGTTTCATGTTTTTTTTATCACTAAGTAAAAAACATAATAGATTATAGTATATGTAAAAAATTGATTATATTTTATTTTTCTTCTCCGTCAAAAAATTGTAGGTTTTTCCCCCTAAAAAACAAATTAATAGACTATAATCCATGACATATATTCTTTATAAAATCCGTAATAATAAATATAAATAGTCAAGCTAGAATTTATTTATAATTGCCATTTACACATTGAATTATGATATATTAGACGTAAATATATTTCATATATTTCTTCTCTATTATCGAATTTCATGTTTCTTCGTCACTAAGTTACGAAGTTAAGAGACTATAAATGAATGAAAAACGAATTATATATACATGTGTAATCACTAAATTTTAATATTTAACCTCAATGTTATTTGTATTCACTATAATCACATTGTATTATGGTATAATAGATGTAAACAATTTCTATATAATTCTTCTTCTCCATCACCAAAATTTTGGTTTCTTCAGCTCTAAGAAACTAAGTTAAGAGAATACAAATGAATGACCCATAATTTATACATTTTCATAACAATTAAAGTTAAATAATCAAGTTCAATATTGTTTAAATTCATCATATTCACATTGACTTATGATATATTACATCTAAAAATATTCAATATTTTTCTTCACCTTCCCAAAGTTTCATATTTTTTATCACTAGATAAAAAACATAATAGACTATAGTATATGTAAAAAATTGATTATATTTTATTTTTCTTCTGTGTCACAAAATTGTAGGTTTTCCCGCCCGAAAAAACAAAATTAATAGACTATAATCCATGACATATATTCTTTATAAAATCCGTAATAATTAATATAAATAGTCAAGCTAGAATTTATTTATAATTGCCATTTTCACATTGAATTATGATATATTAGACGAAAATATATTCCATATGTTTCTTCTCTATCATCGAATTTCATGTTTCTTCGTCACTAAGTTACGGAGTTCAGAGACTATAAATGAATGAAAAACAAATTATATATACATTGGTAATCACTAAATTTTAATATTTAAGCTCAATGTTATTTGTATTCACTATAATCACATTGTATTATGGTATAATAGATGTAAACAATTTATATATAATTCTTCTTCTCCATCACCAAAATTTTGGTTTCTTCAGCTCTAAGAAACTAAGTTAAGAGAATACAAATGAATGACCCATAATTTATACATATTCATAACAATTAAAGTTAAATAATCAAGTTCAATATTGTTTAAATTCATCATATTCACATTGACTTATGATATATTACATCTAAAAATATTCAATATTTTTCTTCACCTTCCCAAAGTTTCATATTTTTTATCACTAGATAAAAAACATAATAGACTATAGTATATGTAAAAAATTGATTATATTTTATTTTTCTTCTCTGTCACAAAATTGTAGGTTTTCATGCCCTAAAAAACAAAATTAATAGACTATAATCCGTGACATATATTCTTTATAAAATCCGTAATAATTAATATAAATAGTCAAGCTAGAATTTATTTATAATTTCCATTTTCACATTGAATTATGATATATTAGACGTAAATATATTCCATATGTTTCTTCTCTATCATCGAATTTCATGTTTCTTCGTCACTAAGTTACGGAGTTCAGAGACTATAAATAAATGAAAAACAAATTATATATACATTGGTAATCACTAAAATTTAATATTTAAGCTCAATGTTATTTGTATTCACTATAATCACATTGTATTATGGTATAATAGATGTAAACAATTTCGATATAGTTCTTCTTCTCCATCACCAAAATTTTAGTTTCTTCAGCTCTAAGAAACTAAGTTAAGAGAATACAAATGAATGACCCATAATTTATACATATTCATAACAATTAAAGTTAAATAATCAAGTTCAATGTTGTTTAAATTCATCATATTCACATTGACTTATGATATATTACATCTAAAAATATTCAATATTTTTCTTCACCATCCCAAGGTTTCATGTTTTTTATCACAAAGTAAAAAACATAATAGACTATAGTATATGCAAAAAATTGATTATATTTTATTTTTCTTCCCCGTCACAAAATTGTATGTTTTCCCCCCTAAAAAACAAATTAATAGACTATAATCCATGAAATATATTCTTTATAAAATCCGTAATAATTAATATAAATAGTCAAGCTAGAATTTATTTATAATTCCCATTTTCACATTGAATTATGATAAATTAGACGTAAATATATTCCATATGTTTCTTCTCTATCATCGAATTTCATGTTTCTTCGTCACTAAGTTACGAAGTTAAAAGACTATAAATGAATGAAAAACAAATTATATATACATGTGTAATCACTAAATTTTAATATTTAAGCTCAATGTTATTTGTATTCACTATAATCACATTGTATTATAGTATAATAGATGTAAACAATTTCTATATATTTCTTCTTCTCCATCACCAAAATTTTGGTTTCTTCACCTCTAAGAAACTAAGTTAAGAGACAACAAATGAATGAACCATAATTTATACATATGCATAACAATTAAAGTTAAATAATAAGGTTCAATATTGTTTAAATTCATCATATTCACATTGACTTATGATATATTACATCTAAAATTTTTCAATATTTTCTTCACCATGCCAAAGTTTCATGTTTTTTATCACTAGGTAAAAAACATAATAGACTATAGTATATGTAAAAAATTGATTATATTTTATTTTTCTTCTCTGTCACAAAATTGTAGGTTTTCCCGCCCTAAAAAACAAAGTTAATAGACTATAATCCATGACATATATTCTTTATAAAATCCGTAATAATTAATATAAATAGTCAAGCTAGAATTTATTTATAATTGCCATTTTCACATTGAATTATGATATATTAGACGTAAATATATTCCATATGTTTCTTCTATATCATCGAATTTTATGTTTCTTCGTCACTAAGTTACAGAGTTCAGAGACTATAAATGAATGAAAAACAAATTATATATACATTGGTAATCACTAAAATTTAATATTTAAGCTCAATGTTATTTGTATTCACTATAATCACATTGTATTATGGTATAATAAATGTAAACAATTTCTATATATTTCTTCTTCTCCATCACCAAAATTTTGGTTTCTTCAGCTCTAAGAAACTAAGTTAAGAGACAACAAATGAATGACCCATAATTTATACATATGCATAACAATTAAAGTTAAATAATCAAGTTCAATATTGTTTAAATTCATCATATTCACATTGACTTACGATATATTACATCTAAATATATTCAATATTTTTCTTCACCATCCCAAAGTTTTTTTTATCACTAGGTAAAAAACATAATAGACTATAGTATATGTGAAAAATTCATTATATTTTATTTTTCTTCTCCGTCACAAAATTGTAGGTTTTTCCGCCCTAAAAAACAAAGTTAATAGACTATAATCCATGACATATATTCTTTATAAAATCCGTAATAATTAATATAAATAGTCAAGCTAGAATTTATTTATAATTGCCCTTTTCACATTGAATTATGATATATTAGACATAAATATATTCCATATGTTTCTTCTCTATCATCGAATTTCATGTTTCTTCGTCACTAAGTTACAGAGTTAAGAGACTCTAATGAATGAAATACAAATTATATATACATGTGTAATCACTAAATTTTAATATTTAAGCTCAATGTTATTGTATTCACTATAATCACATTGTATTATGGTATAATAGATGTAAACAATTTCTATATATTTCTTGTTCTCCATCACCAAAATTTTGGTTTCTTCAGCTCTAAGAAACTAAGTTAAGAGACAACAAATGAATGACCCATAATTTATACATATGCATAACAATTAAAGTTAAATAATCAAGTTCAATATTGTTTAAATTCATCATATTCACATTGACTTATGATATATTACATCTAAAAATATTCAATATTTTTCTTCAACATCCCAAAGTTTCATGTTTTTTTTATCACTAAGTAAAAAACACAATAGACTATAGTATATGTGAAAAATTGATTATATTTTATTTTTCTTCTCCGTCACAAAATTGTAGGTTTTTCCCCCTAAAAAACAAATTAATAGACTACAATCCATGACATATATTCTTTATAAAATCCGTAATAATTAATATAAATAGTCAAGCTAGAATTTATTTATAATTGCCATTTAGTCATTGAATTATGATATATTAGACGTAAATATATTTCATATATTTCTTTTCTATCATCGAATTTCATGTTTCTTCGTCACTAAGTTACGGAGTTAAGAGACTATAATTGAATGAAAAACAAATTATATATACATGTGTAATCACTAAATTTTAATATTTAAGCTCAATGTGATTTGTATTCACTATAATCACATTGTATTATGGTATAATAGATGTAAACAATTTCTATATATTTCTTCTTCTCCATCACCAAAATATTGGTTTCTTCAGCTCTAAGAAACTAAGTTAAGAGAATACAAATGAGTGACCCATAATTTATACATATGCATAACAATTAAAGTTAAATAATCAAGTTCAATATTGTTTAAATTCATCATATTCACATTGACTTACGATATATTACATCTAAATATATTCAATATTTTTCTTCACCATCCCAAAGTTTTTTTTATCACTAGGTAAAAAACATAATAGACTATAGTATATGTGAAAAATTGATTATATTTTATTTTTCTTCTCCGTCACAAAATTGTAGGTTTTTCTGCCCTAAAAAACAAAGTTAATAGACTATAATCCATGACATATATTCTTTATAAAATCCGTAATAATTAATATAAATAGTCAAGCTAGAATTTATTTATAATTGCCCTTTTCACATTGAATTATGATATATTAGACATAAATATATTCCATATGTTTCTTCTCTATCATCGAATTTCATGTTTCTTCGTCACTAAGTTACAGAGTTAAGAGACTCTAATGAATGAAATACAAATTATATATACATGTGTAATCACTAAATTTTAATATTTAAGCTCAATGTTATTATATTCACTATAATCACATTGTATTATGGTATAATAGATGTAAACAATTTCTATATATTTCTTCTTCTCCATCACCAAAATTTTGGTTTCTTCAGCTCTAAGAAACTAAGTTAAGAGACAACAAATGAATGACCCATAATTTATACATATGCATAACAATTAAAGTTAAATAATCAAGTTCAATATTGTTTAAATTCATCATATTCACATTGACTTATGATATATTACATCTAAAAATATTCAATATTTTTCTTCAACATCCCAAAGTTTCATGTTTTTTTTATCACTAAGTAAAAAACACAATAGACTATAGTATATGTGAAAAATTGATTATATTTTATTTTTCTTCTCCGTCACAAAATTGTAGGTTTTTCCCCCTAAAAAACAAATTAATAGACTACAATCCATGACATATATTCTTTATAAAATCCGTAATAATTAATATAAATAGTCAAGCTAGAATTTATTTATAATTGCCATTTAGTCATTGAATTATGATATATTAGACGTAAATATATTTCATATATTTCTTCTCTATCATCGAATTTCATGTTTCTTCGTCACTAAGTTACGGAGTTAAGAGACTATAAATGAATGAAAAACAAATTATATATACATGTGTAATCACTAAATTTTAATATTTAAGCTCAATGTGATTTGTATTCACTATAATCACATTGTATTATGGTATAATAGATGTAAACAATTTCTATATATTTCTTCTTCTCCATCACCAAAATATTGGTTTCTTCAGCTCTAAGAAACTAAGTTAAGAGAATACAAATGAGTGACCCATAATTTATACATATGCATAACAATTAAAGTTAAATAATCAAGTTCAATATTGTTTAAATTCATCATATTCACATTGACTTATGATATATTACATCTAAAAATATTCAATATTTTTCTTCACCATCCCAAGGTTTCATGTTTTTTTATCACTAAGTAAAAAACATAATAGACTATAGTATATGCAAAAAATTGATTATATTTTATTTTTCTTCCCCGTCACAAAATTGTATGTTTTCCCCCCTAAAAAACAAATTAATAGACTATAATCCATGAAATATATTCTTTATAAAATCCGTAATAATTAATATAAATAGTCAAGCTAGAATTTATTTATAATTGCCATTTTCACATTGAATTATGATAAATTAGACGTAAATATATTCCATATGTTTCTTCTCTATCATCGAATTTCATGTTTCTTCGTCACTAAGTTACAGAGTTAAGAGACTCTAATGAATGAAATACAAATTATATATACATGTGTAATCACTAAATTTTAATATTTAAGCTCAATGTTATTGTATTCACTATAATCACATTGTATTATGGTATAATAGATGTAAACAATTTCTATATATTTCTTCTTCTCCATCACCAAAATTTTGGTTTCTTCAGCTCTAAGAAACTAAGTTAAGAGACAACAAATGAATGACCCATAATTTATACATATGCATAACAATTAAAGTTAAATAATCAAGTTCAATATTGTTTAAATTCATCATATTCACATTGACTTATGATATATTACATCTAAAAATATTCAATATTTTTCTTCAACATCCCAAAGTTTCATGTTTTTTTTATCACTAAGTAAAAAACACAATAGACTATAGTATATGTGAAAAATTGATTATATTTTATTTTTCTTCTCCGTCACAAAATTGTAGGTTTTTCCCCCTAAAAAACAAATTAATAGACTACAATCCATGACATATATTCTTTATAAAATCCGTAATAATTAATATAAATAGTCAAGCTAGAATTTATTTATAATTGCCATTTAGTCATTGAATTATGATATATTAGACGTAAATATATTTCATATATTTCTTCTCTATCATCGAATTTCATGTTTCTTCGTCACTAAGTTACGGAGTTAAGAGACTATAAATGAATGAAAAACAAATTATATATACATGTGTAATCACTAAATTTTAATATTTAAGCTCAATGTGATTTGTATTCACTATAATCACATTGTATTATGGTATAATAGATGTAAACAATTTCTATATATTTCTTCTTCTCCATCACCAAAATATTGGTTTCTTCAGCTCTAAGAAACTAAGTTAAGAGAATACAAATGAGTGACCCATAATTTATACATATGCATAACAATTAAAGTTAAATAATCAAGTTCGATATTGTTTAAATTCATCATATTCACATTGACTTATGATATATTACATCTAAAAATATTCAATATTTTTCTTCACCATCCCAAGGTTTCATGTTTTTTTATCACTAAGTAAAAAACATAATAGACTATAGTATATGCAAAAAATTGATTATATTTTATTTTTCTTCCCCGTCACAAAATTGTATGTTTTCCCCCCTAAAAAACAAATTAATAGACTATAATCCATGAAATATATTCTTTATAAAATCCGTAATAATTAATATAAATAGTCAAGCTAGAATTTATTTATAATTGCCATTTTCACATTGAATTATGATAAATTAGACGTAAATATATTCCATATGTTTCTTCTCTATCATCGAATTTCATGTTTCTTCGTCACTAAGTTACGAAGTTAAAAGACTATAAATGAATGAAAAACAAATTATATATACATGTGTAATCACTAAATTTTAATATTTAAGCTCAATGTTATTTGTATTCACTATAATCACATTGTATTATAGTATAATAGATGTAAACAATTTCTATATATTTCTTCTTCTCCATCCCCAAAATTTTGGTTTCTTCACCTCTAAGAAACTAAGTTAAGAGACAACAAATGAATGAACCATAATTTATACATATGCATAACAATTAAAGTTAAATAATAAGGTTCAATATTGTTTAAATTCATCATATTCACATTGACTTATGATATATTACATCTAAAATTTTTCAATATTTTCTTCACCATCCCAAAGTTTCATGTTTTTTATCACTAGGTTAAAAACATAATAGACTATAGTATATGTAAAAAATTGATTATATTTTATTTTTCTTCTCTGTCACAAAATTGTAGGTTTTCCCGCCCTAAAAAACAAAGTTAATAGACTATAATCCATGACATATATTCTTTATAAAATCCGTAATAATTAATATAAATAGTCAAGCTAGAATTTATTTATAATTGCCATTTTCACATTGAATTATGATATATTAGACGTAAATATATTCCATATGTTTCTTCTATATCATCGAATTTCATGTTTCTTCGTCACTAAGTTACAGAGTTCAGAGACTATAAATGAATGAAAAACAAATTATATATACATTGGTAATCACTAAAATTTAATATTTAAGCTCAATGTTATTTGTATTTACTATAATCACATTGTATTATGGTATAATAAATGTAAACAATTTCTATATATTTCTTCTTCTCCATCACCAAAATTTTGGTTTCTTCAGCTCTAAGAAACTAAGTTAAGAGACAACAAATGAATGACCCATAATTTATACATATGCATAACAATTAAAGTTAAATAATCAAGTTCAATATTGTTTAAATTCATCATATTCACATTGACTTATGATATATTACATCTAAAAATATTCAATATTTTTCTTCAAAATCCCAAAGTTTCATGTTTTTTTATCACTAAGTAAAAAACATAATAGACTATAGTATATGTAAGAAATTGATTATATTTTATTTTTCTTCTCCGTCACAAAATTGTAGGTTTTCCCCCCTAAAAAACAAATTAATAGACTATAATCCATGACATATATTCTTTATAAAATCCGTAATAATTAATATAAATAGTCAAGCTAGAATTTATTTATAATTGCCATTTTCACATTGAATTATGATAAATTAGACGTAAATATATTCCATATGTTTCTTCTCTATCATCGAATTTCATGTTTCTTCGTCACTAAGTTACGAAGTTAAAAGACTATAAATGAATGAAAAACAAATTATATATACATGTGTAATCACTAAATTTTAATATTTAAGCTCAATGTTATTTGTATTCACTATAATCACATTGTATTATAGTATAATAGATGTAAACAATTTCTATATATTTCTTCTTCTCCATCCCCAAAATTTTGGTTTCTTCACCTCTAAGAAACTAAGTTAAGAGACAACAAATGAATGAACCATAATTTATACATATGCATAACAATTAAAGTTAAATAATAAGGTTCAATATTGTTTAAATTCATCATATTCACATTGACTTATGATATATTACATCTAAAATTTTTCAATATTTTCTTCACCATCCCAAAGTTTCATGTTTTTTATCACTAGGTTAAAAACATAATAGACTATAGTATATGTAAAAAATTGATTATATTTTGTTTTTCTTCTCTGTCACAAAATTGTAGGTTTTCCCGCCCTAAAAAACAAAGTTAATAGACTATAATCCATGACATATATTCTTTATAAAATCCGTAATAATTAATATAAATAGTCAAGCTAGAATTTATTTATAATTGCCATTTTCACATTGAATTATGATATATTAGACGTAAATATATTCCATATGTTTCTTCTATATCATCGAATTTCATGTTTCTTCGTCACTAAGTTACAGAGTTCAGAGACTATAAATGAATGAAAAACAAATTATATATACATTGGTAATCACTAAAATTTAATATTTAAGCTCAATGTTATTTGTATTCACTATAATCACATTGTATTATGGTATAATAAATGTAAACAATTTCTATATATTTCTTCTTCTCCATCACCAAAATTTTGGTTTCTTCAGCTCTAAGAAACTAAGTTAAGAGACAACAAATGAATGACCCATAATTTATACATATGCATAACAATTAAAGTTAAATAATCAAGTTCAATATTGTTTAAATTCATCATATTCACATTGACTTATGATATATTACATCTAAAAATATTCAATATTTTTCTTCAAAATCCCAAAGTTTCATGTTTTTTTATCACTAAGTAAAAAACATAATAGACTATAGTATATGTAAGAAATTGATTATATTTTATTTTTCTTCTCCGTCACAAAATTGTAGGTTTTCCCCCCTAAAAAACAAATTAATAGACTATAATCCATGACATATATTCTTTATAAAATCCGTAATAATTAATATAAATAGTCAAGCTAGAATTTATTTATAATTGCCATTTACACATTGAATTATGATATATTAGACGTAAATATATTTCATATATTTCTTCTCTATCATCGAATTTCATGTTTCTTCGTCACTAAGTTACGGAGTTAAGAGACTATAAATGAATGAAAAACAATATATATATACATGTGTAATCACTAAATTTTAATATTTAAGCTCAATGTTATTTGTATTCACTATAATCATATTGTATTATGGTATAATAGATGTAAACAATTTCTATATAATTCTTCTTCTCCATCACCAAAATTTTGGTTTCTTCAGCTCTAAGAAACTAAGTTAAGAGAATACAAATGAATGACCCATAATTTATACATATTCATAACAATTAAAGTTAAATAATCAAGTTCAATATTGTTTAAATTCATCATATTCACATTGACTTATGATATATTACATTTAAAAATATTCAATATTTTTCTTCACCTTCCCAAAGTTTCATATTTTTTATCACTAGATAAAAAACATAATAGACTATAGTATATGTAAAAAATTGATTATATTTTATTTTTCTTCTCTGTCACAAAATTGTAGGTTTTCCTGCCCTAAAAAACAAAATTAATAGACTATAATCCATGACATATATTCTTTATAAAATCCGTAATAATTAATATAAATAGTCAAGCTAGAATTTATTTATAATTGCCATTTTCACATTGAATTATGATATATTAGACGTAAATATATTCCATATGTCTCTTCTCTATCATCGAATTTCATGTTTCTTCGTCACTAAGTTACGGAGTTCAAAGACTATAAATGAATGAAAAACAAATTATATATACATTGATAATCACTAAAATTTAATATTTAAGCTCAATGTTATTTGTATTCACTATAATCACATTGTATTATGGTATAATAGATGTAAACAATTTCGATATATTTCTTCTTCTCCATCACCAAAATTTTGGTTTCTTCAGCACTAAGAAACTAAGTTAATAGACAACAAATGAATGACCCATAATTTATACATATGCATAACAATTAAAGTTAAATAATCATGTTCAATATTGTTTGAATTCATCATATTCACTTTGACTTATGATATATTACATCTAAAAATATTCAATATTTTTCTTCAACATCCCAAAGTTTCATGTTTTTTTATCACTAAGTAAAAAACATAATAGATTATAGTATATGTAAAAAATTGATTATATTTTATTTTTCTTCTCCGTCAAAAAATTGTAGGTTTTTCCCCCTAAAAAACAAATTAATAGACTATAATCCATGACATATATTCTTTATAAAATCCGTAATAATAAATATAAATAGTCAAGCTAGAATTTATTTATAATTGCCATTTACACATTGAATTATGATATATTAGACGTAAATATATTTCATATATTTCTTCTCTATTATCGAATTTCATGTTTCTTCGTCACTAAGTTACGAAGTTAAGAGACTATAAATGAATGAAAAACGAATTATATATACATGTGTAATCACTAAATTTTAATATTTAACCTCAATGTTATTTGTATTCACTATAATCACATTGTATTATGGTATAATAGATGTAAAAAATTTCTATATAATTCTTCTTCTCCATCACCAAAATTTTGGTTTCTTCAGCTCTAAGAAACTAAGTTAAGAGAATACAAATGAATGACCCATAATTTATACATTTTCATAACAATTAAAGTTAAATAATCAAGTTCAATATTGTTTAAATTCATCATATTCACATTGACTTATGATATATTACATCTAAAAATATTCAATATTTTTCTTCACCTTCCCAAAGTTTCATATTTTTTATCACTAGATAAAAAACATAATAGACTATAGTATATGTAAAAAATGGATTATATTTTATTTTTCTTCTCTGTCACAAAATTGTAGGTTTTCCCGCCCGAAAAAACAAAATTAATAGACTATAATCCATGACATATATTCTTTATAAAATTCGTAATAATTAATATAAATAGTCAAGCTAGAATTTATTTATAATTGCCATTTTAACATTGAATTATGATATATTAGACGTAAATATATTCCATATGTTTCTTCTCTATCATCGAATTTCATGTTTCTTCGTCACTAAGTTACGGAGTTCAGAGACTATAAATTAATGAAAAACAAATTATATATACATTGGTAATCACTAAAATTTAATAATTAAGCTCAATGTTATTTGTATTCACTATAATCACATTGTATTATGGTATAATAGATGTAAACAATTTCTATATATTTCTTCTTCTCCATCACCAAAATTTTGGTTTCTTCAGCTCTAAGAAACTAAGTTAAGAGACAACAAATGAATGACCCATAATTTATACATATGCATAACAATTAAAGTTAAATAATCAAGTTCAATATTGTTTAAATTCATCATATTCACATTGACTTATCATATATTACATCTAAAAATATTCAATATTTTTCTTCAACATCCCAAAGTTTCATGTTTTTTTATCAATAAGTAAAAAACATAATAGACTATAGTATATGTAAAAAATTGATTATATTTTATTTTCTTCTCCGTCACAAAATTGTAGATTTTCCCCCCTAAAAAACAAATTAATAGACTATAATCCATGACATATATTCTTTATAAAATCCGTAATAATTAATAGAAATAGTCAAGCTAGAACTTATTTATAATTGCCATTTACACATTGAATTATGATATATTAGACGTAAATATATTTCATATATTTCTTCTCTATCATCGAATTTCATGTTTCTTCGTCACTAAGTTACGGAGTTAAGAGACTATAAATGAATGAAAAACAAATTATATATACATGTGTAATCACTAAATTTTAATATTTAAGCTCAATGTTATTTGTATTCACTATAATCACATTGTATTATGGTATAATAGATGTAAACAATTTCTATATAATTCTTCTTCTCCATCACCAAAATTTTGGTTTCTTCAGCTCTAAGAAACTAAGTTAAGAGAATACAAATGAATGACCCATAATTTATACATATTCATAACAATTAAAGTTAAATAATCAAGTTCAATGTTGTTTAAATTCATCATATTCACATTGACTTATGATATATTACATCTAAAAATATTCAATATTTTTCTTCACCATCCCAAGGTTTCATGTTTTTTATCACTAAGTATAAAACATAATAGACTATAGTATATGCAAAAAATTGATTATATTTTATTTTTCTTCCCCGTCACAAAATTGTATGTTTTCCCCCCTAAAAAACAAATTAATAGACTATAATCCATGAAATATATTCTTTATAAAATCCGTAATAATTAATATAAATAGTCAAGTTAGAATTTATTTATAATTGCCATTTTCACATTGAATTATGATAAATTAGACGTAAATATATTCCATATGTTTCTTCTCTATCATCGAATTTCATGTTTCTTCGTCACTAAGTTACGAAGTTAAAAGACTATAAATGAATGAAAAACAAATTATATATACATGTGTAATCACTAAATTTTAATATTTAAGCTCAATGTTATTTGTATTCACTATAATCACATTGTATTATAGTATAATAGATGTAAACAATTTCTATATATTTCTTCTTCTCCATCACCAAAATTTTGGTTTCTTCACCTCTAAGAAACTAAGTTAAGAGACAACAAATGAATGAACCATAATTTATACATATGCATAACAATTAAAGTTAAATAATAAGGTTCAATATTGTTTAAATTCATCATATTCACATTGACTTATGATATATTACATCTAAAATTTTTCAATATTTTCTTCACCATCCCAAAGTTTCATGTTTTTTATCACTAGGTAAAAAACATAATAGACTATAGTATATGTAAAAAATTGATTATATTTTATTTTTCTTCTCTGTCACAAAATTGTAGGTTTTCCCGCCCTAAAAAACAAAGTTAATAGACTATAATCCATGACATATATTCTTTATAAAATCCGTAATAATTAATATAAATAGTCAAGCTAGAATTTATTTATAATTGCCATTTTCATATTGAATTATGATATATTAGACGTAAATATATTCCATATGTTTCTTCTATATCATCGAATTTCATGTTTCTTCGTCACTAAGTTACAGAGTTCAGAGACTATAAATGTATGAAAAACAAATTATATATACATTGGTAATCACTAAAATTTAATATTTAAGCTCAATGTTATTTGTATTCACTATAATCACATTGTATTATGGTATAATAAATGTAAACAATTTCTATATATTTCTTCTTCTCCATCACCAAAATTTTGGTTTCTTCAGCTCTAAGAAACTAAGTTAAGAGACAACAAATGAATGACCCATAATTTATACATATGCATAACAATTAAAGTTAAATAATCAAGTTCAATATTGTTTAAATTCATCATATTCACATTGACTTATGATATATTACATCTAAAAATATTCAATATTTTTCTTCAAAATCCCAAAGTTTCATGTTTTTTTATCACTAAGTAAAAAACATAATAGACTATAGTATATGTAAGAAATTGATTATATTTTATTTTTCTTCTCCGTCACAAAATTGTAGGTTTTCCCCCCTAAAAAACAAATTAATAGACTATAATCCATGACATATATTCTTTATAAAATCCGTAATAATTAATATAAATAGTCAAGCTAGAATTTATTTATAATTGCCATTTACACATTGAATTATGATATATTAGACGTAAATATATTTCATATATTTCTTCTCTATCATCGAATTTCATGTTTCTTCGTCACTAAGTTACGGAGTTAAGAGACTATAAATGAATGAAAAACAAATTATATATACATGTGTAATCACTAAATTTTAATATTTAAGCTCAATGTTATTTGTATTCACTATAATCACATTGTATTATGGTATAATAGATGTAAACAATTTCTATATAATTCTTCTTCTCCATCACCAAAATTTTGGTTTCTTCAGCTCTAAGAAACTAAGTTAAGAGAATACAAATGAATGACCCATAATTTATACATATTCATAACAATTAAAGTTAAATAATCAAGTTCAATATTGTTTAAATTCATCATATTCACATTGACTTATGATATATTACATCTAAAAATATTCAATATTTTTCTTCACCTTCCCAAAGTTTCATATTTTTTATCACTAGATAAAAAACATAATAGACTATAGTATATGTAAAAAATTGATTATATTTTATTTTTCTTCTCCGTCACAAAATTGTAGGTTTTTCCCCACTAAAAAACAAAGTTAATAGACTATAATCCATGACATATATTCTTTATAAAATCCGTAATAATTAATATAAATAGTCAAGCTAGAATTTATTTATAATTGCCATTTTCACATTGAATTATGATATATTAGACGTAAATATATTCCATATGTTTCTTCTCTATCATCGAATTTCATGTTTCTTCGTCACTAAGTTACGGAGTTAAGAGACTATAAATGAATGAAAAACAAATTATATATACATGTGTAATCACTAAATTTTAATATTTAAGCTCAATGTTATTTGTATTCTCTATAATCACATTGTATTATGGCATAATAGATGTAAACAATTTCTATATAATTCTTATTCTCCATCACCAAAATTTTAGTTTCTTCACCTCTAAGACACTAAGTTAAGAGACAACAAATGAATGACCCATAATTTATACATATGCATAAAAATTAAAGTTAAATAATCAAGTTCAATATTGTTTAAAAAGTCATCATATTCACATTGACTTATGATATATTACATCTAAAAATAATCAATATTTTTCTTCACCATCCCAAAGTTTCATGTTTTTTATCACTAGGTAAAAAGCATAATAGACTATAGTATATGTAAAAATTTGATTATATTTTATTTTTCTTCTCCGTCACAAAATTGTAGGTTTTTCCGCCCTAAAAAACAAAGTTAATAGACTATAATCCATGACATATATTCTTTATAAAATTCGTAGTAATTAATATAAATAGTCAAGCTAGAATTTATTTATAATTGCCATTTTCACATTGAATTATGATATATTAGACGTAAATATATTTCATATGTTTCTTCTCTATCATCGAATTTCATGTTTCTTCGTCACTAAGTTATGGAGTTAAGAGACTATAAATGAATGACAAACAAATTATATATACATGTGTAATCACTAAATTTTAATATTTAAGCTCAATGTTATTTGTATTCTCTATAATCACATTGTATTATGGTATAATAGATGTAAACAATTTCTATATAATTCTTCTTCTCCATCACCAAAATTTTAGTTTCTTCACCTCTAAGAAACTAAGTTAAGAGACAAAAAATGAATGACCCATAATTTATACATATGCATAACAATTAAAGTTAAATAATCAAGTTCAATATTGTTTAAAAATTCATCATATTCTCATTGACTTATGATATATTACATCTAAAAATAATCAATATTTTTCTTCACCATCCAAAAGTTTCATGTTTTTTATTACTAAGTATAAAAACATAATAGACTATCGTATATGTAAAAAATTGATTATATTTTATTTTTCTTCTCCGTCACAAAGTTGTAGGTTTTTCCCCTAAAAAACAAATTAATAGACTATAATCCATGACATATATTCTTTATAAAATCCGTAATAATTAATATAAATAGTCAAGCTAGAATTTATTTATAATTTCCATTTTCACATTGAATTATGATATATTAGACGTAAATATATTCCACATGTTTCTTCTCTATCATCGAATTTCATGTTTCTTCGTCACTAAGTTACGGAGTTAAGAGACTATAAATGAATGAAAAACAAATTATATATACATGGGTAATCACTAAAATTTAATATTTAAGGTCAATGTTATTTGCATTCACTATAATCACATTGTATTATGGTATAATAGATGTAAACAGTTTCGATATATTTCTTCTTCTCCATCACCAAAATTTTGGTTTCTTCAGCTCTAAGAAACTAAGTTAAGAGAATACAAATGAATGACCCATAATTTATACATTTTCATAACAATTAAAGTTAAATAATCAAGTTCAATATTGTTTAAATTCATCATATTCACATTGACTTATGATATATTACATCTAAAAATATTCAATATTTTCCTTCACCATCCCAAAGTTTCATGTTTTTTATCACTAGGTAAAAAACATAATAGACTATAGTATATGTAAAAAATTGATTATATTTTATTTTTCTTCTCCGTCACAAAATTGTATGTTTTCCCCCCTAAAAAACAAATTAATAGACTATAATCCATGAAATATATTCTTTATAAAATCCGTAATAATTAATATAAATAGTCAAGCTAGAATTTATTTATAATTGCCATTTTCACATTGAATTATGATAAATTAGACGTAAATATATTCCATATGTTTCTTCTCTATCATCGAATTTCATGTTTCTTCATCACTAAGTTACGAAGTTAAAAGACTATAAATGAATGAAAAACAAATTATATATACATGTGTAATCACTAAATTTTAATATTTAAGCTCAATGTTATTTGTATTCACTATAATCACATTGTATTATAGTATAATAGATGTAAACAATTTCTATATATTTCTTCTTCTCCATCACCAAAATTTTGGTTTCTTCACCTCTAAGAAACTAAGTTAAGAGACAACAAATGAATGAACCATAATTTATACATATGCATAACAATTAAAGTTAAATAATAAGGTTCAATATTGTTTAAATTCATCATATTCACATTGACTTATGATATATTACATCTAAAATTTTTCAATATTTTCTTCACCATCCCAAAGTTTCATGTTTTTTATCACTAGGTAAAAAACATAATAGACTATAGTATATGTAAAAAATTGATTATATTTTATTTTTCTTCTCTGTCACAAAATTGTAGGTTTTCCGGCCCTAAAAAACAAAGTTAATAGACTATAATCCATGACATATATTCTTTATAAAATCCGTAATAATTAATATAAATAGTCAAGCTAGAATTTATTTATAATTGCCATTTTCACATTGAATTATGATATATTAGACGTAAATATATTCCATATGTTTCTTCTATATCATCGAATTTCATGTTTCTTCGTCACTAAGTTACAGAGTTCAGAGACTATAAATGAATGAAAAACAAATTATATATACATTGGTAATCACTAAAATTTAATATTTAAGCTCAATGTTATTTGTATTAACTATAATCACATTGTATTATGGTATAATAAATGTAAACAATTTCTATATATTTCTTCTTCTCCATCACCAAAATTTTGGTTTCTTCAGCTCTAAGAAACTAAGTTAAGAGACAACAAATGAATGACCCATAATTTATACATACGCATAACAATTAAAGTTAAATAATCAAGTTCAATATTGTTTAAATTCATCATATTCACATTGACTTATGATATATTACATCTAAAAATATTCAATATTTTTCTTCAAAATCCCAAAGTTTCATGTTTTTTTATCACTAAGTAAAAAACATAATAGACTATAGTATATGTAAGAAATTGATTATATTTTATTTTTCTTCTCCGTCACAAAATTGTAGGTTTTTCCCCCTAAAAAACAAATTAATAGACTATAATCCATGACATATATTCTTTATAAAATCCGTAATAATTAATATAAATAGTCAAGCTAGAATTTATTTATAATTGCCATTTACACATTGAATTATGATATATTAGACGTAAATATATTTCATATATTTCTTCTCTATCATCGAATTTCATGTTTCTTCGTCACTAAGTTACGGAGTTAAGAGACTATAAATGAATGAAAAACAAATTATATATACATGTGTAATCACTAAATTTTAATATTTAAGCTCAATGTTATTTGTATTCACTATAATCACATTGTATTATGGTATAATAGATGTAAACAATTTCTATATAATTCTTCTTCTCCATCACCAAAATTTTGGTTTCTTCAGCTCTAAGAAACTAAGTTAAGAGAATACAAATGAATGACTCATAATTTATACATATTCATAACACTTAAAGTTAAATAATCAAGTTCAATATTGTTTAAATTCATCATATTCACATTGACTTATGATATATTACATCTAAAAATATTCAATATTTTTCTTCACCTTCCAATAGTTTCATATTTTTTATCACTAGATAAAAAACATAATAGAGTATAGTATATGTAAAAAATTGATTATATTTTATTTTTCTTCTCTGTCACATAATTGTAGGTTTTCCTGCCCTAAAAAACAAAATTAATAGACTATAATCCATGACATATATTCTTTATAAAATCCGTAATAATTAATATAAATAGTCAAGCTAGAATTTATTTATAATTGCCATTTTCACATTGAATTATGATATATTAGACGTAAATATATTCCATATGTTTCTTCTCTATCATCGAATTTCATGTTTCTTCGTCACTAAGTTACGGAGTTCAGAGACTCTAAATGAATGAAAAACAAATTATATATACATTGATAATCACTAAAATTTAATATTTAACCTCAATGTTATTTGTATTCACTATAATCACATTGTATTATGGTATAATAGATGTAAACAATTTCGATATATTTCTTCTTCTCCATCACCAAAATTTTGGTTTCTTCAGCACTAAGAAACTAAGTTAATAGACAACAAATGAATGACCCATAATTTATACATATGCATAACAATTAAAGTTAAATAATCATGTTCAATATTGTTTGAATTCATCATATTTACTTTGACTTATGATATATTACATCTAAAAATATTCAATATTTTTCTTCAACATCCCAAAGTTTCATGTTTTTTTTATCACTAAGTAAAAAACATAATAGATTATAGTATATGTAAAAAATTGATTATATTTTATTTTTCTTCTCCGTCAAAAAATTGTAGGTTTTTCCCCCTAAAAAACAAATTAATAGACTATAATCCATGACATATATTCTTTATAAAATCCGTAATAATAAATATAAATAGTCAAGCTAGAATTTATTTATAATTGCCATTTACACATTGAATTATGATATATTAGACGTAAATATATTTCATATATTTCTTCTCTATCATCGAATTTCATGTTTCTTCGTCACTAAGTTACGAAGTTAAGAGACTATAAATGAATGAAAAACGAATTATATATACATGTGTAATCACTAAATTTTAATATTTAACCTCAATGTTATTTGTATTCACTATAATCACATTGTATTATGGTATAATAGATGTAAACAATTTCTATATAATTCTTCTTCTCCATCACCAAAATTTTGGTTTCTTCAGCTCTACGAAACTAAGTTAAGAGAATACAAATGAATGTCCCATAATTTATACATTTTCATAACAATTAAAGTTAAATAATCAAGTTCAATATTGTTTAAATTCATCATATTCACATTGACTTATGATATATTACATCTAAAAATATTCAATATTTTTCTTCACCTTCCCAAAGTTTCATATTTTTTATCACTAGATAAAAAACATAATAGACTATAGTATATGTAAAAAATTGATTATATTTTATTTTTCTTCTGTGTCACAAAATTGTAGGTTTTCCCGCCCGAAAAAACAAAATTAATAGACTATAATCCATGACATATATTCTTTATAAAATCCGTAATAATTAATATAAATAGTCAAGCTAGAATTTATTTATAATTGCCATTTTCACATTGAATTATGATATATTAGACGAAAATATATTCCATATGTTTCTTCTCTATCATTGAATTTCATGTTTCTTCGTCACTAAGTTACGGAGTTCAGAGACTATAAATGAATGAAAAACAAATTATATATACATTGGTAATCACTAAAATTTAATAATTAAGCTCAATGTTATTTGTATTCACTATAATCACATTGTATTATGGTATAATAGATGTAAACAATTTCTATATATTTCTTCTTCTCCATCACCAAAATTTTGGTTTCTTCAGCTCTAAGAAACTAAGTTAAGAGACAACAAATGAATGACCCATAATTTATACATATGCATAACAATTAAAGGTAAATAATCAAGTTCAATATTGTTTAAATTTATCATATTCACATTGACTTATGATATATTACATCTAAAAATATTCAATATTTTTTTTCAAAATCCCAAAGTTTCATGTTTTTTTATCACTAAGTAAAAAACATAATAGACTATAGTATATGTAAAAAATTGATTATATTTTATTTTTCTTCTCCGTCACAAAATTGTAGGTTTTTCCCCCTAAAAAACAAATTAATAGACTATAATCCATGACATATATTCTTTATACAATCCGTAATAATTAATATAAATAGTCAAGCTAGAATTTATTTATAATTGCCATTTACACATTGAATTATGATATATTAGACGTAAATATATTTCATATATTTCTTCTCTATCACGAATTTCATGTTTCTTCGTCACTAAGTTACGGAGTTAAGAGACTATAAATGAATGAAAAACAAATTATATATACATGTGTAATCACTAAATTTTAATATTTAAGCTCAATGTTATTTGTATTCACTATAATCACATTGTATTATGGTATAATAGATGTAAACAATTTCTATATAATTCTTCTTCTCCATCACCAAAATTTTGGTTTCTTCAGCTCTAAGAAACTAAGTTAAGAGAATACAAATGAATGACCCATAATTTATACATATTCATAACAATTAAAGTTAAATAATCAAGTTCAATATTGTTTAAATTCATCATATTCACATTGACTTATGATATATTACATCTAAAAATATTCAATATTTTTCTTCACCTTCCCAAAGTTTCATATTTTTTATCACTAGATAAAAAACATAATAGACTATAGTATATGTAAAAAATTGATTATATTTTATTTTTCTTCTTCGTCACAAAATTGTAGGTTTTCCCCCCCTAAAAAACAAAGTTAATAGACTATAATCCATGACATATATTCTTTATAAAATCCGTAATAATTAATATAAATAGTCAAGCTAGAATTTATTTATAATTGCCATTTTCACATTGAATTATGATATATTAAACGTAAATATAATCCATATGTTTCTTCTCTATCATCGAATTTCATGTTTCTTCGTCACTAAGTTACGGAGTTAAGAGACTATAAATGAATGAAAAACAAATTATATATACATGTGTAATCACTAAATTTTAATATTTAAGCTCAATGTTATTTGTATTCTCTATAATCACATTGTATTATGGTATAATAGATGTAAACAATTTCTATATAATTCTTATTCTCCATCACCAAAATTTTAGTTTCTTCACCTCTAAGACACTAAGTTAAGAGACAACAAATGAATGACCCATAATTTATACATATGCATAAAAATTAAAGTTAAATAATCAAGTTCAATATTGTTTAAAAAGTCATCATATTCACATTGACTTATGATATATTACATCTAAAAATAATCAATATTTTTCTTCACCATCCCAAAGTTTCATGTTTTTTATCACTAGGTAAAAAGCATAATAGACTATAGTATATGTAAAAATTTGATTATATTTTATTTTTCTTCTCCGTCACAAAATTGTAGGTTTTTCCGCCCTAAAAAACAAAGTTAATAGACTATAATCCATGACATATATTCTTTATAAAATTCGTTGTAATTAATATAAATAGTCAAGCTAGAATTTATTTATAATTGCCATTTTCACATTGAATTATGATATATTAGACGTAAATATATTTCATATGTTTCTTCTCTATCATCGAATTTCATGTTTCTTCGTCACTAAGTTACGGAGTTAAGAGACTATAAATGAATGAAAAACAAATTATATATACATGTGTAATCACTAAATTTTAATATTTAAGCTCAATGTTATTTGTATTCTCTATAATCACATTGTATTATGGTATAATAGATGTAAACAATTTCTATATAATTCTTCTTCTCCATCACCAAAATTTTAGTTTCTTCACCTCTAAGAAACTAAGTTAAGAGACAAAAAATGAATGACCCATAATTTATACATATGCATAACAATTAAAGTTAAATAATCAAGTTCAATATTGTTTAAAAATTCATCATATTCACATTGACTTATGATATATTACATCTAAAAATAATCAATATTTTTCTTCACCATCCCAAAGTTTCATGTTTTTTATTACTAAGTATAAAAACATAATAGACTATCGTATATGTAAAAAATTGATTATATTTTATTTTTCTTCTCCGTCACAAAGTTGTAGGTTTTTCCCCTAAAAACAAATTAATAGACTATAATCCATGACATATATTCTTTATAAAATCCGTAATAATTAATATAAATAGTCAAGCTAGAATTTATTTATAATTTCCATTTTCACATTGAATTATGATATATTAGACGTAAATATATTCCACATGTTTCTTCTCTATCATCGAATTTCATGTTTCTTCGTCACTAAGTTACGGAGTTAAGAGACTATAAATGAATGAAAAACAAATTATATATACATGGGTAATCACTAAAATTTAATATTTAAGGTCAATGTTATTTGCATTCACTATAATCACATTGTATTATGGTATAATAGATGTAAACAGTTTCGATATATTTCTTCTTCTCCATCACCAAAATTTTGGTTTCTTCAGCTCTAAGAAACTAAGTTAAGAGAATACAAATGAATGACCCATAATTTATACATTTTCATAACAATTAAAGTTAAATAATCAAGTTCAATATTGTTTAAATTCATCATATTCACATTGACTTATGATATATTACATCTAAAAATATTCAATATTTTCCTTCACCATCCCAAAGTTTCATGTTTTTTATCACTAGGTAAAAAACATAATAGACTATAGTATATGTAAAAAATTGATTATATTTTATTTTTCTTCTCCGTCACAAAATTGTATGTTTTCCCCCCTAAAAAACAAATTAATCGACTATAATCCATGAAATATATTCTTTATAAAATCCGTAATAATTAATATAAATAGTCAAGCTAGAATTTATTTATAATTGCCATTTTCACATTGAATTATGATAAATTAGACGTAAATATATTCCATATGTTTCTTCTCTATCATCGAATTTCATGTTTCTTCATCACTAAGTTACGAAGTTAAAAGACTATAAATGAATGAAAAACAAATTATATATACATGTGTAATCACTAAATTTTAATATTTAAGCTCAATGTTATTTGTATTCACTATAATCACATTGTATTATAGTATAATAGATGTAAACAATTTCTATATATTTCTTCTTCTCCATCACCAAAATTTTGGTTTCTTCACCTCTAAGAAACTAAGTTAAGAGACAACAAATGAATGAACCATAATTTATACATATGCATAACAATTAAAGTTAAATAATAAGGTTCAATATTGTTTAAATTCATCATATTCACATTGACTTAAGATATATTACATCTAAAATTTTTCAATATTTTCTTCACCATCCCAAAGTTTCATGTTTTTTATCACTAGGTAAAAAACATAATAGACTATAGTATATGTAAAAAATTGATTATATTTTATTTTTCTTCTCTGTCACAAAATTGTAGGTTTTCCGGCCCTAAAAAACAAAGTTAATAGACTATAATCCATGACATATATTCTTTATAAAATCCGTAATAATTAATATAAATAGTCAAGCTAGAATTTATTTATAATTGCCATTTTCACATTGAATTATGATATATTAGACGTAAATATATTCCATATGTTTCTTCTATATCATCGAATTTCATGTTTCTTCGTCACTAAGTTACAGAGTTCAGAGACTATAAATGAATGAAAAACAAATTATATATACATTGGTAATCACTAAAATTTAATATTTAAGCTCAATGTTATTTGTATTAACTATAATCACATTGTATTATGGTATAATAAATGTAAACAATTTCTATATATTTCTTCTTCTCCATCACCAAAATTTTGGTTTCTTCAGCTCTAAGAAACTAAGTTAAGAGACAACAAATGAATGACCCATAATTTATACATACGCATAACAATTAAAGTTAAATAATCAAGTTCAATATTGTTTAAATTCATCATATTCACATTGACTTATGATATATTACATCTAAAAATATTCAATATTTTTCTTCAAAATCCCAAAGTTTCATGTTTTTTTATCACTAAGTAAAAAACATAATAGACTATAGTATATGTAAGAAATTGATTATATTTTATTTTTCTTCTCCGTCACAAAATTGTAGGTTTTTCCCCCTAAAAAACAAATTAATAGACTATAATCCATGACATATATTCTTTATAAAATCCGTAATAATTAATATAAATAGTCAAGCTAGAATTTATTTATAATTGCCATTTACACATTGAATTATGATATATTAGACGTAAATATATTTCATATATTTCTTCTCTATCATCGAATTTCATGTTTCTTCGTCACTAAGTTACGGAGTTAAGAGACTATAAATGAATGAAAAACAAATTATATATACATGTGTAATCACTAAATTTTAATATTTAAGCTCAATGTTATTTGTATTCACTATAATCACATTGTATTATGGTATAATAGATGTAAACAATTTCTATATAATTCTTCTTCTCCATCACCAAAATTTTGGTTTCTTCAGCTCTAAGAAACTAAGTTAAGAGAATACAAATGAATGACTCATAATTTATACATATTCATAACACTTAAAGTTAAATAATCAAGTTCAATATTGTTTAAATTCATCATATTCACATTGGCTTATGATATATTACATCTAAAAATATTCAATATTTTTCTTCACCATCCCAAAGTTTCATGTTTTTTTTATCACTAGGTAAAAAACATAATAGACTATAGTATATGTAAAAAATTGATTATATTTTATTTTTCTTCTGTGTCACAAAATTGTAGGTTTTCCCGCCCGAAAAAACAAAATTAATAGACTATAATCCATGACATATATTCTTTATAAAATCCGTAATAATTAATATAAATAGTCAAGCTAGAATTTATTTATAATTGCCATTTTCACATTGAATTATGATATATTAGACGAAAATATATTCCATATGTTTCTTCTCTATCATCGAATTTCATGTTTCTTCATCACTAAGTTTCGGAGTTCAGAGACTATAAATGAATGAAAAACAAATTATATATACATTGGTAATCACTAAAATTTAATAATTAAGCTCAATGTTATTTGTATTCACTATAATCACATTGTATTATGGTATAATAGATGTAAACAATTTCTATATATTTCTTCTTCTCCATCACCAAAATTTTGGTTTCTTCAGCTCTAAGAAACTAAGTTAAGAGACAACAAATGAATGACCCATAATTTATACATATGCATAACAATTAAAGTTAAATAATCAAGTTCAATATTGTTTAAATTTATCATATTCACATTGACTTATGATATATTACATCTAAAAATATTCAATATTTTTTTTCAAAATCCCAAAGTTTCATGTTTTTTTATCACTAAGTAAAAAACATAATAGACTATAGTATATGTAAAAAATTGATTATATTTTATTTTTCTTCTCCGTCACAAAATTGTAGGTTTTTCCCCCAAAAAAACAAATTAATAGACTATAATCCATGACATATATTCTTTATACAATCCGTAATAATTAATATAAATAGTCAAGCTATAATTTATTTATAATTGCCATTTACACATTGAATTATGATATATTAGACGTAAATATATTTCATATATTTCTTCTCTATCACGAATTTCATGTTTCTTCGTCACTAAGTTACGGAGTTAAGAGACTATAAATGAATGAAAAACCAATTATATATACATGTGTAATCACTAAATTTTAATATTTAAGCTCAATGTTATTTGTATTCACTATAATCACATTGTATTATGGTATAATAGATGTAAACAATTTCTATATAATTCTTCTTCTCCATCACTAAAATTTTGGTTTCTTCAGCTCTAAGAAACTAAGTTAAGAGAATACAAATGAATGACCCATAATTTATACATATTCATAACAATTAAAGTTAAATAATCAAGTTCAATATTGTTTAAATTCATCATATTCACATTGACTTATGATATATTACATCTAAAATTTTTCAATATTTTCTTCACCATCCCAAAGTTTCATGTTTTTTATCACTAGGTAAAAAACATAATAGACTATAGTATATGTAAAAAATTGATTATATTTTATTTTTCTTCTCTGTCACAAAATTGTAGGTTTTCCCGCCCTAAAAAACAAAGTTAATAGACTATAATCCATGACATATATTCTTTATAAAATCCGTAATAATTAATATAAATAGTCAAGCTAGAATTTATTTATAATTGCCATTTTCACATTGAATTATGATATATTAGACGTAAATATATTCCATATGTTTCTTCTATATCATCGAATTTCATGTTTCTTCGTCACTAAGTTACAGAGTTCAGAGACTATAAATGAATGAAAAACAAATTATATATACATTGGTAATCACTAAAATTTAATATTTAAGCTCAATGTTATTTGTATTCACTATAATCACATTGTATTATGGTATAATAAATGTAAACAATTTCTATATATTTCTTCTTCTCCATCACCAAAATTTTGGTTTCTTCAGCTCTGAGAAACTAATTTAAGAGACAACAAATGAATGACCCATAATTTATACATATGCATAACAATTAAAGTTAAATAATCAAGTTCAATATTGTTTAAATTCATCATATTCACATTGACTTATGATATATTACATCTAAAAATATTCAATATTTTTCTTCAAAATCCCAAAGTTTCATGTTTTTTTATCACTAAGTAAAAAACATAATAGACTATAGTATATGTAAGAAATTGATTATATTTTATTTTTCTTCTCCGTCACAAAATTGTAGGTTTTCCCCCCTAAAAAACAAATTAATAGACTATAATCCATGACATATATTCTTTATAAAATCCGTAATAATTAATATAAATAGTCAAGCTAGAATTTATTTATAATTGCCATTTACACATTGAATTATGATATATTAGACGTAAATATATTTCATATATTTCTTCTCTATCATCGAATTTCATGTTTCTTCGTCACTAAGTTACGGAGTTAAGAGACTATAAATGAATGAAAAACAAATTATATATACATGTGTAATCACTAAATTTTAATATTTAAGCTCAATGTTATTTGTATTCACTATAATCACATTGTATTATGGTATAATAGATGTAAACAATTTCTATATAATTCTTCTTCTCCATCACCAAAATTTTGGTTTCTTCAGCTCTAAGAAACTAAGTTAAGAGAATACAAATGAATGACCCATAATTTATACATATTCATAACAATTAAAGTTAAATAATCAAGTTCAATATTGTTTAAATTCATCATATTCACATTGACTTATGATATATTACATCTAAAAATATTCAATATTTTTCTTCACCTTCCCAAAGTTTCATATTTTTTATCACTAGATAAAAAACATAATAGACTATAGTATATGTAAAAAATTGATTATATTTTATATTTCTTCTCCGTCACAAAATTGTAGGTTTTCCCCCCTAAAAAACAAAGTTAATAGACTATAATCCATGACATATATTCTTTATAAAACCCGTAATAATTAATATAAATAGTCAAGCTAAAATTTATTTATAATTGCCATTTTCACATTGAATTATGATATATTAGACGTAAATATATTCCATATGTTTCTTCTCTATCATCGAATTTCATGTTTCTTCGTCACTAAGTTACGGAGTTAAGAGACTATAAATGAATGAAAAACAAATTATATATACATGTGTAATCACTAAATTTTAATATTTAAGCTCAATGTTATTTGTATTCTCTATAATCACATTGTATTATGGTATAATAGATGTAAACAATTTCTATATAATTCTTCTCCTCCATCACCAAAATTTTAGTTTCTTCACCTCTAAGAAACTAAGTTAAGAGACAACAAATGAATGACCCATAATTTATACATATGCATAACAATTAAAGTTAAATAATCAAGTTCAATATTGTTTAAAAAGTCATCATATTCACATTGACTTATGATATATTACATCTAAAAATAATCAATATTTTTCTTCACCATCCCAAAGTTTCATGTTTTTTATCACTAGGTAAAAAGCATAATAGACTATAGTATATGTAAAAATTTGATTATATTTTATTTTTCTTCTCCGTCACAAAATTGTAGGTTTTTCCGCCCTAAAAAACAAAGTTAATAGACTATAATCCATGACATATATTCTTTATAAAATTCGTAGTAATTAATATAAAGTGTCAAGCTAGAATTTATTTATAATTGCCATTTTCACATTGAATTATGATATATTAGACGTAAATATATTTCATATGTTTCTTCTCTATCATCGAATTTTATGTTTCTTCGTCACTAAGTTACGGAGTTAAGAGACTATAAATGAATGAAAAACAAATTATATATACATGTGTAATCACTAAATTTTAATATTTAAGCTCAATGTTATTTGTATTCTCTATAATCACATTGTATTATGGTATAATAGATGTAAACAATTTCTATATAATTCTTCTTCTCCATCACCAAAATTTTAGTTTCTTCACCTCTAAGAAACTAAGTTAAGAGACAAAAAATGAATGACCCATAATTTATACATATGCATAACAATTAAAGTTAAATAATCAAGTTCAATATTGTTTAAAAATTCATCATATTCACATTGACTTATGATATATTACATCTAAAAATAATCAATATTTTTCTTCACCATCCCAAAGTTTCATGTTTTTTATTACTAAGTATAAAAACATAATAGACTATCGTATATGTAAAAAATTGATTATATTTTATTTTTCTTCTCCGTCACAAAGTTGTAGGTTTTTCCCCTAAAAAACAAATTAATAGACTATAATCCATGACA
Organism: Lathyrus sativus; assembly: GCA_963859935.3. NCBI lineage: Eukaryota > Viridiplantae > Streptophyta > Magnoliopsida > Fabales > Fabaceae > Lathyrus > Lathyrus sativus. The sequence continues at coordinate 2,674,354 of OZ012741.1, read as the reverse complement.
TATATTCTTTATAAAATCCGTAATAATTAATATAAATAGTCAAGCTAGAATTTATTTATAATTTCCATTTTCACATTGAATTATGATATATTAGACGTAAATATATTCCACATGTTTCTTCTCTATCATCGAATTTCATGTTTCTTCGTCACTAAGTTACGGAGTTAAGAGACTATAAATGAATGAAAAACAAATTATATATACATGGGTAATCACTAAAATTTAATATTTAAGGTCAATGTTATTTGCATTCACTATAATCACATTGTATTATGGTATAATAGATGTAAACAGTTTCGATATATTTCTTCTTCTCCATCACCAAAATTTTGGTTTCTTCAGCTCTAAGAAACTAAGTTAAGAGAATACAAATGAATGACCCATAATTTATACATTTTCATAACAATTAAAGTTAAATAATCAAGTTCAATATTGTTTAAATTCATCATATTCACATTGACTTATGATATATTACATCTAAAAATATTCAATATGTTCCTTCACCATCCCAAAGTTTCATGTTTTTTATCACTAGGTAAAAAACATAATAGACTATAGTATATGTAAAAAATTGATTATATTTTATTTTTCTTCTCCGTCACAAAATTGTAGGTTTTTCCGCCCTAAAAAACAAAGTTAATAGACTATAATCCATGACATATATTCTTTATAAAATTCGTAATAATTAATATAAATAGTCAAGCTAGAATTTATTTATAATTGCCATTTTCACATTGAATTATGATATATTAGATGTAAATATATTCCATATGTTTCTTCTCTATCATCGAATTTCATGTTTCTTCGTCACTAAGTTACGGAGTTAAGAGACTATAAATGAATGAAAAACAAATTATATATACATGTGTAATCACAAAATTTTAATATTTAAGCTCAATGTTATTTGTATTCTCTATAATCACATTGTATTATGGTATAATAGATGTAAACAATTTCTATATATTTCTTCTTCTCCATCTTCAAAATTTTGGTTTCTTCAGCTCTAAGAAACTAAGTTAAGAGACAACAAATGAATGACCCATAATTTATACATATGCATAACAATTAAAGTTAAATAATCAAGTTCAATATTGTTTAAATTCATCATATTCACATTGACTTATGATATATTACATCTAAAAATAATCAATATTTTTCTTCACCATCCCAAAGTTTCATGTTTTTTATTACTAAGTAAAAAAACATAATAGACTATCGTATATGTAAAAAATTGATTATATTTTATTTTTCTTCTCCGTCACAAAGTTGTAGGTTTTTCCCCTAAAAAACAAATTAATAGACTATAATCCATGACATATAATCTTTATAAAATCCGTAATAATTAATATAAATAGTCAAGCTAGAATTTATTTATAATTGCCATTTTCACATTGAATTATGATATATTAGACGTAAATATATTCCATATGTTTCTTCTCTATCATCGAATTTCATGTTTCTTCGTCACTAAGTTACGGAGTTAAGAGACTATAAATGAATGAAAAACAAATTATATATACATGTGTAATCACAAAATTTTATTATTTAAGCTCAATGTTATTTGTATTCTCTATAATCACATTGTATTATGGTATAATAGATGTAAACAATTTCGATATATTTCTTCTTCTCCATCACCAAAAGTTTGGTTTCTTCAGCTCTATGAAACTAAGTTAAGAGACAACAAATGAATGACCCATAATTTATACATATGCATAACAATTAAAGTTAAATAATCAAGTTCAATACTGTTTAAATTCATCATATTCACATTGACTTATGATATATTACAACTAAAAATATTCAATATTTTTCTTCACCATCCCAAAGTTTCATGTTTTTTTTATCACTAGGTAAAAAACATAATAGACTATAGTATATGTAAAAAGTAGATTATATTTTATTTTTCTTCTCCGTCACAAAGTTGTATGTTTTTCCCCTAAAAAACAAATTAATAGAATATAATCCATGACACATATTCTTTATAAAATCCGTAATAATTAATATAAATAGTGAAGCTAGAATTTATTTATAATTTCCAGTTTCACATTGAATTATGATATATTAGATGTAAATATATTCCATATGTTTCTTCTCTATCATCGAATTTCATGTTTCTTCGTCACTAAGTTACGGAGTTAGGAGTTAAGAGACTATAAATGAATGAAAAACAAATTATATATACATGGGTAATCACTAAAATTTAATATTTAAGATCAATGTTATTTGCATTCACTATAATCACATTGTATTATGGTATAATAGATGTAAACAATTTCGATATATTTCTTCTTTTCCATCACCAAAATTTTAGTTTCTTCAGCTCTTAGAAACTAAGTTAAGAGACAACAAATGAATGACCCATAAATTATACATATGCATAGCAATTAAAGTTAAATAATCAAGTTCAATATTGTTTAAATTCATCATATTCACATTGACTTATGGTATATTACATCTAAAAATATTCAATATTTTTCTTCACCATCCCAAAGTTTCATGTTTTTTATCACTAGGGAAAAAACATAATAGACTATAGTATATGTAAAAAATTGATTATATTTTATTTTTCTTCTCCGTCACAAAATTGTAGGTTTTTCCGCCCTAAAAAACAAAGTTAATAGACTATAATCCATGACATATATTCTTTATAAAATCCGTAATAATTAATATAAATAGTCAAGCTAGAGTTTATTTATAATTGCCATTTTCACATTGAATTATGATATATTAGACGTAAATATATTCCATATGTTTCTTCTCTATCATCGAATTTCATGTTTCTTCGTCACTAAGTTACGGAGTTAAGAGACTATAAATGAATGAAAAACAAATTATATATACATGTGTAATCACAAAATTTTATTATTTAAGCTCAATGTTATTTGTATTCTCTATAATCACATTGTATTATGGTATAATAGATGTAAACAATTTCGATATATTTCTTCTTCTCCATCACCAAAATTTTGGTTTCTTCAGCTCTATGAAACTAAGTTAAGAGACAACAAATGAATGACCCATAATTTATACATATGCATAACAATTAAAGTTAAATAATCAAGTTCAATACTGTTTAAATTCATCATATTCACATTGACTTATGATATATTACAACTAAAAATATTCAATATTTTTCTTCACCATCCCAAAGTTTCATGTTTTTTTTATCACTAGGTAAAAAACATAATAGACTATAGTATATGTAAAAAGTAGATTATATTTTATTTTTCTTCTCCGTCACAAAGTTGTATGTTTTTCCCCTAAAAAACAAATTAATAGAATATAATCCATGACACATATTCTTTATAAAATCCGTAATAATTAATATAAATAGTGAAGCTAGAATTTATTTATAATTTCCAGTTTCACATTGAATTATGATATATTAGATGTAAATATATTCCATATGTTTCTTCTCTATCATCGAATTTCATGTTTCTTCGTCACTAAGTTACGGAGTTAAGAGACTATAAATGAATGAAAAACAAATTATATATACATGGGTAATCACTAAAATTTAATATTTAAGATCAATGTTATTTGCATTCACTATAATCACATTGTATTATGGTATAATAGATGTAAACAATTTCGATATATTTCTTCTTTTCCATCACCAAAATTTTGGTTTCTTCAGCTCTTAGAAACTAAGTTAAGAGACAACAAATGAATGACCCATAAATTATACATATGCATAGCAATTAAAGTTAAATAATCAAGTTCAATATTGTTTAAATTCATCATATTCACATTGACTTATGGTATATTACATCTAAAAATATTCAATATTTTTCTTCACCATCCCAAAGTTTCATGTTTTTTATCACTAGGGAAAAAACATAATAGACTATAGTATATGTAAAAAATTGATTATATTTTATTTTTCTTCTCCGTCACAAAATTGTAGGTTTTTCCGCCCTAAAAAACAAAGTTAATAGACTATAATCCATGACATATATTCTTTATAAAATCCGTAATAATTAATATAAATAGTCAAGCTAGAATTTATTTATAATTGCCATTTTCACATTGAATTATGATATATTAGACGTAAATATATTCCATATGTTTCTTCTCTATCATCGAATTTCATGTTTCTTCGTCACTAAGTTACAGAGTTAAGAGACTATAAATGAATGAAAAACAAATTATATACACATGTGTAATCACAAAATTTTAATATTTAAGCTCAATGTTATTTGTATTCTCTATAATCACATTGTATTATGGTATAATAGATGTAAACAATTTCTATATATTTCTTCTTCTCCATCACCAAAATATTGGTTTCTTCAGCTCTAAGAAACTAAGTTAACAGACAACAAATGAATGACCCATAATTTATACATATGCATAACAATTAAAGTTAAATAATCAAGTTCAATATTGTTTAAATTCATCATATTCACATTGACTTATGATATATTACATCTAAAAATATTCAATATTTTTCTTCACCATCCCAAAGTTTCATGTTTTTTTTATCACTAGGTAAAAAACATAATATACTATAGTATATGTAAAAAATAGATTATATTTTATTTTTCTTCTCCGTCACAAAGTTGTATGTTTTTCCCCTAAAAAATAAATTAATAGACTATAATCCATGACATATATTCTTTATAAAATCCGTAATAATTAATATAAATAGTCAAGCTAGAATTTATTTATAATTTCCATTTTCACATTGAATTATAATATATTAGACGTAAATATATTCCATATGTTTCTTCTCTATCATCGAATTTCATGTTTCTTCGTCACTAAGTTACGGAGTTAAGAGACTATAAATGAATGAAAAACATATTATATATACATGGGTAATCACTAAAATTTAATATTTAAGCTCAATGTTATTTGCATTCACTATAATCACATTGTATTATGGTATAATAGATGTAAATAATTTCGATATATTTCTTCTTCTCCATCACCAAAATTTTGGTTTCTTCAGCTCTAAGAAACTAAGTTAAGATACAACAAATGAATGACCCATAAATTATACGTATGCATAACAATTAAAGTTAAATAATCAAGTTCAATATTGTTTAAATTCATCATATTCACATTGACTTATGGTATATTACATCTAAAAATATTCAATATTTTTCTTCACCATCTCAAAGTTTCATGTTTTTTATCACTAGGTAAAAAGCATAACAGACTATAGTATATGTAAAAAATTGATTATATTTTATTTTTCTTCTCCGTCACAAAATTGTAGGTTTTTCTGCCCTAAAAAACAAAGTTAATAGACTATAATCCATGACATATATTCTTTATAAAATTCGTAATAATTAATATAAATAGTCAAGCTAGAATTTATTTATAATTGCCATTTTCACAGTGAATAATGATATATTAGACGTAAATATATTCCATATGTTTCTTCTCTATCATCGAATTTCATGTTTCTTCGTCACTAAGTTACGGAGTTAAGAGACTATAAATGAATGAAAAACAAATTATATATACATGTGTAATCACTAAATTTTAATATTTAAGCTCAATGTTATTTGTATTCTCTATAATCACATTGTATTATGGTATAATAGATGTAAACAATTTCTATATAATTCTTCTTCTCCATCACCAAAATTTTAGTTTCTTCACCTCTAAGAAACTAAGTTAAGAGACAACAAATGAATGACCCATAGTTTATACATATGCATAACAATTAAAGTTAAATAATCAAGTTCAATATTGTTTAAAAATTCATCATATTCACATTGACTTATGATATATTACATCTAAAAATAATCAATATTTTTCTTCACCATCCCAAAGTTTCATGTTTTTTATTACTAAGTAAAAAAACATAATAGACTATCGTATATGTAAAAAATTGATTATATTTTATTTTTCTTCTCCGTCACAAAGTTGTAGGTTTTTCCCCCTAAAAAACAAATAATAGACTATAATACATCACATATATTCTTTATAAAATCCGTAATAATTAATATAAATAGTCAAGCTAGAATTTATTTATAATTTCCATTTTCACATTGAATTATGATATATTAGACATAAATATATTCCACATGTTTCTTCTCTATCATCGAATTTCATGTTTCTTCGTCACTAAGTTACGGAGTTAAGAGACTATAAATGAATGAAAAACAAATTATATATACATGTGTAATCACTAAAATTTAATATTTAAGCTCAATGTTATTTGCATTCACTATAATCACATTGTATTATGGTATAATAGATGTAAACAATTTCGATATATTTCTTCTTCTCCATCACCAAAATTTTGGTTTCTTCAGCTCTAAGAAACTAAGTTAAGAAACAACAAATGAATGACCCATAATTTATACATATGCATAACAATTAAAGTTAAATAATCAAGTTAAATATTGTTTAAATTCATCACATTCACATTGACTTATGGTATATTACATCTAAAAATATTCAATATTTTTCTTCACCATCCCAAAGTTTCATGTTTTTTATCACTAGGTAAAAAACATAATAGACTATAGTATATGTAAAAAATTGATTATATTTTATTTTTCTTCTCCGTCACAAAATTGTAGGTTTTTCCGCCCTAAAAAACAAAGTTAATAGACTATAATCCATGACATATATTCGTTATAAAATCCGTAATAATTAATATAAATAGTCAAGCTAGAATTTATTTATAATTGCCATTTTCACATTGAATTATGATATATTAGACGTAAATATATTCCATATGTTTCTTCTCTATCATCGAATTTCATGTTTCTTCGTCACTAAGTTACGGAGTTAAGAGACTATAAATGAATGAAAAACAAATTATATATACATGTGTAATCACAAAATTTTATTATTTAAGCTCAATGTTATTTGTATTCTCTATAATCACATTGTATTATGGTATAATAGATGTAAACAATTTCTATATATTTCTTCTTCTCCATCACCAAAATTTTGGTTTCTTCAGCTCTAAGAAACTAAGTTAAGAGACAACAAATGAATGACCCATAATTTATACATATGCATAACAATTAAAGTTAAATAATCAAGTTCAATACTGTTTAAATTCATCATATTCACATTGACTTATGATATATTACATCTAAAAATATTCAATATTTTTCTTCACCATCCCAAAGTTTCATGTTTTTTTTATCACTAGGTAAAAAACATAATAGACTATAGTATATGTAAAAAGTAGATTATATTTTATTTTTCTTCTCCGTCACAAAGTTGTATGTTTTTCCCCTAAAAAACAAATTAATAGAATATAATCCATGACATATATTCTTTATAAAATCCGTAATAATTAATATAAATAGTCAAGCTAGAATTTATTTATAATTTCCAGTTTCACATTGAATTATGATATATTAGATGTAAATATATTCCATATGTTTCTTCTCTATCATCGAATTTCATGTTTCTTCGTCACTAAGTTACGGAGTTAAGAGACTATAAATGAATGAAAACCAAATTATATATACATGTGTAATCACAAAATTTTATTATTTAAGCTCAATGTTATTTGTATTCTCTATAATCACATTGTATTATGGTATAATAGATGTAAATAATTTCTATATATTTCTTCTTCTCCATCACCAAAATTTTGGTTTCTTCAGCTCTAAGAAACTAAGTTAAGAGACAACAAATGAATGACCCATAATTTATACATATGCATAACAATTAAAGTTAAATAATCAAGTTCAATACTGTTTAAATTCATCATATTCACATTGACTTATGATATATTACATCTAAAAATATTCAATATTTTTCTTCACCATCCCAAAGTTTCATGTTTTTTTTATCACTAGGTAAAAAACATAATAGACTATAGTATATGTAAAAAGTAGATTATATTTTATTTTTCTTCTCCGTCACAAAGTTGTATGTTTTTCCCCTAAAAAACAAATTAATAGAATATAATCCATGACATATATTCTTTATAAAATCCGTAATAATTAATATAAATAGTCAAGCTAGAATTTATTTATAATTTCCAGTTTCACATTGAATTATGATATATTAGATTTAAATATATTCCATATGTTTCTTCTCTATCATCGAATTTCATGTTTCTTCGTCACTAAGTTACGGAGTTAAGAGACTATAAATGAATGAAAACCAAATTATATATACATGTGTAATCACAAAATTTTATTATTTAAGCTCAATGTTATTTGTATTCTCTATAATCACATTGTATTATGGTATAATAGATGTAAATAATTTCTATATATTTCTTCTTCTCCATCACCAAAATTTTGGTTTCTTCAGCTCTAAGAAACTAAGTTAAGAGACAACAAATGAATGACCCATAATTTATACATATGCATAACAATTAAAGTTAAATAATCAAGTTCAATACTGTTTAAATTCATCATATTCACATTGACTTATGATATATTACATCTAAAAATATTCAATATTTTTCTTCACCATCCCAAAGTTTCATGTTTTTTTATCACTAGGGAAAAAACATAATAGACTATAGTATATGTAAAAAATAGATTATATTTTATTTTTCTTCTCCGTCACAAAGTTGTATGTTTTTCCCCTAAAAAACAAATTAATAGAATATAATCCATGACATATATTCTTTATAAAGTCCGTAATAATTAATATAAATAGTCAAGCTAGAATTTATTTATAATTTCCAGTTTCACATTGAATTATGATATATTAGATGTAAATATATTTCATATGTTTCTTCTCTATCATCGAATTTCATGTTTCTTCGTCACTAAGTTACGGAGTTAAGAGACTATAAATGAATGAAAAACAAATTATATATACATGTGTAATCACTAAATTTTAATATTTAAGCTCAATGTTATTTGTATTCTCTATAATCACATTGTATTATGGTATAATAGATGTAAACAATTTCTATATAATTCTTCTTCTCCATCACCAAAATTTTAGTTTCTTCACCTCTAAGAAACTAAGTTAAGAGACAACAAATGAATGACCCATAAATTATACATATGCATAACAATTAAAGTTAAATAATCAAGTTCAATATTGTTTAAAAATTCATCATATTCACATTAACTTATGATATATTACATCTAAAAATAATCAATATTTTTCTTCACCATCCCAAAGTTTCATGTTTTTTATTACTAAGTAAAAAAACATAATAGACTATCGTATATGTAAAAAATTGATTATATTTTATTTTTCTTCTCCGTCACAAAGTTGTAGGTTTTTCGCCCTAAAAAACAAATAATAGACTATAATCCATCACATATATTCTTTATAAAATCCGTAATAATTAATATAAATAGTCAAGCTAGAATTTATTTATAATTTCCATTTTCACATTGAATTATGATATATTAGACATAAATATATTCCACATGTTTCTTCTCTATCATCGAATTTCATGTTTCTTCGTCACTAAGTTACGGAGTTAAGAGACTATAAATGAATGAAAAACAAATTATATATACTTGGGTAATCACTAAAATTTAATATTTAAGCTCAATGTTATTTGCATTCACTATAATCACATTGTATTATGGTATAATAGATGTAAACAATTTCGATATATTTCTTCTTCTCCATCACCAAAATTTTGGTTTCTTCAGCTCTAAGAAACTAAGTTAAGAAACAACAAATGAATGACCCATAATTTATACATATGCATAACAATTAAAGTTAAATAATCAAGTTCAATATTGTTTAAATTCATCACATTCACATTGACTTATGGTATATTACATCTAAAAATATTCAATATTTTTCTTCACCATCCCAAAGTTTCATGTTTTTTATCACTAGGTAAAAAACTTAATAGACTATAGTATATGTAAAAAATTGATTATATTTTATTTTTCTTCTCCGTCACAAAATTGTAGGTTTTTCCGCCCTAAAAAACAAAGTTAATAGACTATAATCCATGACATATATGCTTTAAAAAATCCGTAATAATTAATATAAATAGTCAAGCTAGAATTTATTTATAATTGCCATTTTCACATTGAATTATGATATATTAGACGTAAATATATTCCATATGTTTCTTCTCTATCATCGAATTTCATGTTTCTTCGTCACTAAGTTACGGAGTTAAGAGACTATAAATGAATGAAAAACAAATTATATATACATGGGTAATCACTAAAATTTAATATTTAAGCTCAATGTTATTTGCATTCATTATAATCACATTGTATTATGGTATAATAGATGTAAACAATTTCGATATATTTCTTCTTCTCCATCACCAAAATTTTGGTTTCTTCAGCTCTAAGAAACTAAGTTAAGTAACAACAAATGAATGACCCATAAATTATACATATGCATAACAATTAAAGTTAAATAATCAAGTTCAATATTGTTTAAATTCATCATATTCACATTGACTTATGGTATATTACATCTAAAAATATTCAATATTTTTCTTCACCATCCCAAAGTTTCATGTTTTTTATCACTAGGTAAAAAACATAATAGACTATAGTATATGTAAAAAATTGATTATATTTTATTTTTCTTCTCCGTCACAAAATTGTAGGTTTTTCCGCCATAAAAAACAAAGTTAATAGACTATAATACATGACATATATTCTTTACAAAATTCGTAATAATTAATATAAATAGTCAAGCTAGAATTTATTTATAATTGCCTTTTTCACATTGAATTATGATATATTAGACGTAAATATATTCCATATGTTTCTTCTCTATCATCGAATTTCATGTTTCTTCGTCACTAAGTTACGGAGTTAAGAGACTATAAATGAATGAAAAACAAATTATATATACATGTGTAATCACTAAATTTTAATATTTAAGCTCAATGTTATTTGTATTCTCTATAATCACATTGTATTATGGTATAATAGATGTAAACAATTTCTATATAATTCTTCTTCTCCATCACCAAAATTTTAGTTTCTTCACCTCTAAGAAACTAAGTTAAGAGACAACAAATGAATGACCCATAATTTATATATATGCATAACAATTAAAGTTAAATAATCAAGTTCAATTTTGTTTAAAAATTCATCATATTCACATTGACTTATGATATATTACATCTAAAAATAATCAATATTTTTCTTCACCATCCCAAAGTTTCATGTTTTTTATTACTAAGTAAAAAAACATAATAGACTATCGTATATGTAAAAAATTGATTATATTTTATTTTTCTTCTCAGTCACAAAGTTGTAGGTTTTTCCCCCTAAAAAACAAATAATAGACTATAATCCATCACATATATTCTTTATAAAATCCGTAATAATTAATATAAATAGTCAAGCTAGAATTTATTTATAATTTCCATTTTCACATTGAATTATGATATATTAGACATTAATATATTCCACATGTTTCTTCTCTATCATCGAATTTCATGTTTCTTCGTCACTAAGTTACGGAGTTAAGAGACTATAAATGAATGAAAAACAAATTATATATACATGGGTAATCACTAAAATTTAATATTTAAGCTCAATGATATTTGCATTCACTATAATCACATTGTATTATGGTATAATAGATGTAAACAATTTCGATATATTTCTTCTTCTCCATCACCAAAATTTTGGTTTCTTCAGCTCTAAGAAACTAAGTTAAGAAACAACAAATGAATGACCCATAATTTATACATATGCATAACAATTAAAGTTAAATAATCAAGTTAAATATTGTTTAAATTCATCACATTCACATTGACTTATGGTATATTACATCTAAAAATATTCAATATTTTTCTTCACCATCCCAAAGTTTCATGTTTTTTATCACTAGGTAAAAAACATAATAGACTATAGCATATGTAAAAAATTGATTATATTTTATTTTTCTTCTCCGACACAAAATTGTAGGTTTTTCCGCCCTAAAAAACAAAGTTAATAGACTATAATCCATGACATATATTCTTTATAAAATTCGTAATAATTAATATAAATAGTCAAGCTAGAATTTATTTATAATTGCCATTTTCACATTGAATTATGATATATTAGACGTAAATATATTCCATATGTTTCTTCTCTATCATCGAATTTCATGTTTCTTCGTCACTAAGTTACGGAGTTAAGAGACTATAAATGAATGAAAAACAAATTATATATACATGTGTAATCACTAAATTTTAATATTTAAGCTCAATGTTATTTGTATTCTCTATAATCACATTGTATTATGGTATAATAGATGTAAACAATTTCTATATAATTCTTCTTCTCCATCACCAAAATTTTAGTTTCTTCACCTCTAAGAAACTAAGTTAAGAGACAACAAATGAATGACCCATAATTTATACATATGCATAACAATTAAAGTTAAATAATCAAGTTCAATATTGTTCAAAAATTCATCATATTCACATTAACTTATGATATATTACATCTAAAAATAATCAATATTTTTCTTCACCATCCCAAAGTTTCATGTTTTTTATTACTAAGTAAAAAAACATAATAGACTATCGTATATGTAAAAAATTGATTATATTTTATTTTTCTTCTCCGTCACAAAGTTGTAGGTTTTTCCCCCTAAAAAACAAATAATAGACTATAATCCATGACATATATTCTTTATAAAATCCGTAATAATTAATATAAATAGTCAATCTAGAATTTATTTATAAATTCCATTTTCACATTGAATTATGAAATATTAAACGTAAATATATTCCACATGTTTCTTCTCTATCATCGAATTTCATGTTTCTTCGTCACTAAGTTACGGAGTTAAGAGACTATAAATGAATGAAAAACAAATTATATATACATGGGTAATCACTAAAATTTAATATTTAAGCTCAATGTTATTTGCATTCACTATAATCACATTGTATTATGGTATAATAGATGTAAACAATTTCGATATATTTCTTCTTCTCCATCACCAAAATTTTGGTTTCTTCAGCTCTAAGAAACTAAGTTAAAAGACAACAAATGAATGACCCATGATTTATACATATGCATAACAATTAAAGTTAAATAATCAAGTTCAATATTGTTTAAATTCATCATATTCACATTGGCTTATGATATATTACATCTAAAAATATTCAATATTTTTCTTCACCATCCCAAAGTTTCATGTTTTTTTTATCACTAGGTAAAAAACATAATAGACTATAGTATATGTAAAAAATAGATTATATTTTATTTTTCTTCTCCGTCACAAAGTTGTATGTTTTTCCCCTAAAAAACAAATTAATATACTATAATCCATGACATATATTCTTTATAAAATCAGTAATAATTAATATAAATAGTCAAGCTAGAATTTATTTATAATTTCCATTTTCACATTGAATTATGATATATTAGACGTAAATATATTCCATATGTTTCTTCTCTATCATCGAATTTCATGTTTCTTCGTCACTAAGTTACGGAGTTAAGAGACTATAAATGAATGAAAAACAAATTATATATACATGGGTAATCACTAAAATTTAATATTTAAGCTCAATGTTATTTGCATTCACTATAATCACATTGTATTATGGTATAATAGATGTAAACAATTTCGATATATTTCTTCTTCTCCATCACCAAAATTTTGGTTTCTTCAGCTCTAAGAAACTAAGTTAAGAGACAACAAATGAATGACCCATAATTTATACATATGCATAACAATTAAAGTTAAATAATCAAGTTCAATATTGTTTAAATTCATCATATTCACATTGACTTATGGTATATTACATCTAAAAATATTCAATATTTTTCTTCACCATCCCAAAGTTTCATGTTTTTTATCACTAGGTAAAAAACATAATAGACTATAGTATATGTAAAAAATTGATTATATTTTATTTTTCTTCTCCGTCACAAAATTGTAGGTTTTTCCGCCCTAAAAAACAAAGTTAATAGACTATAATACATGACATATATTCTTTATAAAATTCGTAATAATTAATATAAATAGTCAAGCTAGAATTTATTTATAATTTCCTTTTTCACATTGAATTATGATATATTAGACGTAAATATATTCCATATGTTTCTTCTCTATCATCGAATTTCATGTTTCTTCGTCACTAAGTTACGGAGTTAAGAGACTATAAATGAATGAAAAACAAATTATATATACATGTGTAATCACTAAATTTTAATATTTAAGCTCAATGTTATTTGTATTCTCTATAATCACATTGTATTATGGTATAATAGATGTAAACAATTTCTATATAATTCTTCTTCTCCATCACCAAAATTTTAGTTTCTTCACCTCTAAGAAACTAAGTTAAGAGACAACAAATGAATGACCCATAATTTATACATATGCATAACAATTAAAGTTAAATAATCAAGTTCAATTTTGTTTAAAAATTCATCATATTCACATTGACTTATGATATATTACATCTAAAAATAATCAATATTTTTCTTCACCATCACAAAGTTTCATGTTTTTTATTACTAAGTAAAGAAACATAATAGACTATCGTATATGTAAAAAATTGATTATATTTTATTTTTCTTCTCCGTCACAAAGTTGTAGGTTTTTCCCCCTAAAAAACAAATAATAGACTATAATCCATCACATATATTCTTTATAAAATCCGTAATAATTAATATAAATAGTCAAGCTAGAATTTATTTATAATTTCCATTTTCACATTGAATTATGATATATTAGACATAAATATGTTCCACATGTTTCTTCTCTATCATCGAATTTCATGTTTCTTCGTCACTAAGTTACGGAGTTAAGAGACTATAAATGAATGAAAAACAAATTATATATACATGGGTAATCACTAAAATTTAATATTTAAGCTCAATGTTATTTGCATTCACTATAATCACATTGTATTATGGTATAATAGATGTAAACAATTTCAATATATTTCTTCTTCTCCATCACCAAAATTTTGGTTTCTTCAGCTCTAAGAAACTAAGTTAAGAAACAACAAATGAATGACCCATAATTTATACATATGCATAACAATTAAAGTTAAATAATCAAGTTAAATATTGTTTAAATTCATCACATTCACATTGACTTATGGTATATTACATCTAAAAATATTCAATATTTTTCTTCACCATCCCAAAGTTTCATGTTTTTTATCACTAGGTAAAAAACATAATAGACTAAAGTATATGTAAAAAATTGATTATATTTTATTTTTCTTCTCCGACACAAAATTGTAGGTTTTTCCGCCCTAAAAAACAAAGTTAATAGACTATAATCCATGACATATATTCTTTATAAAATTTGTAATAATTAATATAAATAGTCAAGCTAGAATTTATTTATAATTGCCATTTTCACATTGAATTATGATATATTAGACGTAAATATATTCCATATGTTTCTTCTCTATCATCGAATTTCATGTTTCTTCGTCACTAAGTTACGGAGTTAAGAGACTATAAATGAATGAAAAACAAATTATATATACATGTGTAATCACTAAATTTTAATATTTAAGCTCAATGTTATTTGTATTCTCTATAATCACATTGTATTATGGTATAATAGATGTAAACAATTTCTATATAATTCTTCTTCTCCATCACCAAAATTTTAGTTTCTTCACCTCTAAGAAACTAAGTTAAGAGACAACAAATGAATGACCCATAATTTATACATATGCATAACAATTAAAGTTAATAATCAAGTTCAATATTGTTTAAAAATTCTTCATATTCACATTAACTTATGATATATTACATCTAAAAATAATCAATATTTTTCTTCACCATCCCAAAGTTTCATGTTTTTTATTACTAAGTAAAAAAACATAATAGACTATCGTATATGTAAAAAATTGATTATATTTTATTTTTCTTCTCCGTCACAAAGTTGTAGGTTTTTCCCCCTAAAAAACAAATAATAGACTATAATCCATGACATATATTCTTTATAAAATCCGTAATAATTAATATAAATAGTCAAGCTAGAATTTATTTATAATTTCCATTTTCACATTGAATTATGATATATTAAACGTAAATATATTCCACATGTTTCTTCTCTATCATCGAATTTCATGTTTCTTCGTCACTAAGTTACGGAGTTAAGAGACTATAAATGAATGAAAAACAAATTATATATACATGGGTAATCACTAAAATTTAATATTTAAGCTCAATGTTATTTGCATTCACTATAATCACATTGTATTATGGTATAACAGATGTAAACAATTTCGATATATTTCTTCTTCTCCATCACCAAAATTTTGGTTTCTTCAGCTCTAAGAAACTAAGTTAAAAGACAACAAATGAATGACCCATGATTTATACATATGCATAACAATTAAAGTTAAATAATCAAGTTCAATATTGTTTAAATTCATCATATTCACATTGGCTTATGATATATTACATCTAAAAATATTCAATATTTTTCTTCACCATCCCAAAGTTTCATGTTTTTTTTATCACTAGGTAAAAAACATAATAGACTATAGTATATGTAAAAAATAGATTATATTTTATTTTTCTTCTCCGTCACAAAGTTGTACGTTTTTCCCCTAAAAAACAAATTAATAGACTATAATCCATGACATATATTCTTTATAAAATCCGTAATAATTAATATAAATAGTCAAGCTAGAATTTATTTATAATTTCCATTTTCACATGGAATTATGATATATTAGACGTAAATATATTCCATATGTTTCTTCTCTATCATCGAATTTCATGTTTCTTCGTCACTAAGTTACGGAGTTAAGAGACTATAAATGAATGAAAAACAAATTATATATACATGGGTAATCACTAAAATTTAATATTTAAGCTCAATGTTATTTGCATTCACTATAATCACATTGTATTATGGTATAATAGATGTAAACAATTTCGATATATTTCTTCTTCTCCATCACCAAAATTTTGGTTTCTTCAGCTCTAAGAAACTAAGTTAAGAGACAACAAATGAATGACCCATAATTTATACATATGCATAACAATTAAAGTTAAATAATCAAGTTCAATATTGTTTAAATTCATCATATTCACATTGACTTATGGTATATTACATCTAAAAATATTCAATATTTTTCTTCACCATCCCAAAGTTTCATGTTTTTTATCACTAGGTAAAAAACATAATAGACTATAGTATATGTAAAAAATTGATTATATTTTATTTTTCTTCTCCGTCACAAAATTGTAGGTTTTTCCGCCCTAAAAAACAAAGTTAATAGACTATAATACATGACATATATTCTTTATAAAATTCGTAATAATTAATATAAATAGTCAAGCTAGAATTTATTTATAATTTCCTTTTTCACATTGAATTATGATATATTAGACGTAAATATATTCCATATGTTTCTTCTCTATCATCGAATTTCATGTTTCTTCGTCACTAAGTTACGGAGTTAAGAGACTATAAATGAATGAAAAACAAATTATATATACATGTGTAATCACTAAATTTTAATATTTAAGCTCAATGTTATTTGTATTCTCTATAATCACATTGTATTATGGTATAATAGATGTAAACAATTTCTATATAATTCTTCTTCTCCATCACCAAAATTTTAGTTTCTTCACCTCTAAGAAACTAAGTTAAGAGACAACAAATGAATGACCCATAATTTATACATATGCATAACAATTAAAGTTAAATAATCAAGTTCAATTTTGTTTAAAAATTCATCATATTCACATTGACTTATGATATATTACATCTAAAAATAATCAATATTTTTCTTCACCATCACAAAGTTTCATGTTTTTTATTACTAAGTAAAGAAACATAATAGACTATCGTATATGTAAAAAATTGATTATATTTTATTTTTCTTCTCCGTCACAAAGTTGTAGGTTTTTCCCCCTAAAAAACAAATAATAGACTATAATCCATCACATATATTCTTTATAAAATCCGTAATAATTAATATAAATAGTCAAGCTAGAATTTATTTATAATTTCCATTTTCACATTGAATTATGATATATTAGACATAAATATGTTCCACATGTTTCTTCTCTATCATCGAATTTCATGTTTCTTCGTCACTAAGTTACGGAGTTAAGAGACTATAAATGAATGAAAAACAAATTATATATACATGGGTAATCACTAAAATTTAATATTTAAGCTCAATGTTATTTGCATTCACTATAATCACATTGTATTATGGTATAATAGATGTAAACAATTTCAATATATTTCTTCTTCTCCATCACCAAAATTTTGGTTTCTTCAGCTCTAAGAAACTAAGTTAAGAAACAACAAATGAATGACCCATAATTTATACATATGCATAACAATTAAAGTTAAATAATCAAGTTAAATATTGTTTAAATTCATCACATTCACATTGACTTATGGTATATTACATCTAAAAATATTCAATATTTTTCTTCACCATCCCAAAGTTTCATGTTTTTTATCACTAGGTAAAAAACATAATAGACTAAAGTATATGTAAAAAATTGATTATATTTTATTTTTCTTCTCCGACACAAAATTGTAGGTTTTTCCGCCCTAAAAAACAAAGTTAATAGACTATAATCCATGACATATATTCTTTATAAAATTTGTAATAATTAATATAAATAGTCAAGCTAGAATTTATTTATAATTGCCATTTTCACATTGAATTATGATATATTAGACGTAAATATATTCCATATGTTTCTTCTCTATCATCGAATTTCATGTTTCTTCGTCACTAAGTTACGGAGTTAAGAGACTATAAATGAATGAAAAACAAATTATATATACATGTGTAATCACTAAATTTTAATATTTAAGCTCAATGTTATTTGTATTCTCTATAATCACATTGTATTATGGTATAATAGATGTAAACAATTTCTATATAATTCTTCTTCTCCATCACCAAAATTTTAGTTTCTTCACCTCTAAGAAACTAAGTTAAGAGACAACAAATGAATGACCCATAATTTATACATATGCATAACAATTAAAGTTAATAATCAAGTTCAATATTGTTTAAAAATTCTTCATATTCACATTAACTTATGATATATTACATCTAAAAATAATCAATATTTTTCTTCACCATCCCAAAGTTTCATGTTTTTTATTACTAAGTAAAAAAACATAATAGACTATCGTATATGTAAAAAATTGATTATATTTTATTTTTCTTCTCCGTCACAAAGTTGTAGGTTTTTCCCCCTAAAAAACAAATAATAGACTATAATCCATGACATATATTCTTTATAAAATCCGTAATAATTAATATAAATAGTCAAGCTAGAATTTATTTATAATTTCCATTTTCACATTGAATTATGATATATTAAACGTAAATATATTCCACATGTTTCTTCTCTATCATCGAATTTCATGTTTCTTCGTCACTAAGTTACGGAGTTAAGAGACTATAAATGAATGAAAAACAAATTATATATACATGGGTAATCACTAAAATTTAATATTTAAGCTCAATGTTATTTGCATTCACTATAATCACATTGTATTATGGTATAACAGATGTAAACAATTTCGATATATTTCTTCTTCTCCATCACCAAAATTTTGGTTTCTTCAGCTCTAAGAAACTAAGTTAAAAGACAACAAATGAATGACCCATGATTTATACATATGCATAACAATTAAAGTTAAATAATCAAGTTCAATATTGTTTAAATTCATCATATTCACATTGGCTTATGATATATTACATCTAAAAATATTCAATATTTTTCTTCACCATCCCAAAGTTTCATGTTTTTTTTATCACTAGGTAAAAAACATAATAGACTATAGTATATGTAAAAAATAGATTATATTTTATTTTTCTTCTCCGTCACAAAGTTGTACGTTTTTCCCCTAAAAAACAAATTAATAGACTATAATCCATGACATATATTCTTTATAAAATCCGTAATAATTAATATAAATAGTCAAGCTAGAATTTATTTATAATTTCCATTTTCACATGGAATTATGATATATTAGACGTAAATATATTCCATATGTTTCTTCTCTATCATCGAATTTCATGTTTCTTCGTCACTAAGTTATGGAGTTAAGAGACTATAAATGAATGAAAAACAAATTATATATACATGGGTAATCACTAAAATTTAATATTTAAGCTCAATGTTATTTGCATTCACTATAATCACATTGTATTATGGTATAATAGATGTAAACAATTTCGATATATTTCTTCTTCTCCATCACCAAAATTTTGGTTTCTTCAGCTCTAAGAAACTAAGTTAAGAGACAACAAATGAATGACCCATAATTTATACATATGCATAACAATTAAAGTTAAATAATCAAGTTCAATATTGTTTAAATTCATCATATTCACATTGACTTATGGTATATTACATCTAAAAATATTCAATATTTTTCTTCACCATCCCAAAGTTTCATGTTTTTTATCACTAGGTAAAAAACATAATAGACTATAGTATATGTAAAAAATTGATTATATTTTATTTTTCTTCTCCGTCACAAAATTGTAGGTTTTTCCGCCCTAAAAAACAAAGTTAATAGACTATAATACATGACATATATTCTTTATAAAATTCGTAATAATTAATATAAATAGTCAAGCTAGAATTTATTTATAATTTCCTTTTTCACATTGAATTATGATATATTAGACGTAAATATATTCCATATGTTTCTTCTCTATCATCGAATTTCATGTTTCTTCGTCACTAAGTTACGGAGTTAAGAGACTATAAATGAATGAAAAACAAATTATATATACATGTGTAATCACTAAATTTTAATATTTAAGCTCAATGTTATTTGTATTCTCTATAATCACATTGTATTATGGTATAATAGATGTAAACAATTTCTATATAATTCTTCTTCTCCATCACCAAAATTTTAGTTTCTTCACCTCTAAGAAACTAAGTTAAGAGACAACAAATGAATGACCCATAATTTATACATATGCATAACAATTAAAGTTAAATAATCAAGTTCAATTTTGTTTAAAAATTCATCATATTCACATTGACTTATGATATATTACATCTAAAAATAATCAATATTTTTCTTCACCATCACAAAGTTTCATGTTTTTTATTACTAAGTAAAGAAACATAATAGACTATCGTATATGTAAAAAATTGATTATATTTTATTTTTCTTCTCCGTCACAAAGTTGTAGGTTTTTCCCCCTAAAAAACAAATAATAGACTATAATCCATCACATATATTCTTTATAAAATCCGTAATAATTAATATAAATAGTCAAGCTAGAATTTATTTATAATTTCCATTTTCACATTGAATTATGATATATTAGACATAAATATGTTCCACATGTTTCTTCTCTATCATCGAATTTCATGTTTCTTCGTCACTAAGTTACGGAGTTAAGAGACTATAAATGAATGAAAAACAAATTATATATACATGTGTAATCACAAAATTTTATTATTTAAGCTCAATGTTATTTGTATTCTCTATAATCACATTGTATTATGGTATAATAGATGTAAACAATTTCTATATATTTCTTCTTCTCCATCACCAAAATTTTGGTTTCTTCAGCTCTAAGAAACTAAGTTAAGAGACAACAAATGAATGACCCATAATTTATACATATGCATAACAATTAAAGTTAAATAATCAAGTTCAATATTGTTTAAATTCATCATATTCACATTGACTTATGATATATTACATCTAAAAATATTCAATATTTTTCTTCACCATCCCAAAGTTTCAAGTTTTTTTTATCACTAGGTAAAAAGCATAATAGACTATAGTATATGTAAAAAATAGATTATATTTTATTTTTCTTCTCCGTCACAAAGTTGTATGTTTTTCCCCTAAAAAACAAATTAATAGACTATAATCCATGACATATATTCTTTATAAAATCCGTAATAATTAATATAAATAGTCAAGCTAGAATTTATTTATAATTTCCATTTTCACATTGAATTATGATATATTAGACGTAAATACATTCCATATGTTTCTTCTCTATCATCGAATTTCATGTTTCTTCGTCACTAAGTTACGGAGTTAAGAGACTATAAATGAATGAAAAACAAATTATATATACATGGGTAATCACTAAAATTTAATATTTAAGCTCAATGTTATTTGCATTCACTATAATCACATTGTATTATGGTATAATAGATGTAAACAATTTCGATATATTTCTTCTTCTCCATCACCAAAATTTTGGTTTCTTCAGCTCTAAGAAACTAAGTTAAGAGACAACAAATGAATGACCCATAAATTATACATATGCATAACAATTAAAGTTAAATAATCAAGTTCAATATTGTTTAAATTCATCATATTCACATTGACTTATGGTATATTACATCTAAAAATATTCAATATTTTTCTTCACCATCCCAAAGTTTCATGTTTTTTATCACTAGGTAAAAAACATAATAGACTATAGTATATGTAAAAAATTGATTATATTTTATTTTTCTTCTCCGTCACAAAATTGTAGGTTTTTTCGCCTTAAAAAACAAAGTTAATAGACTATAATCCATGACATATATTCTTTATAAAATTCGTAATAATTAATATAAATAGTCAAGCTAGAATATATTTATAATTGCCATTTTCACATTGAATTATGATATATTAGACGTAAATATATTCCATATGTTTCTTCTCTATCATCGAATTTCATGTTTCTTCGTCACTAAGTTACGGAGTTAAGAGACTATAAATGAATGAAAAACAAATTATATATACATGTGTAATCACAAAATTTTATTATTTAAGCTCAATGTTATTTGTATTCTCTATAATCACATTGTATTATGGTATAATAGATGTAAACAATTTCTATATATTTCTTCTTCTCCATCACCAAAATTTTGGTTTCTTCAGCTCTAAGAAACTAAGTTAAGAGACAACAAATGAATGACCCATAATTTATACATATGCATAACAATTAAAGTTAAATAATCAAGTTCAATATTGTTTAAATTCATCATATTCACATTGACTTATGATATATTACATCTAAAAATATTCAATATTTTTCTTCACCATCCCAAAGTTTAAAGTTTTTTTTATCACTAGGTAAAAAACATAATAGACTATAGTATATGTAAAAAATAGATTATATTTTATTTTTCTTCTCCGTCACAAAGTTGTATGTTTTTCCCCTAAAAAACAAATTAATAGACTATAATCCATGGCATATATTCTTTATAAAATCCGTAATAATTAATATAAATAGTCAAGCTAGAATTTATTTATAATTTCCATTTTCACATTGAATTATGATATATTAGACGTAAATATATTCCATATGTTTCTTCTCTATCATCGAATTTCATGTTTCTTCGTCACTAAGTTACGGAGTTAAGAGACTATAAATGAATGAAAAACAAATTATATATACATGGGTAATCACTAAAATTTAATATTTAAGCTCAATGTTATTTGCATTCACTATAATCACATTGTATTATGGTATAATAGATGTAAACAATTTCGATATATTTCTTCTTCTCCATCACCAAAATTTTGGTTTCTTCAGCTCTAAGAAACTAAGTTAAGAGACAACAAATGAATGACCCATAAATTATACATATGCATAACAATTAAAGTTAAATAATCAAGTTCAATATTGTTTAAATTCATCATATTCACATTGACTTATGGTATATTACATATAAAAATATTCAATATTTTTCTTCACCATCCCAAAGTTTCATGTTTTTTATCACTAGGTAAAAAACATAATAGACTATAGTATATGTAAAAAATTGATTATATTTTATTTTTCTTCTCCGTCACAAAATTGTAGGTTTTTCCGCCCTAAAAAACAAAGTTAATAGACTATAATCCATGACATATATTCTTTATAAAATTCGTAATAATTAATATAAATAGTCAATCTAGAATTTATTTATAATTGCCATTTTCACATTGAATTATGATATATTTGACTTAAATATATTCCATATGTTTCTTCTCTATCATCGAATTTAATGTTTCTTCGTCACTAAGTTACGGAGTTAAGAGACTATAAATGAATGAAAAACAAATTATATACACATGTGTAATCACTAAATTTTAATATTTAAGCTCAATGTTATTTGTATTCTCTATAATCACATTATATTATGGTATAATAGATGTAAACAATTTCTATATAATTCTTCTTCTCCATCACCAAAATTTTAGTTTCTTCACCTCTAAGAAACTAAGTTAAGAGACAACAAATGAATGACCCATAATTTATACATATGCATAACAATTAAAGTTAAATAATCAAGTTCAATATTGTTTAAAAATTCATCATATTCACATTGACTTATGATATATTACATCTAAAAATAATCAATATTTTTCTTCACCATCCCAAAGTTTCATGTTTTTTATTACTAAGTAAAAAAATATAATAGACTATCGTATATGTAAAAAATTGATTATATTTTATTTTTCTTCTCCGTCACAAAGTTGTAGGTTTTTCCCCTTAAAAAACAAATAATAGACTATAATTCATCACATATATTCTTTATAAAATCCGTAATAATTAATATAAATAGTCAAGCTAGAATTTATTTATAATTTCCATTTTCACATTGAATTATGATATATTAGATGTAAATATATTCCATATGTTTCTTCTCTATCATCGAATTTCATGTTTCTTCGTCACTAAGTTACGGAGTTAAGAGACTATAAATGAATGAAAAACAAATTATATATACATGGGTAATCACTAAAATTTAATATTTAAGCTCAATGTTATTTGCATTCACTATAATCACATTGTATTATTGTATAATAGATGTAAACAATTTCTATATATTTCTTCTTCTCCATCACCAAAATTTTGGTTTCTTCACCTCTAAGAAACTAAGTTAAGAGACAACAAATGAATGACCCATAATTTATACATATGCATAACTATTAAAGTTAAATAATCAAGTTCAATATTGTTTAAATTCATCATATTCACATTGACTTATGGTATATTACATCTAAAAATATTCAATATTTTTCTTCACCATCCCAAAGTTTCATGTTTTTTATCCCTAGGTAAAAAACATAATAGACTATAGTATATGTAAAAAATTGATTATATTTTATTTTTCTTCTCCGTCACAAAATTGTAGGTTTTTCCGCCCTAAAAAACAAAGTTAATAGACTATAATCCATGACATATATTCTTTATAAAATCCTTAATAATTAATATAAATAGTCAAGCTAGAATTTATTTATAATTGCCATTTTCACATTGAATTATGATATATTAGACGCAAATATATTCCATATGTTTCTTCTCTATCATCGAATTTCATGTTTCTTCGTCACTAAGTTACGGAGTTAAGAGACTATAAATGAATGAAAAACAAATTATATATACATGTGTAATCACTAAATTTTATTATTTAAGCTCAATGTTATTTGTATTCTCTATAATCACATTGTATTATGGTATAATAGATTTAAACAATTTCTATATATTTCTTCTTGTCCATCACCAATATTTTAGTTTCTTCACCTCTAAGAAACTAAGTTAAGAGACAACAAATGAATGACCCATAATTTATACATATGCATAACAATTAAAGTTAATTAATCAAGTTCAATATTGTTCAAAAATTCAATATATTCACATTGACTTATGATATATTACATGTAAAAATATTCAATATTTTTATTCACCATCCCAAACTTTCATGTTTTTTATCACTAAGTAAAAAACGTAATAGACTATAGAATATGTAAAAAATTGATTATATTTTATTTTTCTTCCCCGTCACAAAGTTATAGGTTTTTCCCTCTAAAAAACCAAAATTAGACTATAATCCATGACATATATTCTTTATAAAATCCGTAATAATTAATATAAATAGTCAAGCTAGAATATATTTATAATTGCCATTTTCACATTGAATTATGATATATTAGACGTAAATATATTCAATATGTTTCTTCTCTATCATCGAATTTCATGTTTCTTCGTCACTAAGTTACGGAGTTAAGAGACTATAAATGAATGAAAAACAAATTATATATACATGTGTAATCACAAAATTTTATTATTTAAGCTCAATGTTATTTGTATTCTCTATAATCACATTGTATTATGGTATAATAGATGTAAACAATTTCTATAATTCTTCTCCATCACCAAAATTTTGGTTTCTTCAGCTCTAAGAAACTAAGTTAAGAGACAACAAATGAATGACCCATAATTTATACATATGCATAACAATTAAAGTTAAATAATCAAGTTCAATATTGTTTAAATTCATCATATTCACATTGACTTATGATATATTACATCTAAAAATATTCAATACTTTTCTTCACCATCCCAAAGTTTCAAGTTTTTTTTATCACTAGGTAAAAAACATAATAGACTATAGTATATGTAAAAAATAGATTATATTTTATTTTTCTTCTCCGTCACAAAGTTGTATGTTTTTCCCCTAAAAAACAAATTAATAGACTATAATCCATGACATATATTCTTTATAAAATCCGTAATAATTAATATAAATAGTCAAGCTAGAATTTATTTATAATTTCCATTTTCACATTGAATTATGATATATTAGACGTAAATATATTCCATATGTTTCTTCTCTATCATCGAATTTCATGTTTCTTCGTCACTAAGTTACGGAGTTAAGAGACTATAAATGAATGAAAAACAAATTATATATACATGGGTAATCACTAAAATTTAATATTTAAGCTCAATGTTATTTGCATTCACTATAATCACATTGTATTATGGTATAATAGATGTAAACAATTTCGATATATTTCTTCTTCTCCATCACCAAAATTTTGGTTTCTTCAGCTCTAAGAAACTAAGTTAAGAGACAACAAATGAATGACCCATAAATTATACATATGCATAACAATTAAAGTTAAATAATCAAGTTCAATATTGTTTAAATTCATCATATTCACATTGACTTATGGTATATTACATCTAAAAATATTCAATATTTTTCTTCACCATCCCAAAGTTTCATGTTTTTTATCACTAGGTAAAAAACATAATAGACTATAGTATATGTAAAAAATTGATTATATTTTATTTTTCTTCTCCGTCACAAAATTGTAGGTTTTTTCGCCCTAAAAAACAAAGTTAATAGACTATAATCCATGACATATATTCTTTATAAAATTCGTAATAATTAATATAAATAGTCAAGCTAGAATATATTTATAATTGCCATTTTCACATTGAATTATGATATATTAGACGTAAATATATTCCATATGTTTCTTCTCTATCATCGAATTTCATGTTTCTTCGTCACTAAGTAACGGAGTTAAGAGACTATAAATGAATGAAAAACAAATTATATATACATGTGTAATCACAAAATTTTATTATTTAAGCTCAATGTTATTTGTATTCTCTATAATCACATTGTATTATGGTATAATAGACGTAAACAATTTCTATATATTTCTTCTTCTCCATCACCAAAATTTTGGTTTCTTCAGCTCTAAGAAACTAAGTTAAGAGACAACAAATGAATGACCCATAATTTATACATATGCATAACAATTAAAGTTAAATAATCAAGTTCAATATTGTTTAAATTCATCATATTCACATTGACTTATGATATATTACATCTAAAAATATTCAATATTTTTCTTCACCATACCAAAGTTTCAAGTTTTTTTTATCACTAGGTAAAAAACATAATAGACTATACTATATGTAAAAAATAGATTATATTTTATTTTTCTTCTCCGTCACAAAGTTGTATGTTTTTCCCCTAAAAAACAAATTAATAGACTATAATCCATGACATATATTCTTTATAAAATCCGTAATAATTAATATAAATAGTCAAGCTAGAATTTATTTATAATTTCCATTTTCACATTGAATTATGATATATTAGACGTAAATATATTCCATATGTTTCTTCTCTATCATCGAATTTCATGTTTCTTCGTCACTAAGTTACGGAGTTAAGAGACTATAAATGAATGAAAAACATATTATATATACATGGGTAATCACTAAAATTTAATATTTAAGCTCAATGTTATTTGTATTCACTATAATCACATTGTATTATGGTATAATAGATGTAAACAATTTCTATATATTTCTTCTTCTCCATCACCAAAATTTTGGTTTCTTCAGCTCTAAGAAATTAAGTTAAGAGACAACAAATGAATGACCCATAATTTATACATATGCATAACAATTAAAGGTAAATAATCAAGTTCAATATTGTTTGAATTCATCATATTCACATTGACTTATGACATATTACATCTAAAAATATTCAATATTTTTCTTCACCATCCCAAAGTTTCATGTTTTTTATCACTAGGTAAAAAACATAATAGACTATAGTATATGTAAAAAATTGATTATATTTTATTTTTCTTCTCCGTCACAAAATTGTAGGTTTTTCCGCCCTAAAAAACAAAGTTAATAGACTATAATCCATGACATATATTCTTTATAAAATCCGTAATAATTAATATAAATAGTCAAGCTAGAATTTATTTATCATTGCCATTTTCACATTGAATTATGATATATGAGACGTAAATATATTCCATATGTTTCTTCTCTATCATCGAATTTCATGTTTCTTCGTCACTAAGTTACGGAGTTAAGAGACTATAAATGAATTAAAAACAAATTATATATACATGTGTAATCACTAAATTTTAATATTTAAGCTCAATGTTATTTGTATTCACTATAATCACATTGTATTATGGTATAATAGATGTAAACAATTTCTATATATTTCTTCTTCTCCATCACCAAAATTTTGGTTTCTTCACCTCTAAGAAACTAAGTTAAGAGACAACAAATGAATGACCCATAATTTATACATATGGATAACAATTAAAGTTAAATAATCAAGTTCAATATTATTTAATTTCATCATATTCAAATTGACTTATGATATATTACATCTAAAAATATTCAATATTTTTCTTCACCATCCCAAAGTTTCATGTTTTTTATCACTAGGTAAAAAACATAATAGACTATAGTATATGTAAAAAATTGATTATATTTTATTTTTCTTCTCCGTCACAAATTGTAGGTTTTTCTGCCCTAAAAAACAAATTAATAGACTATAATCCATGACATATATTCTTTATAAATTCCGTAATAATTAATATAAATAGTCAAGCTAGAATTTATTTATAATTGCCATTTTCACATTGAATTATGATATATTAGATGTAAATATATTCCATATGTTTCTTCTCTATCATCGAATTTCATGTTTCTTCGTCACTAAGTTACGGAGTTAAGAGACTATAAATGAATGAAAAACAAAGTATATATACATGGGTAATCACTAAAATTTAATATTTAAGCTTAATGTTATTTGTATTTACTATAATCACATTGTATTATGGTATAATAGATGTAAACAATTTCTATATATTTCTTCTTCTCCATCACCAAAATTTTGGTTTCTTCACCTCTAAGAAACTAAGTTAAGAGACAACAAATGAATGACCCATAATTTATACATATGCATAACAATTAAAGTTAAATAATCAAGTTCAATATTGTTTAAATTCATCATATTCAAATTGACTTATGATATATTACATCTAAAAATATTCAATATTTTTCTTCACCATCCCAATGTTTCATGTTTTTTATCACTAGGTAAAAAGTATAATAGACTATAGTATATGTAAAAACTGATTATATTTTATTTTTCTTCTCCGTCACAAAATTGTAGGTTTTTCCCCCTAAAAAACAAATTAATAGACTATAATCCATGACATATATTCTTTATAAAATCCGTAATAATTAATATAAATAGTCAAGCTAGAATTTATTTATAATTGCCATTTTCACATTGAATTATGATATATTAGATGTAAATATATTCCATATGTTTCTTCTCTATCATCGAATTTCATGTTTCTTCGTCACTAAGTTACGGAGTTAAGAGACTATAAATGAATGAAAAACAAAGTATATATACATGGGTAATCACTAAAATTTAATATTTAAGCTCAATGTTATTAGTATTTACTATAATCACATTGTATTATGGTATAATAGATGTAAACAATTTCTATATATTTCTTCTTCTCCATCACCAAAATTTTGGTTTCTTCACCTCTAAGAAACTAAGTTAAGAGACAACAAATGAATGACCCTTAATTTATACATATGCATAACAATTAAAGTTAAATAATCAAGTTTAATATTGTTTAAATTCATCATATTCACATTGACTTATGATATATTACATCTAAAAATATTCAATATTTTTCTTCACCATCCCAAAGTTTCATGTTTTTTATCACTAGGTAAAAAACATAATAGACTATAGTATATGTAAAAAGTTGATTATATTTTATTTCTTCTCCGTCACAAAATTGTAGGTTTTTCCACCCTAAAAAACAAAGTTAATAGACTATAATCCATGACATATATTCTTTATAAAATCCGTAATAATTAATATAAATAGTCAAGCTAGAATTTATTTATAATTTCCATTTTCACATTGAATTATGATATATTAGACGTAAATATATTCCATATGTTTCTTCTCTATCATCGAATTTCATGTTTCTTCGTCACTAAGTTACGGAGTTAAGAGACTATAAATGAATGAAAAACAAATTATATATACATGTGTAATCACTAAATTTTAATATTTAAGCTCAATGTTATTTGTATTCTCTATAATCACATTGTATTATGGTATAATAGATGTAAACAATTTCTATATATTTCTTCTTCTCCATCACCAAAATTTTAAATTTTTCAGCTCTAAGAAACTAAGTTAAGAGACAACAAATGAATGACCCATAATTTATACATATGCATAACAATTAAAGTTAAATAATCAAGTTCAATATTGTTTAAATTCATCATATTCACATTGGCTTATGATATATTACATCTAAAAATATTCAATATTTTTCTTCACCATCCCAAAGTATCATGTTTTTTATCACTAGGTAAAAAACATAATAGACTATAGTATAAGTAAAAAATTGATTATATTTTATTTTTCTTCTCCGTCACAAAATTGTAGGTTTTTTCCCCCTAAAAAACAAAGTTAACAGACTATAATCCATGACATATATTCATTATAAAATCCGTAATAATTAATATAAATAGTCAAGCTAGAATTTATTTATAATTGCCATTTTCACATTGAATTATGACATATTAGACGTAAATATATTCCATATGTTTCTTCTCTATCATCGAATTTCATGTTTCTTCGTCACTAAGTTACAGAGTTAAGAGACTATAATTGAATGAAAAACAAATTATATATACATGTGTAATCACTAAATTTTAATATTTAAGCTCAATGTTATTTGTATTCTCTATAATCACATTGTATTATGGTATAGTAGATGTAAACAATTTCTATATATTTCTTTTTCTCCATCACCAAAATTTTAGTTTCTTCACCTCTAAGAAACTAAGTTAAGAGACAACAAATCAATGACCCATAATTTATACATATGCATAACAATTAAAGTTAATTAATCAAGTTCAATATTGTTTAAAAGTTCATCATATTCACATTGACTTATGATATATTACATCTAAAAATATTCAATATTTTTCTTCACCATCCCAAAGTTTCAAGTTTTTTTATCACTAAGTAAAAAACATAATAGACTATAGTATATGTAAAAAATTGATTATATTTTATTTTTCTTATCCGTCACAAAGTTGTAGGTTTTTCCCCCCAAAAAAACAAAGTTAATAGACTATAATCCATGACATATATTCTTTATAAAATCCGTAATAATTAATATAAATAGTCAAGCTAGAATTTATTTATAATTGCCATTTTCACATTGAATTATGATATATTAGACATAAATACATTCCATATGTTTCTTCTCTATCATCGAATTTAATGTTTCTTCGTAACTAAGTTACAGAGTTTAGAGACTATAAATGACTGAAAAACAAATTATATATACATGGGTAATCACTAAAATTTAATATTTAAGCTCAATGTTATTTGTATTCACTATAATCACATTGTATTACGGTATAATAGATGTAAACAATTTCTATATATTTCTTCTTCTCCATCACCAAAATTTTGATTTCTTCACCTCTAAGAAACTAAGTTAAGAGACAACAAATGAATTACCCATAATTTATACATATGCATAACAATTAAAGTTAAATAATCAAGTTCAATATTGTTTAAATTCATCATATTCACATTGACTTATGATATATTACATCTAAAAATATTCAATATTTTTCTTCACCATCCCAAAGTTTCATGTTTTTTATCACTAGGTAAAAAACATAATAGACTATAGTAAATGTAAAAAGTTGATTATATTTTATTTTTCTTCTCCGTCGCAAAATTGTAGGTTTTTCCGCCCTAAAGAACAAAGTTAATAGACTATAATCCATGACATATATTCTTTATAAAATCCGTAATAATTAATATAAATAGTCAAGCTAGAATTTATTTATAATTTCCGTTTTCACATTGAATTATGATATATTAGACGTAAATATATTCCATATGTGTCTTCTCTATCATCGAATTTCATGTTTCTTCGTCACTAAGTTACAGAGTTCAGAGACTATAAATGAATGAAAAACAAATTATATATACATGGGTAATCACTAAAATTTAATATTTAAGCTCAATGTTATTTGTATTCACTATAATCACATTGTATTATGGTATAATAGATGTAAACAATTTCTATATATTTCTTCTTCTCCATCACCAAAATTTTAGTTTCTTCACCTCTAAGAAACTAAGTTAAGAGACAACAAATGAATGACCATAATTTATACATATGCATAACAATTAAAGTTAATTAATCAAGTTCAATATTGTTTAAAAATTCATCATATTCACATTGACTTATGATATATTACATCTAAAAATATTCAATATTTTTCTTCACCATCCCAAAGTTTCATGTTTTTTATCACTAAGTAAAAAACATAATAGACTATAGTATATGTAAAAAATTGATTATATTTTATTTTTCTTATCCGTCACAAAGTTGTAGGTTTTTCCCCTTAAAAAACAAAAATTAGACTATAATCCATGACATATATTCTTTATAAAATCCGTAATAATTAATATAAATAGTCAAGCTAGAATCTATTTATAATTGCCATTTTCAGATTGAATTATGACATATTAGACGTAAATATATTCCATATGTTTCTTCTCTATCATCGAATTTCATGTTTCTTCGTCACTAAGTTACAGAGTTCAGAGACTATAAATGAATGAAAAACAAATTATATATACATGGGTAATCACTAAAATTTAATATTTAAGCTCAATGTTATTTGTATTCACTATAATCACATTGTATTACGGTATAATAGATGTAAACATTTTCTATATATTTCTTCTTCTCCATCACCAAAATTTTAAATTTTTCAGCTCTAAGAAACTAAGTTAAGAGACAACAAATGAATGACCCATAATTTATACATATGCATAACAATTAAAGTTAAATAATCAAGTTCAATATTGTTTAAATTCATCATATTCACATTGACTTATGATATATTACATCTAAAAATATTCAATATTTTTCTTCACCATCCCAAAGTTTCATGTTTTTTATCACTAGGTAAAAAACATAATAGACTATAGTAAATGTAAAAAGTTGATTATATTTTATTTTTCTTCTCCGTCGTAAAATTGTAGGTTTTTCCGCCCTAAAAAACAAAGTTAATAGACTATAATCCATGACATACATTCTTTATAAAATCCGTAATAATTAATATAAATAGTCAAGCTAGAATTTATTTATAATTGCCGTTTTCACATTGAATTGTGATATATTAGACGTAAATATATTCCATATGTTTCTTCTCTATCATCGAATTTCATGTTTCTTCGTCACTAAGTTACAGAGTTCAGAGACTATAAATGAATGAAAAACAAATTATATATACATGGGTAATCACTAAAATTTAATATTTAAGCTCAATGTTATTTGTATTCACTATAATCACATTGTATTATGGTATAATAGATGTAAACAATTTCTATATATTTCTTCTTCTCCATCACCAAAATTTTAGTTTCTTCACCTCTAAGAAACTAAGTTAAGAGACAACAAATGAATGACCATAATTTATACATAGGCATAACAATTAAAGTTAATTAATCAAGTTCAATATTGTTTAAAAATTCATCATATTCACATTGAATTATGATATATTACATCTAAAAATATTCAATATTTTTCTTCACCATCCCAAAGTTTCATGTTTTTTATCACTAAGTAAAAAACATAATAGACTATAGTATATGTAAAAAATTGATTATATTTTATTTTTCTTATCCGTCACAAAGTTGTAGGTTTTTCCCCCTAAAAAACAAAAATTAGACTATAATCCATGACATATATTCTTTATAAAATCCGTAATAATTAATATAAATAGTCAAGCTAGAATCTATTTATAATTGCCATTTTCAGATTGAATTATGACATATTAGACGTAAATATATTCCATATGTTTCTTCTCTATCATCGAATTTCATGTTTCTTCGTCACTAAGTTACAGAGTTCAGAGACTATAAATGAATGAAAAACAAATTATATATACATGGGTAATCACTAAAATTTAATATTTAAGCTCAATGTTATTTGTATTCACTATAATCACATTGTATTACGGTATAATAGATGTAAACATTTTCTATATATTTCTTCTTCTCCATCACCAAAATTTTAAATTTTTCAGCTCTAAGAAACTAAGTTAAGAGACAACAAATGAATGACCCATAATTTATACATATGCATAACAATTAAAGTTAAATAATCAAGTTCAATATTGTTTAAATTCATCATATTCACATTGACTTATGATATATTACATCTAAAAATATTCAATATTTTTCTTCACCATCCCAAAGTTTCATGTTTTTTATCACTAGGTAAAAAACATAATAGACTATAGTAAATGTAAAAAGTTGATTATATTTTATTTTTCTTCTCCGTCGTAAAATTGTAGGTTTTTCCGCCCTAAAAAACAAAGTTAATAGACTATAATCCATGACATAAATTCTTTATAAAATCCGTAATAATTAATATAAATAGTCAAGCTAGAATTTATTTATAATTGCCGTTTTCACATTGAATTGTGATATATTAGACGTAAATATATTCCATATGTGTCTTCTCTATCATCGAATTTCATGTTTCTTCGTCACTAAGTTACAGAGTTCAGAGACTATAAATGAATGAAAAACAAATTATATATACATGGGTGATCACTAAAATTTAATATTTAAGCTCAATGTTATTTGTATTCACTATAATCACATTGTATTATGGTATAATAGATGTAAACAATTTCTATATATTTCTTCTTCTCCATCACCAAAATTTTAGTTTCTTCACCTCTAAGAAACTAAGTTAAGAGACAACAAATGAATGACCATAATTTATACATATGCATAACAATTAAAGTTAATTAATCAAGTTCAATATTGTTTAAAAATTCATCATATTCACATTGAATTATGATATATTACATCTAAAAATATTCAATATTTTTCTTCACCATCCCAAAGTTTCATGTTTTTTATCACTAAGTAAAAAACATAATAGACTATAGTATATGTAAAAAATTGATTATATTTTATTTTTCTTATCCGTCACAAAGTTGTAGGTTTTTCCCCCTAAAAAACAAAAATTAGACTATAATCCATGACATATATTCTTTATAAAATCCGTAATAATTAATATAAATAGTCAAGCTAGAATCTATTTATAATTGCCATTTTCACATTGAATTATGACATATTAGACGTAAATATATTCCATATGTTTCTTCTCTATCATAGAATTTCATGTTTCTTCGTCACTAAGTTACAGAGTTCAAAGACTATAAATGAATGAAAAACAAATTATATATACATGGTAATCACTAAAATTTAATATTTAAGCTCAATGTTATTTGTATTCACTATAATCACATTGTATTACGGTATAATAGGTGTAAACAATTTCTATATATTTCTTCTTCTCCATCACCAAAATTTTAAATTTTTCAGCACTAAGAAACTAAGTTAAGAGACAACAAATGAATGACCCATAATTTATACATATGCATAACAATTAAAGTTAAATAATCAAGTTCAATATTGTTTAAATTCATCATATTCACATTGACTTATGATATATTACATCTAAAAATATTCAATATTTTTCTTCACCATCCCAAAGTTTCATGTTTTTTATCACTAGGTAAAAAACATAATAGACTATAGTATATGTAAAAAATTAATTATATTTTATTTTTCTTCTCCGTCACAAAATTGTAGGTTTTTCCGCCCTAAAAAACAAAGTTAATAGACTATAATCCATGACATATATTCTTTATAAAATCCGTAATAATTAATATAAATAGTCAAGCTAGAATTTATTTATAATTTCCGTTTTCACATTGAATTATGATATATTAGACGTAAATATATTCCATATGTGTCTTCTCTATCATCAAATTTCATGTTTCTTCGTCACTAAGTTACAGAGTTCAGAGACTATAAATGAATGAAAAACAAATTATATATACATGGGTAATCACTAAAATTTAATATTTAAGCTCAATGTTATTTGTATTCACTATAATCACATTGTATTATGGTATAATAGATGTAAACAATTTCTATATATTTCTTCTTCTCCATCACCAAAATTTTAGTTTCTTCACCTCTAAGAAACTAAGTTAAGAGACAACAAATGAATGACCCATAATTTATACATATGCATAACAATTAAAGTTAAATAATCAAGTTCAATATTGTTTAAATTCATCATATTCACATTGACTCATGATATATTACATCTAAAAATATTCAATATTTTTCTTCACCATCCCAAAGTTTCATGTTTTTTATCACTAGGTAAAAAACATAATAGACTATAGTAAATGTAAAAAGTTGATTATATTTTATTTTTCTTCTCCGTCGCAAAATTGTAGGTTTTTCCGCCCTAAAAAACAAAGTTAATAGACTATAATCCATGACATATATTCTTTATAAAATCCGTAATAATTAATATAAATAGTCAAGCTAGAATTTATTTATAATTGCCGTTTTCACATTGAATTATGATATATTAGACGTAAATATATTCCATATGTGTCTTCTCTATCATCAAATTTCATGTTTCTTCGGCACTAAGTTACAAAGTTCAGAGACTATAAATGAATGAAAAACAAATTATATATACATGGGTAATCACTAAAATTTAATATTTAAGCTCAATGTTATTTGTATTCACTATAATCACATTGTATTATGGTATAATAGATGTAAACAATTTCTATATATTTCTTCTTCTCCATCACCAAAATTTTAGTTTCTTCACCTCTAAGAAACTAAGTTAAGAGACAACAAATAAATGACCATAATTTATACATATGCATAACAATTAAAGTTAATTAATCAAGTTCAATATTGTTTAAAAATTCATCATATTCACATTGACTTATGATATATTACATCTAAAAATATTCAATATTTTTCTTCACCATCCCAAAGTTTCATGTTTTTTATCACTAAGTAAAAAACATAATAGACTATAGTATATGTAAAAAATTGATTATATTTTAGTTTTCTTATCCGTCACAAAGTTGTAGGTTTTTCCCCCTAAAAAACAAAAATTAGACTATAATCCATGACATATATTCTTTATAAAATCCGTAATAATTAATATAAATAGTCAAGCTAGAATCTATTTATAATTGCCATTTTCACATTGAATTATGACATATTAGACGTAAATATATTCCATATGTTTCTTCTCTATCATCGAATTTCATGTTTCTTCGTCACTAAGTTACAGAGTTCAGAGACTATAAATGAATGAAAAACAAATTATATATACATGGGTAATCACTAAAATTTAATATTTAAGCTCAATGTTATTTGTATTCACTATAATCACATTGTATTACGGTATAATAGATGTAAACAATTTCTATATATTTCTTCTTCTCCATCACCAAAATTTTAAATTTTTCAGCTCTAAGAAACTAAGTTAAGAGACAACAAATGAATGACCCATAATTTATACATATGCATAACAATTAAAGTTAAATAATCAAGTTCAATATTGTGTAAATTCATCATATTCACATTGACTTATGATATATTACATCTAAAAATATTCAATATTTTTCTTCACCATCCCAAAGTTTCATGTTTTTAATCACTAGGTAAAGAACATAATAGACTATAGTAAATGTAAAAAGTTGATTATATTTTATTTTTCTTCTCCGTCGCAAAATTGTAGGTTTTTCCGCCCTAAAAAACAAAGTTAATAGACTATAATCCATGACATATATTCTTTATAAAATCCGTAATAATTAATATAAATAGTCAAGCTAGAATTTATTTATAATTGCCGTTTTCACATTGAATTATGATATATTAGACGTAAATATATTCCATATGTGTCTTCTCTATCATCGAATTTCATGTTTCTTCGTCACTAAGTTACAGAGTTCAGAGACTATAAATGAATGAAAAACAAATTATATATACATGAGTAATCACTAAAATTTAATATTTAAGCTCAATGTTATTTGTATTCACTATTCACATTGTATTACGGTATAATAGATGTAAACAATTTCTATATATTTCTTCTTCTCCATCACCAAAATTTTATATTTTTCAGCTCTAAGAAACTAAGTTAAGAGACAACAAATGAATGACCCATAATTTATACATATGCATAACAATTAAAGTTAAATAATCAAGTTCAATATTGTTTAAATTCATCATATTCACATTGACTTATGATATATTACATCTAAAAATATTAAATATTTTTCTTCACCATCCCAAAGTTTCATGTTTTTTATCACTAGGTAAAAAACATAATAGACTATAGTAAATGTAAAAAGTTGATTATATTTTATTTTTCTTCTCCGTCGCAAAATTGTAGGTTTTTCCGCCCTAAAAAACAAAGTTAATAGACTATAATCCATGACATATATTCTTTATAAAATCCGTAATAATTAATATAAATAGTCAAGCTAGAATTTATTTATAATTTCCGTTTTCACATTGAATTATGACATATTAGACGTAAATATATTCCATATGTGTCTTCTCTATCATCAAATTTCATGTTTCTTCGTCACTAAGTTACAGAGTTCAGAGACTATAAATGAATGAAAAACAAATTATATATACATGGGTAATCACTAAAATTTAATATTTAAGCTCAATGTTATTTGTATTCACTATAATCACATTGTATTACGGTATAATAGATGTAAACAATTTCTATATATTTCTTCTTCTCCATCACCAAAATTTTATATTTTTCAGCTCTAAGAAACTAAGTTAAGAGACAACAAATGAATGACCCATAATTTAAACATATGCATAACAATTAAAGTTAAATAATCAAGTTCAATATTGTTTAAATTCATCATATTCACATTGACTTATGATATATTACATCTAAAAATATTCAATATTTTTCTTCACCATCCCAAAGTTTCATGTTTTTTATCACTAGGTAAAAAACATAATAGACTATAGTAAATGTAAAAAGTTGATTATATTTTATTTTTCTTCTCCGTCGCAAAATTGTAGGTTTTTCCGCCCTAAAAAACAAAGTTAATAGACTATAATCCATGACATATATTCTTTATAAAATCCGTAATAATTAATATAAATAGTCAAGCTAGAATTTATTTATAATTTCCGTTTTCACATTGAATTATGATATATTAGACGTAAATATATTCCATATGTGTCTTCTCTATCATCGAATTTCATGTTTCTTCATCACTAAGTTACAGAGTTCAGAGACTATAAATGAATGAAAAACAAATTATATATACATGGGTAATCACTAAAATTTAATATTTAAGCTCAATGTTATTTGTATTCACTATAATCACATTGTATTATGGTATAATAGATGTAAACAATTTCTATATATTTCTTCTTCTCCATCACCAAAATTTTAGTTTCTTCACCTCTAAGAAACTAAGTTAAGAGACAACAAATGAATGACCATAATTTATACATATGCATAACAATTAAAGTTAATTAATCAAGTTCAATATTGTTTAAAAATTCATCATATTCACATTGACTTATGATATATTACATCTAAAAATATTCAATATTTTTCTTCACCATCCCAAAGTTTCATGTTTTTTATCACTAAGTAAAAAACATAATAGACTATAGTATATGTAAAAAATTGATTATATTTTATTTTTCTTATCCGTCACAAAGTTGTAGGTTTTTCCCCCTAAAAAACAAAAATTAGACTATAATCCATGACATATATTCTTTATAAAATCCGTAATAATTAATATAAATAGTCAAGCTAGAATCTATTTATAATTGCCATTTTCACATTGAATTATGACATATTAGACGTAAATATATTCCATATGTTTCTTCTCTATCATCGAATTTCATGTTTCTTCGTCACTAAGTTACAGAGTTCAGAGACTATAAATGAATGAAAAACAAATTATATATTCATGGGTAATCACTAAAATTTAATATTTAAGCTCAATGTTATTTGTATTCACTATAATCACATTGTATTACGGTATAATAGATGTAAACAATTTCTATATATTTCTTCTTCTCCATCACCAAAATTTTAAATTTTTCAGCTCTAAGAAACTAAGTTAAGAGACAACAAATGAATGACCCATAATTTATACATATGCATAACAATTAAAGTTAAATAATCAAGTTCAATATTGTTTAAATTCATCATATTCACATTGACTTATGATATATTACATCTAAAAATATTCAATATTTTTCTTCACCGTCCCAAAGTTTCATGTTTTTAATCACTAGGTAAAGAACATAATAGACTATAGTAAATGTAAAAAGTTGATTATATTTTATTTTTCTTCTCCGTCGCAAAATTGTAG
Organism: Lathyrus sativus; assembly: GCA_963859935.3. Lineage (NCBI taxonomy): Eukaryota > Viridiplantae > Streptophyta > Magnoliopsida > Fabales > Fabaceae > Lathyrus > Lathyrus sativus. Next base: position 2,633,577 of record OZ012741.1, on the reverse strand, counting down.
GTTTTTCCGCCCTAAAAAACAAAGTTAATAGACTATAATCCATGACATATATTCTTTATAAAATCCGTAATAATTAATATAAATAGTCAAGCTAGAATTTATTTATAATTGCCGTTTTCACATTGAATTATGATATATTAGACGTAAATATATTCCATATGTGTCTTCTCTATCATCGAATTTCATGTTTCTTCGTCACTAAGTTACAGAGTTCAGAGACTATAAATGAATGAAAAACAAATTATATATACATGGGTAATCACTAAAATTTAATATTTAAGCTCAATGTTATTTGTATTCACTATAATCACATTGTATTATGGTATAATAGATGTAAACAATTTCTATATATTTCTTCTTCTCCATCACCAAAATTTTAGTTTCTTCACCTCTAAGAAACTAAGTTAAGAGACAACAAATGAATGACCATAATTTATACATATGCATAACAATTAAAGTTAATTAATCAAGTTCAATATTGTTTAAAAATTCATCATATTCACATTGACTTATGATATATTACATCTAAAAATATTCAATATTTTTCTTCACCATCCCAAAGTTTCATGTTTTTTTATCACTAAGTAAAAAACATAATAGACTATAGTATATATAAAAAATTGATTATATTTTATTTTTCTTATCCGTCACAAAGTTGTAGGCTTTTCCCCCTAAAAAACAAAAATTAGACTATAATCCATGACATATATTCTTTATAAAATCCGTAATAATTAATATAAATAGTCAAGCTAGAATCTATTTATAATTGCCATTTTCACATTGAATTATGACATATTAGACGTAAATATATTCCATATGTTTCTTCTCTATCATCGAATTTCATGTTTCTTCGTCACTAAGTTACAGAGTTCAGAGACTATAAATGAATGAAAAACAAATTATATATACATGGGTAATCACTAAAATTTAATATTTAAGCTCAATGTTATTTGTATTCACTATAATCACATTGTATTACGGTATAATAGATGTAAACAATTTCTATATATTTCTTCTTCTCCATCACCAAAATTTTAAATTTTTCAGCTCTAAGAAACTAAGTTAAGAGACAACAAATGAATGACCCATAATTTATACATATGCATAACAATTAAAGTTAAATAATCAAGTTCAATATTGTTTAAATTCATCATATTCACATTGACTCATGATATATTACATCTAAAAATATTCAATATTTTTCTTCACCATCCCAAAGTTTCATGTTTTTTATCACTAGGTAAAAAACATAATAGACTATAGTAAATGTAAAAAGTTGATTATATTTTATTTTTCTTCTCCGTCGCAAAATTGTAGGTTTTTCCGCCCTAAAAAACAAAGTTAATAGACTATAATCCATGACATATATTCTTTATAAAATCCGTAATAATTAATATAAATAGTCAAGCTAGAATTTATTTATAATTGCCGTTTTCACATTGAATTATGATATATTAGACGTAAATATATTCCATATGTGTCTTCTCTATCATCAAATTTCATGTTTCTTCGGCACTAAGTTACAGAGTTCAGAGACTATAAATGAATGAAAAACAAATTATATATACATGGGTAATCACTAAAATTTAATATTTAAGCTCAATGTTATTTGTATTCACTATAATCACATTGTATTATGGTATAATAGATGTAAACAATTTCTATATATTTCTTCTTCTCCATCACCAAAATTTTAGTTTCTTCACCTCTAAGAAACTAAGTTAAGAGACAACAAATGAATGACCATAATTTATACATATGCATAACAATTAAAGTTAATTAATCAAGTTCAATATTGTTTAAAAATTCATCATATTCACATTGACTTATGATATATTACATCTAAAAATATTCAATATTTTTCTTCACCATCCCAAAGTTTCATGTTTTTTATCACTAAGTAAAAAACATAATAGACTATAGTATATGTAAAAAATTGATTATATTTTATTTTTCTTATCCGTCACAAAGTTGTAGGTTTTTCCCCCTAAAAAACAAAAATTAGACTATAATCCATGACATATATTCTTTATAAAATCCGTAATAATTAATATAAATAGTCAAGCTAGAATCTATTTATAATTGCCATTTTCACATTGAATTATGACATATTAGACGTAAATATATTCCATATGTTTCTTCTCTATCATCGAATTTCATGTTTCTTCGTCACTAAGTTACAGAGTTCAGAGACTATAAATGAATGAAAAACAAATTATATATACATGGGTAATCACTAAAATTTAATATTTAAGCTCAATGTTATTTGTATTCACTATAATCACATTGTATTACGGTATAATAGATGTAAACAATTTCTATATATTTCTTCTTCTCCATCACCAAAATTTTAAATTTTTCAGCTCTAAGAAACTAAGTTAAGAGACAACAAATGAATGACCCATAATTTATACATATGCATAACAATTAAAGTTAAATAATCAAGTTCAATATTGTTTAAATTCATCATATTCACATTGACTTATGATATATTACATCTAAAAATATTCAATATTTTTCTTCACCATCCCAAAGTTTCATGTTTTTAATCACTAGGTAAAGAACATAATAGACTATAGTAAATGTAAAAAGTTGATTATATTTTATTTTTCTTCTCCGTCGCAAAATTGTAGGTTTTTCCGCCCTAAAAAACAAAGTTAATAGACTATAATCCATGACATATATTCTTTATAAAATCCGTAATAATTAATATAAATAGTCAAGCTAGAATTTATTTATAATTGCCGTTTTCACATTGAATTATGATATATTAGACGTAAATATATTCCATATGTGTCTTCTCTATCATCGAATTTCATGTTTCTTCGTCACTAAGTTACAGAGTTCAGAGACTATAAATGAATGAAAAACATATTTATATATACATGGGTAATCACTAAAATTTAATATTTAAGCTCAATGTTATTTGTATTCACAATAATCATATTGTATTACGGTATAATAGATGTAAACAATTTCTATATATTTCTTCTTCTCCATCACCAAAATTTTATATTTTTCAGCTCTAAGAAACTAAGTAAAGAGACAACAAATGAATGACCCATAATTTATACATATGCATAACAATTAAAGTTAAATAATCAAGTTCAATATTGTTTAAATTCATCATATTCACATTGACTTATGATATATTACATCTAAAAATATTCAATATTTTTCTTCACCATCCCAAAGTTTCATGTTTTTTATCACTAGGTAAAAAACATAATAGACTATAGTAAATGTAAAAAGTTGATTATATTTTATTTTTCTTCTCCGTCGCAAAATTGTAGGTTTTTCCGCCCTAAAAAACAAAGTTAATAGACTATAATCCATGACATATATTCTTTATAAAATCCGTAATAATTAATATAAATAGTCAAGCTAGAATCTATTTATAATTGCCATTTTCACATTGAATTATGACATATTAGACGTAAATACATTCCATATAGTTCTTCTCTATCATCGAATTTCATGTTTCTTCGTCACTAAGTTACAGAGTTCAGAGACTATAAATGAATGAAAAACAAATTATATATACATGGGTAATCACTAAAATTTAATATTTAAGCTCAATGTTATTTGTATTCACTATAATCACATTGTATTACGGTATAATAGATGTAAACAATTTCTATATATTTCTTCTTCTCCATCACCAAAATTTTAAATTTTTCAGCTCTAAGAAACTAAGTTAAGAGACAACAAATGAATGACCCATAATTTATACATATGCATAACAATTAAAGTTAAATAATCAAGTTCAATATTGTTTAAATTCATCATATTCACATTGACTTATGATATATTACATCTAAAAATATTCAATATTTTTCTTCACCATCCCAAAGTTTCATGTTTTTTATCACTAGGTAAAAAACATAATAGACTATAGTAAATGTAAAAAGTTGAGTATATTTTATTTTTCTTCTCCGTCGCAAAATTGTAGGTTTTTCCGCCCTAAAAAACAAAGTTAATAGACTATAATCCATGACATATATTCTTTATAAAATCCGTAATAATTAATATAAATAGTCAAGCTAGAATTTATTTATAATTTCCGTTTTCACATTGAATTATGATATATTAGACGTAAATATATTCCATATGTGTCTTCTCTATCATCGAATTTCATGTTTCTTCGTCACTAAGTTACAGAGTTCAGAGACTATAAATGAATGAAAAACAAATTATATATACATGGGTAATCACTAAAATTTAATATTTTAGCTCAATGTTATTTGTATTCACTATAATCACATTGTATTATGGTATAATAGATGTAAACAATTTCTATATATTTCTTCTTCTCCATCACCAAAATTTTAGTTTCTTCACCTCTAAGAAACTAAGTTAAGAGACAACAAATGAATGACCATAATTTATACATATGCATAACAATTAAAGTTAATTAATCAAGTTCAATATTGTTTAAAAATTCATCATATTCACATTGACTTATGATATATTACATCTAAAAATATTCAATATTTTTCTTCACCATCCCAAAGTTTCATGTTTTTTATCACTAAGTAAAAAACATAATAGACTATAGTATATGTAAAAAATTGATTATATTTTATTTTTCTTATCCGTCACAAAGTTGTAGGTTTTTCCCCCTAAAAAACAAAAATTAGACTATAATCCATGACATATATTCTTTATAAAATCCGTAATAATTAATATAAATAGTCAAGCTAGAATCTATTTATAATTGCCATTTTCACATTGAATTATGACATATTAGACGTAAATATATTCCATATGTTTCTTCTCTATCATCGAATTTCATGTTTCTTCGTCACTAAGTTACAGAGTTCAGAGACTATAAATGAATGAAAAACAAATTATATATACATGGGTAATCACTAAAATTTAATATTTAAGCTCAATGTTATTTGTATTCACTATAATCACATTGTATTACGGTATAATAGATGTAAACAATTTCTATATATTTCTTCTTCTCCATCACCAAAATTTTAAATTTTTCAGCTCTAAGAAACTAAGTTAAGAGACAACAAATGAATGACCCATAATTTATACATATGCATAACAATCAAAGTTAAATAATCAAGTTCAATATTGTTTAAATTCATCATATTCACATTGACTTATGATATATTACATCTAAAAATATTCAATATTTTTCTTCACCATCCCAAAGTTTCATGTTTTTAATCACTAGGTAAAGAACATAATAGACTATAGTAAATGTAAAAAGTTGATTATATTTTATTTTTCTTCTCCGTCGCAAAATTGTAGGTTTTTCCGCCCTAAAAAACAAAGTTAATAGACTATAATCCATGACATATATTCTTTATAAAATCCGTAATAATTAATATAAATAGTCAAGCTAGAATTTATTTATAATTGCCGTTTTCACATTGAATTATGATATATTAGACGTAAATATATTCCATATGTGTCTTCTCTATCATCGAATTTCATGTTTCTTCGTCACTAAGTTACAGAGTTCAGAGACTATAAATGAATGAAAAACAAATTATATATACATGGGTAATCACTAAAATTTAATATTTTAGCTCAATGTTATTTGTATTCACTATAATCACATTGTATTATGGTATAATAGATGTAAACAATTTCTATATATTTCTTCTTCTCCATCACCAAAATTTTAGTTTCTTCACCTCTAAGAAACTAAGTTAAGAGACAACAAATGAATGACCATAATTTATACATATGCATAACAATTAAAGTTAATTAATCAAGTTCAATATTGTTTAAAAATTCATCATATTCACATTGACTTATGATATATTATATCTAAAAATATTCAATATTTTTCTTCACCATCCCAAAGTTTCATGTTTTTTATCACTAAGTAAAAAACATAATAGACTATAGTATATGTAAAAAATTGATTATATTTTATTTTTCTTATCCGTCACAAAGTTGTAGGTTTTTCCCCCAAAAAAACAAAAATTAGACTATAATCCATGACATATATTCTTTATAAAATCCGTAATAATTAATATAAATAGTCAAGCTAGAATCTATTTATAATTGCCATTTTCACATTGAAATATGACATATTAGACGTAAATATATTCCATATGTTTCTTCTCTATCATCGAATTTCATGTTTCTTCGTCACTAAGTTACAGAGTTCAGAGACTATAAATGAGTGAAAAACAAATTATATATACATGGGTACTCACTAAAATTTAATATTTAAGCTCAATGTTATTTGTATTCACTATAATCACATTGTATTACGGTATAATAGATGTAAACAATTTCTATATATTTCTTCTTCTCCATCACCAAAATTTTAAATTTTTCAGCTCTAAGAAACTAAGTTAAGAGACAACAAATGAATGACCCATAATTTATACATATGCATAACAATTAAAGTTAAATAATCAAGTTCAATATTGTTTAAATTCATCATATTCACATTGAATTATGATATATTACATCTAAAAATATTCAATATTTTTCTTCACCATCCCAAAGTTTCATGTTTTTAATCACTAGGTAAAGAACATAATAGACTATAGTAAATGTAAAAAGTTGATTATATTTTATTTTTCTTCTCCGTCGCAAAATTGTAGGTTTTTCCGCCCTAAAAAACAAAGTTAATAGACTATAATCCATGACATATATTCTTTATAAAATCCGTAATAATTAATATAAATAGTCAAGCTAGAATTTATTTATAATTGCCGTTTTCACATTGAATTATGATATATTAGACGTAAATATATTCCATATGTGTCTTCTCTATCATCGAATTTCATGTTTCTTCGTCACTAAGTTACAGAGTTCAGAGACTATAAATGAATGAAAAACAAATTATATATACATGGGTAATCACTAAAATTTAATATTTAAGCTCAATGTTATTTGTATTCACTATAATCACATTGTATTATGGTATAATAGATGTAAATAATTTCTATATATTTCTTCTTCTCCATCACCAAAATTTTAGTTTCTTCACCTCTAAGAAACTAAGTTAAGAGACAACAAAAGAATGACCATAATTTATACATATGCATAACAATTAAAGTTAATTAATCAAGTTCAATATTGTTTAAAAATTCATCATATTCACATTGACTTATGATATATTATATCTAAAAATATTCAATATTTTTCTTCACCATCCCAAAGTTTCATGTTTTTTATCACTAAGTAAAAAACATAATAGACTATAGTATATGTAAAAAATTGATTATATTTTATTTTTCTTATCCGTCACAAAGTTGTAGGTTTTTCCCCCTAAAAAACAAAAATTAGACTATAATCCATGACATATATTCTTTATAAAATCCGTAATAATTAATATAAATAGTCAAGCTAGAATCTATTTATAATTGCCATTTTCACATTGAAATATGACATATTAGACGTAAATATATTCCATATGTTTCTTCTCTATCATCGAATTTCATGTTTCTTCGTCACTAAGTTACAGAGTTCAGAGACTATAAATGAATGAAAAACAAATTATATATACATGGGTAATCACTAAAATTTAATATTTAAGCTCAATGTTATTTGTATTCACTATAATCACATTGTATTATGGTATAATAGATGTAAACAATTTCTATATATTTCTTCTTCTCCATCACCAAAATTTTAAATTTTTCAGCTCTAAGAAACTAAGTTAAGAGACAACAAATGAATGACCCATAATTTATACATATGCATAACAATTAAAGTTAAATAATCAAGTTCAATATTGTTTAAATTCATCATATTCACATTGACTCATGATATATTACATCTAAAAATATTCAATATTTTTCTTCACCATTCCAAAGTTTCATGTTTTTTATCACTAGGTAAAAAACATAATAGACTATAGTATAAGTAAAAAATTAATTATATTTTATTTTTCTTCTCCGTCACAAAATTGTAGGTTTTTTCCGCCCTAAAAAACAAAGTTAATAGATTATAATCCATGACAAATATTCTTTATAAAATCCGTAATAATTAATATAAATAGTCAAGCTAGAATTTATTTATAATTGCCATTTTCACATTGAATTATGACATATTAGACGTAAATATATTACATATGTTTCTTCTCTATCATCGAATTTCATGTTTCTTCGTCACTAAGTTATAGAGTTCAGAGACTATAAATGAATGAAAAACAAATTATATATACATGGGTAATCACTAAAATTTAATATTTAAGCTCAATGTTATTTGTATTCACTATAATCACATTGTATTACGGTATAATAGATGTAAACAATTTCTATATATTTCTTCTTCTCCATCACCAAAATTTTAAATTTTTCAGCTCTAAGAAACTAAGTTAAGAGACAACAAATGAATGACCCATAATTTATACATATGCATAACAATTAAAGTTAAATAACCAAGTTCAATATTGTTTAAATTCATCATATTCACATTGACTCATGATATATTACATCTAAAAAAATTCAATATTTTTCTTCACCATCCCAAATTTTCATGTTTTTTATCACTAGGTAAAAAACATAATAGACTATAGTAAATTTAAAAAGTTGATTATATTTTATTTTTCTTCTCCGTCGCAAAATTGTAGGTTTTTCCGCCCTAAAAAACAAAGTTAATTCCTATAATCCATGACATATATTCTTTATAAAATCCGTAATAATTAATATAAATAGTCAAGCTAGAATTTATTTATAATTTCCGTTTTCACATTGAATTATGATATATTAGACGTAAATATATTCCATATGTGTCTTCTCTATCATCAAATTTCATGTTTCTTCGTCACTAAGTTACAGAGTTCAGAGACTATAAATAAATGAAAAACAAATTATATATACATGGGTAATCACTAAAATTTAATATTTAAGCTCAATGTTATTTGTATTCACTATAATCACATTGTATTATGGTATAATAGATGTAAACAATTTCTATATATTTCTTCTTCTCCATCACCAAAATTTTAGTTTCTTCACCTCTAAGAAACTAAGTTAAGAGACAACAAATGAATGACCCATAATTTATACATATGCATAACAATTAAAGTTAAATGATCAAGTTCAATATTGTTTAAATTCATCATATTCACATTGACTTATGATATATTACATCTAAAAATATTCAATATTTTTCTTCACCATCCCAAAGTTTCATGTTTTTTATCACTAGGTAAAAAACATAATAGACTATAGTATAAGTAAAAAATTGATTATATTTTATTTTTCTTCTCCGTCACAAAATTGTAGGTTTTTTCCGCCCTAAAAAACAAAGTTAATAGATTATAATCCATGAAAAATATTCTTTATAACATCCGTAATAATTAATATAAATAGTCAAGCTAGAATTTATTTATAATTGACATTTTCACATTGAATTATGACATATTAGACGTAAATATATTACATATGTTTCTTCTCTATCATCGAATTTCATGTTTCTTCGTCACTAAGTTACAGAGTTCAGAGACTATAAATGAATGAAAAACAAATTATATATACATGGGTAATCACTAAAATTTAATATTTAAGCTCAATGTTATTTGTATTCACTATAATCACATTGTATTATGGTATAATAGATGTAAACAATTTCTATATATTTCTTCTTTTCCATCACCAAAATTTTAAATTTTCCAGCTCTAAGAAACTAAGTTAAGAGACAACAAATGAATGACCCATAATTTATACATATGCATAACAATTAAAGTTAAATAATCAAGTTCAATATTGTTTAAATTCATCATATTCACATTGACTTATGATATATTACATCTAAAAATATTCAATATTTTTCTTCACCATCCCAAAGTTTCATGTTTTTTATCACTAAGTAAAAAACATAATAGACTATAGTATATGTAAAAAATTGATTATATTTTATTTTTCTTATCCGTCACAAAGTTGTAGGTTTTTCCCCCTAAAAAACAAAAATTAGACTATAATCCATGACATATATTCTTTATAAAATCCGTAATAATTAATATAAATAGTCAAGCTAGAATCTATTTATAGTTGCCATTTTCACATTGAATTATGACATATTAGACGTAAATACATTCCATATAGTTCTTCTCTATCATCGAATTTCATGTTTCTTCGTCACTAAGTTACAGAGTTCAGAGACTATAAATGAGTGAAAAACAAATTATATATACATGGGTAATCACTAAAATTTAATATTTAAGCTCAATGTTATTTGTATTCACTATAATCACATTGTATTACGGTATAATAGATGTAAACAATTTCTATATATTTCTTCTTCTCCATCACCAAAATTTTAAATTTTTCAGCTCTAAGAAACTAAATTAAGAGACAACAAATGAATGACCCATAATTTATACATATGCATAACAATTAAAGTTAAATAATCAAGTTCAATATTGTTTAAATTCATCATATTCACATTGACTCATGATATATTACATCTAAAAATATTCAATATTTTTCTTCACCATCCCAAAGTTTCATGTTTTTTATCACTAGGTAAAAAACATAATAGACTATAGTAAATGTAAAAAGTTGTTTATATTTTATTTTTCTTCTCCGTCGCAAAATTGTAGGTTTTTACGCCCTAAAAAACAAAGTTAATAGACTATAATCCATGACATATATTCTTTATAAAATCCGTAATAATTAATATAAATAGTTAAGCTAGAATTTATTTATAATTTCCGTTTTCACATTGAATTATGATATATTAGACGTAAATATATTCCATATGTGTCTTCTCTATCATTAAATTTCATGTTTCTTCGTCACTAAGTTACAAAGTTCAGAGACTATAAATGAATGAAAAACAAATTATATATACATGGGTAATCACTAAAATTTAATATTTAAGCTCAATGTTATTTGTATTCACTATAATCACATTGTATTATGGTATTATAGATGTAAACAATTTCTATATATTTGTTCTTCTCCATCACCAAAATTTTAGTTTCTTC
>OZ012741.1:2398068-2622156 GCA_963859935.3 Lathyrus sativus | reverse complement strand
GGTATTCAACACTTTTCTTCACCATCCCAAAGTTTTAGGTTTTTTTATCACTAAGCAACAAACATAATAGACTATAAAAGATGAAAAAATTATTTATACTTTATCTTTCTACTCGATCACAAAATTTTAGGTGTTTCCCCACTAAAAAACAAAGTTAAAAGACTATAATCCATGACATATATTTTATATATAATAGGTAATATTTAAAGTAAATAATCAAGCTAGAATTTATTGATATTTACCATTTTCACATTGAATTCTGGTTTATTAGACGTAAGTATATTCAATATGTTTCTTCTCCATCACCGAATTTCATACTTCTTCGTCACTAAGCCACAAAGTCAAAAGACTATAAATGAATAGCAAATAAATTATATCTACATGGATAATCAGTAAAATTAAATATTTAAGATCAATGTTATTTGTGTTCACCATAACTCATTATATTATATATGTAAACTATTTCTAGTTTTTTCTACTTCTCCATCACCAAAATTTTGGTTTCTTCACCTCTAAGAAACTAAGTTAAGAGACTACAAATGAATGACCCATAATTTTTACATATGAATAACAATTAAAATTAAATAATCAAGCTCAATATTGTTTATATTCATCGTAATCACATTGACTTATGATATATTACATCTAAAAATATTCAATATTTTTATTCACTATCCCAAAGTTTTAGGTATTTTTATCACTAAGCAACAAACATGATAGACTATAGTAGATGAAAAAAAAATTAATTATGATTTATTTTTAAACTCGATCACAAAATTTAAGTTTTTTCCCACTAAAAAACAAAGTTAAAAGACTATAATCCATTACATATATTTTATATTAAATAGGTAATAATTAAAATAAATAATCAAGCTAAAATTTACTTATATTTACCATTTTCACACTGAATTATGGTTTATAAGATGTAAATATATTCAAAATGTTTCTACAACATCACAAAATTTCATGTTTCTTCGTCACTAATCACAGAGTTAAAAGAGTATAATCAATGACAAATAAATTATATTTACATGGGTAATCACTAAAATTAAATATTTAAGCTCAATGTTATTTTTTTTTCACTATAATCATATTGTATTACATTGTAATAGATGTAAACAATTTCTATATTTTTCTTCTTCTCCATCACCAAAATGTTGGTTTCTTCACGTCTAAGAAATTATGTTAAGAGACTACAAATGAATGACCCATAATTTTTACATACGAATAACAATTAAAATTAAATTATCAAGATCAATATTATTTATATTCATCATATTGACATTGACTTATCATATATTACATCTAAAGGTATTCAACACTTTTCTTCACCATCCCAAAGTTTTAAGTTTTTTTATCACTAAGCAACAAACATAATAGATTATAATAGATGAAAAAATTATTTATATTTTATCATTCTACTCAATCACAAAATTTTAGGTTTTTCCCCACTAAAAAACAAAATTAAAAGACTATAATTCATGACATATATTTTATATAAAATAGGTATTATTTAAAGTAAATAATAAAGATAGAATATATTGATAATTACCATTTTCACATTGAATTATGGTTTATTAGACGTAAGTATGTTCAATATGTTTCTTCTCCATCACCGATTTCATGTTTCTTCGTCACTAAGCCACAAAGTCAAAAGACTATAAATGAATAGCAGATAAATTATATCTACATGGATAATCACTAAAATTAAATATTTAAGATCAATGTTATTTGTGTTCACCATAATCTCATTATATTATAGATGTAAACTATTTCTAGTTTTTTCTACTTCTCCATCACCAAAATTTTGGTTTCTTCACCTCTAAGAAATTAAGTTAAGAGATTACAAATGAATGACCCATAATTTTTACATATGAATAAACATTAAAATTAAATAATCAAGCTCAATATTTTTTATATTCATCGTACTCACATTGACTTATGATATATTACATCTAAAAATATTCAATATTTTTATTCACTATCCCAAAGTTTTAGGTATTTTTATCACTAAGCAACAAACATGATAGACTATAGTAGATGAAAAAAAATTAATTATGATTTATTTTTAAACTCGATCACAAAATTTTAGGTTTTTCCCACTAAAAAACTAAGTTAAAAGACTATAATCTATGACATATATTTTATATAAAATAGGTAATAAATTAAATAAATAATCAAGCTAAAATTTACTTATATTTACCATTTTCACACTGAATTATGGTTTATAAGATGTAAATATATTCAAAATGTTTCTACTACATAACAAAATTTCATGTTTCTTCGTCGCTAATCACAGAGTTAAAAGAGTATAAATCAATGACAAATAAATTATATCTACATGGGTAATCACTAAAATTAAATATTTAAGCTCAATGTTATTTTTTTTCACTATAATCATATTGTATTACGTTGTAATAGATGTAAACAATTTCTATATTTTTCTTCTTCTCCATCACCAAAATTTTGGTTTCTTCACGTCTAAGAAATTAAGTTAAGAGACTAGAAATGAATGACCCATAATTTATACATATGAATAACAATTAAAATTAAATTAACAAGCTCAATATTATTTATATTCATCGTATTGACATTGACTTATGATATATTACATCTAAAAATATTCAACATTTTTCTTCACCATCCCAAAGTTTTAGGTTTTTTTATCACTAAGCAACAAATATAATAGACTATAGTAGTTGAAAAATTTATAGGTTTTTTTATCACTAAGCAACAAATATAATAGATCAATGTTATTTATGTTCACCATAATCACCATAAAATTTTAGGTTTTTCCCACTAAAAAACTAAGTTAAAAGACTATAATCTATGACATATATTTTATGTAAAATAGGTAATAAATTAAATAAATAATCAAGCTAATATTTACTTATATTTACCATTTTCACACTGAATTATGGTTTATAAGATGTAAATATATTCAAAATGTTTCTACTACATAACAAAATTTCATGTTTCTTCGTCGCTAATCACAGAGTTAAAAGAGTATAAATCAATGACAAATAAATTATATCTACATGGGTAATCACTAAAATTAAATATTTAAGCTCAATGTTATTTTTTTTCACTATAATCATATTGTATTACGTTGTAATAGATGTAAACAATTTCTATATTTTTCTTCTTCTCCATCACCAAAATTTTGGTTTCTTCACGTCTAAGAAATTAAGTTAAGAGACTAGAAATGAATGACCCATAATTTATACATATGAATAACAATTAAAATTAAATTAACAAGCTCAATATTATTTATATTCATCGTATTGACATTGACTTATGATATATTACATCTAAAAATATTCAACATTTTTCTTCACCATCCCAAAGTTTTAGGTTTTTTTATCACTAAGCAACAAATATAATAGACTATAGTAGTTGAAAAATTTATAGGTTTTTTTATCACTAAGCAACAAATATAATAGATCAATGTTATTTATGTTCACCATAATCACCATAAAATTTTAGGTTTTTCCCACTAAAAAACTAAGTTAAAAGACTATAATCTATGACATATATTTTATGTAAAATAGGTAATAAATTAAATAAATAATCAAGCTAATATTTACTTATATTTACCATTTTCACACTGAATTATGGTTTATAAGATGTAAATATATTCAAAATGTTTCTACTACATAACAAAATTTCATGTTTCTTCGTCGCTAATCACAGAGTTAAAAGAGTATAAATCAATGACAAATAAATTATATCTACATGGGTAATCACTAAAATTAAATATTTAAGCTCAATGTTATTTTTTTTCACTATAATCATATTGTATTACGTTGTAATAGATGTAAACAATTTCTATATTTTTCTTCTTCTCCATCACCAAAATGTTGGTTTCTTCACGTCTAAGAAATTATGTTAAGAGACTACAAATGAATGACCCATAATTTTTACATACGAATAACAATTAAAATTAAATTATCAAGATCAATATTATTTATATTCATCATATTGACATTGACTTATGATATATTACATCTAAAGGTATTCAACACTTTTCTTCACCATCCCAAAGTTTTAAGTTTTTTTATCACTAAGCAACAAACATAATAGATTATAATAGATGAAAAAATTATTTATATTTTATCATTCTACTCAATCACAAAATTTTAGGTTTTTCCCCACTAAAAAACAAAATTAAAAGACTATAATTCATGACATATATTTTATATAAAATAGGTATTATTTAAAGTAAATAATAAAGATAGAATATATTGATAATTACCATTTTCACATTGAATTATGGTTTATTAGACGTAAGTATGTTCAATATGTTTCTTCTCCATCACCGATTTCATGTTTCTTCGTCACTAAGCCACAAAGTCAAAAGACTATAAATGAATAGCAGATAAATTATATCTACATGGATAATCACTAAAATTAAATATTTAAGATCAATGTTATTTGTGTTCACCATAATCTCATTATATTATAGATGTAAACTATTTCTAGTTTTTTCTACTTCTCCATCACCAAAATTTTGGTTTCTTCACCTCTAAGAAATTAAGTTAAGAGATTACAAATGAATGACCCATAATTTTTACATATGAATAAACATTAAAATTAAATAATCAAGCTCAATATTTTTTATATTCATCGTACTCACATTGACTTATGATATATTACATCTAAAAATATTCAATATTTTTATTCACTATCCCAAAGTTTTAGGTATTTTTATCACTAAGCAACAAACATGATAGACTATAGTAGATGGAAAAAAATTAATTATGATTTATTTTTAAACTCGATCACAAAATTTTAGGTTTTTCCCACTAAAAAACTAAGTTAAAAGACTATAATCTATGACATATATTTTATATAAAATAGGTAATAAATTAAATAAATAATCAAGCTAAAATTTACTTATATTTACCATTTTCACACTGAATTATGGTTTATAAGATGTAAATATATTCAAAATGTTTCTACTACATAACAAAATTTCATGTTTCTTCGTCGCTAATCACAGAGTTAAAAGAGTATAAATCAATGACAAATAAATTATATCTACATGGGTAATCACTAAAATTAAATATTTAAGCTCAATGTTATTTTTTTTCACTATAATCATATTGTATTACGTTGTAATAGATGTAAACAATTTCTATATTTTTCTTCTTCTCCATCACCAAAATTTTGGTTTCTTCACGTCTAAGAAATTAAGTTAAGAGACTAGAAATGAATGACCCATAATTTATACATATGAATAACAATTAAAATTAAATTAACAAGCTCAATATTATTTATATTCATCGTATTGACATTGACTTATGATATATTACATCTAAAAGTATTCAACATTTTTCTTCACCATCCCAAAGTTTTAGGTTTTTTTATCACTAAGCAACAAATATAATAGACTATAGGAGTTGAAAAAATTATTTATACTTTATCTTTCTACTCGATCACAAAATTTCAGGTTTTTCTCTACTAAAAAACAAAGTTAATAGACTATCATCCATGACATATATTTTATATAAAATAGGTAATATTTAAAATAAATAATCAAGCTACATTTTATTGATATTTACCATTTTCACATTGAATTATGGTTTATTAGACGTAAGTATATTAAATATATTTCTTCTCCATCACCGAATTTCATGTTTCTTCGTCACTAAGCCAAAAAGTCAAAAGACTATAAATGAATAGCAGATAAATTATATCTACATGGATAATCAGTAAAATTAAATATTTAAGATCAATGTTATTTGTGTTCACCATAACTCATTATATTATATATGTAAACTATTTCTAGTTTTTTCTACTTCTCCATCACCAAAATTTTGGTTTCTTCACCTCTAAGAAACTAAGTTAAGAGACTACAAATGAATGACCCATAATTTTTACATATGAATAACAATTAAAATTAAATAATGAAGCTCAATATTGTTTATATTCATCGTACTCACATTGACTTATGATATATTACATCTAAAAATATTCAATATTTTTATTCACTATCCCAAAGTTTTAGGTATTTTTATCACTAAGCAACAAACATGATAGACTATAGTAGATGGAAAAAAAATTAATTATTATTTATTTTTAAACTCGATCACAAAATTTAAGTTTTTTCCCACTAAAAAACAAAGTTAAAAGACTATAATCCATGACATATATTTTATATTAAATAGGTAATAATTAAAATAAATAATCAAGCTAAAATTTACTTATATTTACCATTTTCACACTGAATTATGGTTTATAAGATGTAAATATATTCAAAATGTTTCTACAACATCACAAAATTTCATGTTTCTTCGTCACTAATCACAGAGTTAAAAGAGTATAATCAATGACAAATAAATTATATTTACATGGGTAATCACTAAAATTAAATATTTAAGCTCAATGTTATTTTTTTTTCACTATAATCATATTGTATTACATTGTAATAGATGTAAACAATTTCTATATTTTTCTTCTTCTCCATCACCAAAATTTTGGTTTCTTCACGTCTAAGAAATTATGTTAAGAGACTACAAATGAATGACCCATAATTTGTACATACGAATAACAATTAAAATTAAATTATCAAGATCAATATTATTTATATTCATCGTATTGACATTGACTTATGATATATTACATCTAAAGGTATTCAACACTTTTCTTCACCATCCCAAAGTTTTAGGTTTTTTTATCACTAAGCAACAAACATAATAGACTATAAAAGATGAAAAAATTATTTATACTTTATCTTTCTACTCGATCACAAAATTTTAGGTGTTTCCCCACTAAAAAACAAAGTTAAAAGACTATAATCCATGACATATATTTTATATATAATAGGTAATATTTAAAGTAAATAATCAAGCTAGAATTTATTGATATTTACCATTTTCACATTGAATTCTGGTTTATTAGACGTAAGTATATTCAATATGTTTCTTCTCCATCACCGAATTTCATACTTCTTCGTCACTAAGCCACAAAGTCAAAAGACTATAAATGAATAGCAAATAAATTATATCTACATGGATAATCAGTAAAATTAAATATTTAAGATCAATGTTATTTGTGTTCACCATAACTCATTATATTATATATGTAAACTATTTCTAGTTTTTTCTACTTCTCCATCACCAAAATTTTGGTTTCTTCACCTCTAAGAAACTAAGTTAAGAGACTACAAATGAATGACCCATAATTTTTACATATGAATAACAATTAAAATTAAATAATCAAGCTCAATATTGTTTATATTCATCGTAATCACATTGACTTATGATATATTACATCTAAAAATATTCAATATTTTTATTCACTATCCCAAAGTTTTAGGTATTTTTATCACTAAGCAACAAACATGATAGACTATAGTAGATGAAAAAAAAATTAATTATGATTTATTTTTAAACTCGATCACAAAATTTAAGTTTTTTCCCACTAAAAAACAAAGTTAAAAGACTATAATCCATTACATATATTTTATATTAAATAGGTAATAATTAAAATAAATAATCAAGCTAAAATTTACTTATATTTACCATTTTCACACTGAATTATGGTTTATAAGATGTAAATATATTCAAAATGTTTCTACAACATCACAAAATTTCATGTTTCTTCGTCACTAATCACAGAGTTAAAAGAGTATAATCAATGACAAATAAATTATATTTACATGGGTAATCACTAAAATTAAATATTTAAGCTCAATGTTATTTTTTTTTCACTATAATCATATTGTATTACATTGTAATAGATGTAAACAATTTCTATATTTTTCTTCTTCTCCATCACCAAAATTTTGGTTTCTTCACGTCTAAGAAATTATGTTAAGAGACTACAAATGAATGACCCATAATTTGTACATACGAATAACAATTAAAATTAAATTATCAAGATCAATATTATTTATATTCATCGTATTGACATTGACTTATGATATATTACATCTAAAGGTATTCAACACTTTTCTTCACCATCCCAAAGTTTTAGGTTTTTTTATCACTAAGCAACAAACATAATAGACTATAAAAGATGAAAAAATTATTTATACTTTATCTTTCTACTCGATCACAAAATTTTAGGTGTTTCCCCACTAAAAAACAAAGTTAAAAGACTATAATCCATGACATATATTTTATATATAATAGGTAATATTTAAAGTAAATAATCAAGCTAGAATTTATTGATATTTACAATTTTCACATTGAATTCTGGTTTATTAGACGTAAGTATGTTCAATATGTTTCTTCTCCATCACCGAATTTCATACTTCTTCGTCACTAAGCCACAAAGTCAAAAGACTATAAATGAATAGCAAATAAATTATATCTACATGGATAATCACTAAAATTAAATATTTAAGATCAATGTTATTTGTGTTCACCATAATCTCATTATATTATAGATGTAAACTATTTCTAGTTTTTTCTACTTCTCCATCACCAAAATTTTGGTTTCTTCACCTCTAAGAAACTAAGTTAAGAGATTACAAATGAATGACCCATAATTTTTACATATGAATAAAAATTAAAATTAAATAATCAAGCTCAATATTGTTTATATTCATCGTACTCACATTGACTTATGATATATTACATCTAAAAATATTCAATATTTTTATTCACTATCCCAAAGTTTTAGGTATTTTTATCACTAAGCAACAAACATGATAGACTATAGTAGATGAAAAAAAAATTAATTATGATTTATTTTTAAACTCGATCACAAAATTTTAGGTTTTTTCCACTAAAAAAAAGTTAAAAGACTATAATCCATGACATATATTTTATATAAAATAGGTAATAACTTAAATAAATAATCAAGCTAAAATTTATTTATATTTATCATTTTCACACTGAATTATGGTTTATAAGATGTAAATATATTCAAAATGTTTCTACAACATCACAAAATTTCATTGTTCTTCGTCACTAATCACAGAGTTAAAAGAGTATAATCAATGACAAATAAATTATATCTACATGGGTAATCACTAAAATTAAATATTTAAGCTCAATGTTATTTTTTTTCACTATAATCATATTGTATTACGTTGTAATAGATGTAAACAATTTCTATATTTTTCTTCTTCTCCATCACCAAAATTTTGGTTTCTTCACGTCTAAGAAATTATGTTAAGAGACTACAAGTGAATGACCCATAATTTGTACATACGAATAACAATTAAAATTAAATTATCAAGATCAATATTATTTATATTCATCGTATTGACATTGACTTATGATATATTACATCTAAAGGTATTCAACACTTTTCTTCACCATCCCAAAGTTTTAAGTTTTTTTATCACTAAGCAACAAACATAATAGATTATAGTAGATGAAAAAATTATTTATATTTTATCATTCTACTCGATCACAAAATTTTAGGTTTTTCCCCACTAAAAAACAAAGTTAAAAGACTATAATTCATGACATATATTTTATATAAAATAGGTATTATTTAAAGTAAATAATAAAGATAGAATATATTGATAATTACCATTTTCACATTGAATTATGGTTTATTAGACGTAAGTATGTTCAATATGTTTCTTCTCCATCACCGAATTTCATGTTTCTTCGTCACTAAGGCACAAAGTCAAAAGACTATAAATGAATAGCAAATAAATTATATCTACATGGATAATCACTAAAATTAATTATTTAAGATCAATGTTATTTGTGTTCACCATAATCTCATTATATTATAGATGTAAACTATTTCTAGTTTTTTCTACTTCTCCATCACCAAAATTTTGGTTTCTTCACCTCTAAGAAACTAAGTTAAGAGATTACAAATGAATGACCCATAATTTTTACATATGAATAAACATTAAAATTAAATAATCAAGCTCTATATTGTTTATATTCATCGTACTCACATTGACTTATGATATATTACATCTAAAAATATTCAATATTTTTATTCACTATCTCAAAGTTTTAGGTATTTTTATCACTAAGCAACAAACATGATAGACTATAGTAGATGAAAAAAATTAATTATGATTTATTTTTAAACTCGATCACAAAATTTTAGGTTTTTTCCACTAAAAAAAAAGTTAAAAGACTATAATCCATGACATATATTTTATATAAAATAGGTAATAACTTAAATAAATAATCAAGCTAAAATTTATTTATATTTACCATTTTCACACTGAATTATGGTTTATAAGATGTAAATATATTCAAAATGTTTCTACTACATCACAAAATTTCATGTTTCTTCGTCGCTAATCACAGAGTTAAAAGAGTATAAATGAATGACAAATAAATTATATCTACATGGGTAATCACTAAAATTAAATATTTAAGCTCAATGTTATTTTTTTTCACTATAATCATATTGTATTACGTTGTAATAGATGTAAACAATTTCTATATTTTTCTTCTTCTCCATCACCAAAATTTTGGTTTCTTCACGTCTAAGAAATTAAGTTAAGAGACTACAAATGAATGACCCATAATTTATACATATGAACAACAATTAAAATTAAATTATCAAGCTCAATATTATTTATATTCATCGTATTGGCATTGACTTATGATATATTACATCTAAAAATATTCAACATTTTTCTTCACCATCCCAAAGTTTTAGGTGTTTTTATCACTAAGCAACAAACATAATAGACTATAGTAGATGAAAAAATTATTTATATTTTAAAATTAAATAATCAAGCTCAATATTTTTATATTCATCGTATTCACATTGACTTATGGTATATTACATCTAGAAATATTCAATATTTTTCTTCTCCATCCCAAAGTTTTAGGTTTTTTTATCACTAAGAAACAAATATATTAGACTTTAGTAGATGAAAAAAATAATTATATTTTATTTTTCTACTCAATCACAAAATTTTAGGTTTTTTCCCCACTAAAAAACAAAGTCAAAAGAATATAATCCATGACATATATTTTATATAATATAGGTAAAAATTATTGCATCCTATATATTTTTTTATGTATCGCGCGAAAATTTAATAATGTTCACAATTTTTGGATACACATCTTCGAACGCACTAAAAGGTCAGTTAACGTAAAAATATTCTAGAGATGCATCTCCAGGATATTTTGGAGGTTAAATCGCATCAGACCCTTATCCTTCCTCATTTCTCAATTTCCTCAATATCAATCTTCAAAGTCTCCCAAATATTTCTATGCACCAACTCAAAATTCAATTATCAAGGTTCAAAAGAACTTCAATCATCATCTCTAACATTGGAAATAACATCTGAAACATCAATTTCTTCTAGGTTTTTTGAATTTTTGATAAATTTTTTAGTTTTTGTATAAATGAGTTAAGATCAATAATTAGAGATAGAAATTAGTAGAAATAGCATTTAAGATAGTTTAAACATAGTGTATTAGACGTTTGTTGGCTGAAAATGATGATCAAAATAAGTTTTTTTTTAGAATGCATGTTTTACATTGACATAACTGACACAATTTTTGAGTTGCAAGAAATTCCGGAGATACATTTCTGAAAACTTTAAACGTTTTAGTTTCCCTCAAATTCTGCAGATGCATCCCTAAAATTTTCTGCAATCTTTTTTATTTTGATTTTTCTGCTTGTGTGTTGTTTGAATGCACTAACAGTTTGTCTTACTTTAACTTACAGGCATAATGATCGATAGACAAGATAAATTAAGGCACGAGAGGGTTGCTCGACACACATTAATACGATGGAAGAAGAGTCAACAGGTTCTAGAGGCTCTTGGTCTCTTTGGTCAGACAGAGCCATATAATTCTGGGGCTCGTGCTTCTCCTCACGCCACTATATCTTTTTCTTCTCGTAAGAGACGAGATTCACCATCTAACGCATCACTCCCTTCATCTTCCAGCAGGCGTCAGGTTTCATCAGCGCTACCTCCTACTATAAATGTTGCTAATCTAGTCTCACCTCTTACTATTGATGTTGTTGATCCTGACTCACCTCTTATTGTTGATACTGCTTATTGAGTGCAACCTCTTGAGGGTGTGGCTGTTGCGAAGGTTGAGCCAAAGACATTTCGAGGAGGCCCAGCTGATTTGTCATTAGTGCCTCTATATCCAAACCATACTGCCAGACATATTTGGGACGGAAAGGTAACATTAGTTGGATTCATTATTTTTTACTGCCTCTAAATCCATACCTGAAGGACTTGTGTATGATCAATTATACTAAGGTTAACCACGGGATGCTTAATGCATTTATGGAGAGATGGCACTCAGAGACATCGTCATTTTATCTCCCGCGTGGTGAGATATTTATCACAGTCGATGATGTCTTGTGTTTGCTACATCTTTTTATCAGGGGGAGATTCCTAGATCATGGGAGGATAACCAATGACGAGGCACTCAAGATGATGGTAGAGTATCTGTGGGCTGATCTAGGGGAGGCGGTGAAGGAGTTGGATAAGACCAGGAGTGTTCATGCTAGATTTGAATACCTGAAGAAGATATATGAGGCTAAGATCCTGAGTGCACAATAAGCAGATGGTGATGATGAGTAGGTGGCGCTCCATATATCACATGCATTGAGAGTATACCTGCTTTATTTGGTTGGCACTGTGATTTTTGTGCATAAGAGTGTCATTTATACATACATCATATACCTATGATACTTCATGGATTTTGAGCGGATCCATGAGTACAACTGGGGGGACAACTTATTTGGTCTACTTGTATTCAAAGTTGAGAGAGGGTTGAATGTGGAAGACGAAGCAGGTCACAGGTAGCGTCAAAATTGTAACACCCACATATAATACACGTCTAGAAATACATATTATACATAGTATGATACTGGTGAAATACATAAGCACCTATTGGAAACATTGTACATATTTAGATGTCTAAAAAGAACTACAACTATGGCACAATATATACAAGGGTGCCTAAAATAAAACTAGTAACTAAATCATCCTCAGAATGATTTCAAAATAAAAATCTACACAGATGAAATGCCATAAAAAATGCCAAGTAATTAAGGACATAAAGCCATCTTGTCCTTACCTTTCACATGCTTAGAACTTCTTGAAAATAACCAACAAATATAGTGTGAGATGATAATCCCAGTGTGTTCTCTATCTTATGAGTCCACTCAGTTCTACAAGGTTCTAATAAATTTCTAACTTAAGTCAACAAGGGAAGAAAGATTTAAGAAAATGGAGAAAAACTTGAAATGTATGGAAACATATTACCTGAGTTCTCATAACTCAAACGAATTACTATTTTAGATTCATGAAACATTAATCCCCGAGCGAACCTACGTCTAGGGCAATCTCGATTCACGCATGCTCGTATGATTCGACTTTCCTGGTGGATATCAGGTCCTCTATGAGACTAAAACTTAAATTAAGCGATCGTCACTCGTATGAGACTCGAACCCACTTGGAGTATCTTTCACCGTATGAGACTCTAAGCACTTAGGTGTCCACCTTTCTCCCATGTCTTCCATGGTTGGGACTCAAACCCAATTGAGGCACTAATCATTGGAGTCACATCATATTTCCTACTTTACATAAGCATCTCAAAAGGGGATATGCACCATCAAGGTAAAAACCATCTAAATATACGATTAGATTCACTCGGCTCTATAAGGTTTTAATCAATTCCTAACTCAAGTCAACACGGGAAGGAAGACTTAAGAAAATGGGTAAAACTTACAATGTATAGAAACATGCTATTTGAGTTCTCATAACACAAACAAATCACTATTCAAATTCATGAAATATCAATCCTCGAGTTAACCCATGTCTAAGGCAAGCTCGGTTCACACATGATCATATTATTCGACTTCGTGGTGGATGTCGAGTCCTCTATGAGACTCAAACTCAGTTCAAGTGATCGTCGCTCGTTTGGGACTCGAACCCACTTGAAGTATCTTTCACCGTATAAGACTTTAGTCATAACAACAACAACAACAACAACAACATTCAATCATGTGAAATACAACAATCATGGAGAACATAAGTAAATCCTTTGTTCATGGAAATTCTCATGACTAAGTAGAACACATATCATACTATGATGAACCTTACTAACTATTCTATGATTCTAACATAAACCCTAACTTCTAAAATCATAAAGGTCCTAACTAGAACCTACCTTAATGAAGAGATTATTGCGAATTTTTGAAATGAGATGATAGATCTAAGATTTTTATGTTCTTCTAAGTTTCTTCTTCTTAAGCTTATTTTCTTTCTTTCCCAATTTTTTTTCTCTATTACTGATAAGAAATGAATGATGCATAGAGATATGGTGAGATGAGATGATGAAGTTGAAAATATGTGGACATAAATAGAGGAAGATTTGTATGGTTAGAAAAGAATAATGGTAGTAGAAAATATCCCAAGTGATACTACACTTTATTATTTGGTCTACTATAGTAATTGATCAATTATTAATGTCATCAAAATGTCCCTTTTTATACCAATTAATAAAAGGTCAGCCTCAAAGAATATTAATTAAGTCAATCTGAGTTCACTAGTTACTTTATTTGTCCTAACTGATAACTTTCAAAGCACATAGGAACTCAACTGTTAAGAATTTGAGTATTCAAGGAAATACAGGGTATTAAAGTTACACTATTAATTGTAAAAATTATTGGTCTTTGAAATCTTTTTGTCATTTTCATTTCATCTTTGCAAAGCCATTGTTGATGATTCACGTGTTCTGAACTTTTCATTTTGGGCTTGGATCCTCCAGAACTTCCCACACATCTTTGGATGGGCAAGTGTACCTGATTACACTTAGGATATGTCGCAAGCTACTACTTTATCCCACTTAGAGGGAACCGGACGATTGAGCCTTACAGAGTCTATCTTAATCGTCTAGTTGGTGAGAACATTCACTTTAACAGCTCTTTTGATCACCATGAGACGCGACCATTTGGCATGATAGTAATATACTTTGGATGGTTGGCTTATGGATCACGTCTCGCTGCTCCTCATCTTCACGAGTGCGTCGTACAAAAGTTCGACTCACTCAAACCATTGCAAAATACCCTGCTATCTCTACTTTTTTTGCCTTGACCCGTAGACAGATACAAAACATGTTTGATGATTATGAAAGTCATCTTATACCGGAGGAGGCACATGCTACCGTAGTTGGAAGTTAATAAAGCTACATCAAAAGGTACATCAGATGGTTCTTCAGGGTGTCACATTCGTACATGGTGCATTTTGCTCAAGAAGATCCGTTGAGACTTGCTCATCATGAGATACTAGAGGAGGAGCATCCACAACTAGATCATGTTGAGGATGTCTTGCCTAGGTTTCGTCGCATAGTGAAGATTACGCAAGCAGACATTGACACATGTATCTTCTCAGATGGGCTAATGTGAAGCATGTCCTAGATGCCATCATGACGGAGACACATGGGGCATTGTTGTACCAGAGACATCACCGGAGGACAAGGGGGAATATTGGCCGATGAGGTAGACGAGGCAGAGGTGGCAGAAGAGGTAGAGGAGAGGTCGTTAGACATATATAATGGTGTCTTAGTATATAGTAGTAGCACTATAGTCTGTATTTTATTTTAACGGTCTTGCTATTGTATTGATCTCGATTGTATGAAAATTTTGACATTTATTAGCATTTTAATTATGTATGACATTTTTGGACCATCCAGAGTTATGTACATCTATTTTTTATTTTAAATTGTATGGTATGGTTTAACTCTTCATCTGAATATAGATAAACAAAATATAATATGAAAGATCAACTTCTGAGATGTTACGGAGATGCATCTCCGATCCAATTGTTATGTATAATGGCTTCTGAGTGGAATGAATAGTATATTTTAAATTGTTATAGAGATGCATCTCTGAAATATTTCAACATTCATTAAAAAATTGGTGTGTCCGCATTTAAATAATTGTGTGGTTGCTAAGAAACATAAAGGATACATTAAGATATTATATATATATATATATATATATATATATATATATATATATATATATATATATATATATATATATATATATATATATATATATATATATATATATATATATATATATATATATATATATATATATATATATATATAAACACTTATAATAAGGGAATTTCTTATCGTACTTTATGAGGTGGAAAAACATCATATGAAAAAATTGAAGATACCCCACAGATTTCAGAGGTGTATCTTTAGACGCACATGTTGCACACACAACACATTTGTTTTTTAGTCACTCCCCAATTTTATGACTTAACTTATTTTAGAAATGCATTTCCGGAATATCTCTGAAAATACATTTTTGGACGCATCTCATGCACACACAACTCATTCGTCTTTGAGTCACACACCAATTTTATGACTTAGTTTATTCCCAAAATGCATTTCTGAAATGTCTTTGGAAATACATTTCTGAAACTTACAAAAACACTTAGTTGTTTGTCTCCGAAATAATTTAAGTAAATTTGTCCCAGAGTGTATGAAGCATTAGATGCGTCTGGAGATACATCTCCGAAAAATGAGAGCATTTTTGTATTTTTCACATGGTGCATTAAGAATTTCTCTATATTAATGTGGATTACTTTTGACAGCATGTGGTGCTCACTTACCATAATGAAAAATCAAGAATGTTGCTAAAATTTGAAATTTAACTTCCGGACACACTCAAAATAAGACTAAAATTAAGTCTCATACCCAGGTCAGAACATAGATGAATATATATATATATATATATATATATATATATATATATATATATATATATATATATATATATATATATATATATATATATATATATATATATATATATATATATATATATATATATATATATATATATATATATATATATATATATATATATATATATATATATATATATATATATATATATATATATATATATATATATATATATATATATATATATATATATATATATATATATATATATATATATATATATATATATATATATATATATATATATATATATATATATATATATATATATATATATATATATATATATATATATATATATATATATATATATATATATATATATATATATATATATATATATATATATATATATATATATATATATATATATATATATATATATATATATATATATATATATATGGAGATTAAGTTATGTATTTTTACGGAGGTTAACTTTCGCACCTGTTTGATTCATACAAATCTTCAGACATTTTCTCTTCCTTCTTCTTGATTTCATTTCAAAAAGTTTACTCGAAATTCAAAACAGAGCTTGTGAGAAAACTTCATTCTATTTTATTCAAGGGTAGAACATCAATCAACCTCTACTCCACTCCAATCAACCGAAAATCCTTGAATTTTGAAATTCGGTAAGTTTTTAATTTCTTTATTTTTGTTTTGTTTTGTACCGGCTATTAAAAATTTAAAGCTTTAGACTCTGAAGATGGGTTCTGAGGTCAAGACTCTAAAGACAGGTTCTGAAGGTCAAGACTCTGAAGAAGTGTTCTGAAGGTCAAGGCTCTGAAGATTCTGAAGACATGATTTCTGAAGAATTAGTCATGAAGATTCTCAAGATTGTTTCAGAGGAAACTTAGTTCTTAGAATACTGAAGACTGGATTCTGAAGTGGAAGATTGTGTCAGAAGAAGATTCATCTAGATGCAAGACGTGTTATATCAGATAAGTTGTTGTTGTTCAATCTGATAAACATGTGCTTGAGTTAACAACTCTGATGCTGAAGCTTTCATACCAAAGTAGTTCTGAACTACTCATCAGACGAATCATCAGAAGAATCAAGAAGATTGAAGTACAACGTATGCAATTATTCAAGTGTGGTAAAGACGTTGGTACTGTTCAAGCGTAGTTTCCAAGGATTAAATATATTGAAGCTACAAGCTAAGGTCACTGTTCCAACACGTGAGCTTATTCTATCCGTTGGGATATGACCGTTGGAATGAGAAAGGACAGCTATATCCTCACAACAACTCTATTGGCTGCAATATAAAAAGAAGAATCATTTGATCAAAAATGTTGTTGAGTGGCTGGGTTGCTGAGTCAAGCAACGCTGTTGCTGTTAAGCTGCACTATAAGAAATAACATTTGATTCATTCAAATGTTACCATGCTAGTAAGCATGAAGTGAAGAAAGAAAGAAAGAAGAAAAGCTTAAATGAAAAGAAGCCTTAGTGCTCACACACAGAAAAGCTTTTAAGCAATATGGAAACTATGTTCTTATAATCTCTTAGAGATTCATCATTAGATTAGTTTCTGCATTAGGAAGCAAGGAGTTGTTACTCATTACTTTCTATGTGCTTAACTTGGAGTAATTAGCTTGCTAGGAAGCACCATTGTAATCTCCGGCAACACAACATTCTATTTTAGAATTAGTGGTTCCTCAAGTGATCTTGTGAAGATCAGTATACTTGAGATGACAAGTGACAGTAGTCATTTGTGATTTTCTAATAGGAGATCTTTAGTGATCGGATTCTATTAGATGTCAATGAACGTTATATCCTTGGGGATCCCTGAACGCGTCATTGTCAAGTTGTTAGTCACTTGCAGTTAGCTTGTGCAACTGTAATCAGTTCGGTTATAGTGGATTAAGTCCTTAATTGATTAAGGCGAAATCACCTTGGAAGGGTGGACTGGATTATCTTGGGAGTTGCTCAAGTTAACCAGGATATATGTTGTGTTCTTTACTTTCAGTATGCTTTATTATTTATGCTTCCGCAGTGTATTTAATATAAGCGCATAAAGCATCAAGTGAAGAAGAAGACAAGAAAAGGAAAAAGTTTTTATTTAGGCATAAACCCAATTCAATCCCCCCATTTTTTGTGTTTATTTCTCACCTTCAGAATCGCCTTGTTCCTTAATACTTTAGTTTCTAGTCCCACAACACTACTTGGTTAAGGCTTAAAAGAAATATATGCTTCTTTTTCTAATGAATCTGGAAGAATGGGCTGAAGAGAACCAGGAATGAGTTTTCGAAGTTGATATACGTGAAAAACATCATGCATCTTTGATAAAGAAGGTGGTAAGGCTAATCTATAAACTACTTCACTGATCCTCTCAATAATCTGGTATGGTTGCACGTAGCTCAAACTTAACTTTCGCGACTTAAACGGTCCTTTCAATCTAAACCTTGGAGTAACCTCCGAAAATACATGGTCACCTTCCTCAAATTCTAGTTGTCTTATTCTGTTATCTACATAACTATTTTGACGGTCTTGCACCTTCTTTACCTTATCATGAATCATTCTTATCTTTTCTGTAGTCTCTTCAATAACTCCTGGTCCTAAAATCCTTTCTTCACCAACTTCCGTCTAACAAAGAGGTTATACATTTCCTCCCATACAAAGCTTTATAAGGAGCCATTCTGATACTTGCATGGTAACAATTGTTGTATGCAAATTCAATCAATAGTAAGAGCCTTTTCCAATTTCCTCCACTTTCAAGAACATAAGCTCTTAACATATCTTCCAAGGTATATATTATGCTCTCAGTCTAACCATTCGTTTGAGGATGATTAGACATACTGAAACACAAAATTATCACATGGCCTTCTAAAATGCTCCCCAAAATCTTGAAGTAAATTTTAGATCTCTATTTGACACAATACTAGTGAGGACACCATGCAACCTCACAATCTCTGAAATAAACAACCATGCAATATGACTTTCCATGTAAGTAGTTTTCACAACTAGGAAATGTGCATAGTTAGTTAGCTGATCCACAATCACCCATATAGAGTCATAACCGCCTTGCATGCGAGGTAACCCAACTGCAAAGTCCATTGAAATACTATCCCATTTCTAAACCGAAATTTCTAAGAGTCGCAACAAACCGTTTGGCTTTTGGTGTTCAATCTTTACATGTTGGCATACCACATATTTAGACACATACTCCACAATATCCTTTTTCGTTCCAGGCCACCAATAGTTCTTTTCAAGTCTTGATATATCTTTGATGAACCTGGATGTATGGTAAACGCACATTTATGAGTTTCTTCCAAAACTTTCCTTTTTAGCTTTGTATCATTCAGAATACAAATCATTTGATTAAAAAGAACAACTTCATTTGTGGCTTGAGTGAAACATGGTTGAATTAACATCTCTTTCAAATTCTCATCTAGCGTTTTCCCTTGCTGGATTTCTTCTCTTAGATTCGAAGTAATATTTAAATTTCCCATCATCACACCATTCTGAGTCCAATCAAACTAAAGATTAAGATCTTGAAATTTCTCCAACAATGCATACTATAACATCATCAACTCAGTTGTGTGTATCTCTTTCTGACTCAATGCGTCTGTAACTTTATTCGCTTTACCTGGATGGTACTTTAGCTCAAAGTTAAAATCCTTCTGATCAAATAAATATTTTAGACTCTCGTGGTCACTAAAAATTTCAAAATGTACTCCGTACAAGTAGTGACACAACACCTTCAAAGTAAAAAAAAAAACAGCTACTAACTCAAGATCATGAATTGGATAATTTTCTTCATGAGTCTTCAACTGACGAAAGGCATACGCTACAACATGTCTACCATGCATTAGCACTCTCCTTAATCCCTTCTTAAAGGAATCAAAAAATACTTCATAAGGATTACTAGGATCATGAATAATTTAAATAGGAGCCGTTATCAACCTTTCCTTTAAACTCAAGAAACTGTGTTCACATTTTGAATCCCAACTAAAAGAAATCTCCTTCCACCTAAGTTGAGTCATTGGTAAAGCCAACTGAGAAAACTCTTTGATGAATCTTGTATAATAACCTGTCAATCCCAAGAAACTTATTACTTTGGAAGCATTCTTTGGTCTTCCCCAATTAACAACTGCTTCAACTTTAGATGGATCCACTGCTACTCCTCCTTGTGATATGACATGACCAAGAAACTTAACTTTAGTCATCCAGAATTCACAGTTACTTAACTTGGAAAAACATTTCTTCTCTTGCATTAGTGACAAAACATTCCTTAGATGTTCCCCGTGCTCTTGTAGAGTACGAGAATAAATAAAAATATTGTCAATAAAGATCACCACAAACTAGTCCATATAAGGTTAGAATATCTTATTCATATAATCCATGAAAATAGCAGGTGCATTCGTCACTCCAAATGGAATTACAAGGAATTCATAATGGCCATATCGGGTTCTAAATGCAGTCTTTGGTATATTAGAACTTTTGACTCGGATATGATGATAACCAGATTACAAATCAATCTTCGAGAACACACAGATTCCTTTCAATTGATCTAACAAGTCATCTATCCTTGGTAGAGGATACTTCTTATCAATGGTGACTTTATTCAACTGGAGATAATCAATACATAAACATGTTCCACTATTCTTCTTCTTTACTAGTTACACTGGAGTTCCTTATGGTGAGACAGACGACCGAATGAAATGCTTGGTCAATAAATATTCCAATTTATTCATTAACTCTATTAGTTCAAGTGGTGCCATACAATATGGAGACACGAATATTAGGTTCATCCCAGGTATCAGATCAATTGAGAATCCCACTTCTCTTTCCAGAGGGAGGGAAGTGACATCATCAGGATAAACTTCTGGAAACTACAAACTATAGGAATTTTTGTAACCATTAAACCATCACTTGATTCCTTGGTGACAACCAAGAGAACATAATTTTCCTTTTCAAATAAGAAATTAATCATGTTAACCGTACCTTCCAAAATAGTAGTTATTACATCCTTTAGAGTAGCTTCACTAGATGGAATGATAATTAACTTCTCTTTGCACCCAATAAACACCGAATTGGCATTAATCCAACCCATCCCTAAGACTATATCGACCTTATTAGGTGGTAAGCATATAAGACCAATCTGAAAAACTCTACCATTCACCGATAGTGAACAATTTTCACAAATCAACGGTGTCTCTACAATGTCATCCATGGTGGTAGGCACCACAATAAGAGGAGACAAGGGAATTTCTTTCAAACGAATATGCTTCATACATTGAATCGATATGAAAAAGTGAGATTCTCCATAATCAAACAATACAAAAAATGATTATCATTTACATAACATGTACCAGCAATCAAAGCATTATTGCCCTTTTCCTTCTTTGCATCCAAGGTATAGACCCGGACAAAAATATTCCCTTGCGCTTGAACATTCTTCTAAGGATAACCTCTAGCTAAGTGTCTTTCCCTTTGAAAATTAAAACACCTAATTACACCTCTGGAACACCTTCAGAAATGAAACCTCTTACACACTTGACATTGGGGAGGTTGGGTAGGTTTTGCATGTTGCACTTGCTTGCCTTTGAAAAGCTGAGGTCTAGGCCTAAACTAATGACTTGGTCTTCCCTATTCTTTTTGGATAACTATATACTGATCCTTTTCCATTTGAACCTTCTTCAAACTATTTTCAGCCACATAACATTGTCTCAGCAATTCAGCATAAGTAGTAAATTCTCTCTGAAAGACACTATGAGAGATTTCACCCTTTAAACCAAATAGAAACTGATCAATCTTACACTTCTCATCTGGTGCATACACAACTTGCCAAGAGTAAGAAGCCACATCTTCAAATTTCTCAGCATACACAGCTACTGACATAATGCCTTGCATAAGCTGCCGAAATTCAAATTCCTTCTGAGTCTTCAAAGTGCTAGAAAAATACTTGTCCAAAAAAGTAGCCTTAAAATGTCCCAAATCCTTGAGTACTCCTTGATTAGTCATAAGAGTCAAAGCACTTTCCCACCACCTAACAACTAGACCCCTCATCAAGTGAGAACCAAACACAACCTTATTTTCTTAACAGCAGTGTACTATGTAAAAAATCCTTTCTATGCTGGTTACCCATTCATGAGCCTTCATAGGATCTAATCCACCATGGAACTCAGAAGGATTCATACGAAAGAAATCCCGGAAACTACCACCTGCATCTTCTGGTGGAATCACTTGAGGGTGAAGGCCACCATTCATCTGTTCCATCATCTGCTGCATGAATTAGTTTTGTTGCTGCTGCATATGTTGCACAAGTTGAGGCCATTATACGCCATCACTGCCAATTGCTGGCTCTGAGTCTTAATTCTTAGTTTTGGGCCTACCACGACCTTTGCGCCTGTCAACCATGATCCTAAATGTCATACAAATAGAATTAAGTTTATCAGGCTCAATACTATGGATATGACATCAAAAACAATAATGACAACACACATATGAGGCAGAAAGAAACTCATAATATTTTATGGCTAGTTCGAGGATTCAACCTGTTTTGATACCAATTGTAACACCCCAAATATAATACATGTCTAGAAATACATATTATACATAGTATAATAATGGTACTAAAATACATAAGCGTCTATTGGAAACATTATACATATTTACATGCCCAAAAAGAACCATAACTATGGCAAAATATGTACAAGGGTGCCTAAAATAAAACTGGGAACTATATAATTCTCATAATGATCCCAAAATAAACATTTACACAGCGGAAATGCCATCCAAAATCTCAAGTATGCAAAGACATCAAACCATCTTTTCCTTACCATTCACCTGCTCAAAACTTCCAAAAAATAATCAACAAATATGGGGTGCGATAAGAATCTCAATGTGTTCCATATCTTATGGGTCCACTCGGCTCTACAAGGTTTTAGTCAATTTCAAACTTAAGTCAACACGGGAAGGAAGACTTAAGAAAATGGGTAAAACTTAAAATGTATAGAAACATGTTGTTTGAGTTCTCATAACACAAACAAATCACTATTCAAATTCACGAAACATCAATCCTCGAGTTAACCCACGTCTAGGGCAAGCTCGGTTCACACATGATCGTATTATTCGACTTTATGGTGGATGTCGATTCCTCTATGAGACTCAAACTCAATTCAAGCGACCGTCACTCGTTTGGGACTCGA
Organism: Lathyrus sativus; assembly: GCA_963859935.3. Lineage (NCBI taxonomy): Eukaryota > Viridiplantae > Streptophyta > Magnoliopsida > Fabales > Fabaceae > Lathyrus > Lathyrus sativus. The sequence goes on along the minus strand of OZ012741.1, from coordinate 2,598,320 downwards.
ACCCACTTGAAGTATCTTTTGCTGTATAAGACTCTAGTCATAACAACAACAACAACAACAACAACAACAACAACAACAACAACAACAACAACAACAACAACAACAACAACAACAACAACAACAACAACAACATTCAATCATGTGAAACACAACAATCATGGAGAACATAAGTAAATCATTTGTTCATGGAAATTCTCATGACTAAGTAGAACACATATCATACTATGATGAACCTTACTAACTATTCTATGATTCTAACATAAACCCTAACTTCTAAAATCATAAAGGTCCTAACTAGAACCTACCTTGATGAAGAGATTATTGTGAATTTTTGAAATGAGATGATAGATCTAAGATTTTTATGTTCTTCTAAGTTTCTTCTTCTTAAGATTATTTTCTTTCTTTCCCAATTTTTTTCTCTATTACTGATAAGAAATGAATGATGCATAGAGATATGGTGATATGAGATCATGAAGTTGAAAATATGTGGACATAAATAGAGGAAGATTTGTGTGGTTAGAAAAGAATAATGGTAGTAGAAAATATCCCAAGTGATACTACACTTTATTATTTGGTCTACTATAGTAATTGATCAATTATTAATGTCATCAAAATGTCCCTTTTTATACTAATTAATAAAAGGTCGGTCACAAAGAATATTAATTAAGTCAATCTGAGTTCACTAGTTACTTTATTTGTCCTAACTGATAACTTTCAAAGCACATAGGAACTCAACTGTTAAGAATTTGAGTATTCAAGGAAATACAGGGTATTAAAGTCACACTATTAATTGTAAAAATTATTGGTCTTTGAATTCTTTTTGTCATTTTCATTTCATCTTTACAAAGCCATTGTTGATGATTCACGTGTTCTGAACTTTTCATTTTGGGCTTGGATCCTCCAGAACTTCCCACACATCTTTGGATGGGCAAGTGTACCTGATTACACTTAGGATATGTCGCAAGCTACTACTTTATCCCACTTAGAAGGAACCGGACGATTGAGCCTTACAGAGTCTATCTTAATCGTCTAGTTGGTGAGAAAATTCACTTCAACATCTCTGTTGATCACCATGAGACGCGACCATTTGGCATGATAGTAATATACTTTGGATGGTTGGCTTGTGGATCACGTCTCGCTGCTCCTCATCTTCACGAGTGCGTCGTACAAAAGTTCGACTCACTCAAACCATTGCAAAATACCCTGCTATCTCTACTCTTTCTGCCTTGACCCGTAGACAGATAGAGAACATGTTTGATGATTATGAAAGTCATCTTATACCGGAGGAGGCACATGCTACCGTAGCTGGGAGTTAATGAAGCTACGTCGAAAGGTACATCAGATGGTTCTTCAGGGTGTCACATCCGTACATGGTGCATTCTGCTCAAGGAGATCCGTCGAGACTTTCTTATCATGAGATACTAAAGGAGGAGCATCCACAATTAGATCATGTTGAGGATGTCTTGCCTAGGTTTCATCGCATAGTGAAGATTACGCAGGCAGACATTGACACATGTATCTTCTCATATGGGCTAATATGAAGCATGTCCTAGATGCCATCATGACGGAGACACATGGGGCATTGTTGTACCGGAGACATCGCCGGAGGACAAGGGGGAATGTTGGTCGATGAGGTAGACGAGGCAGAGGTGGCAGAAGAGGTAGAGGAGAGGTCATTAGACATACATAATGGTGTCTTATTATATAGTAGTAGCACTATGGTCTGTATTTTATTTTAACGGTCTTGCTATTGTATTGATCTCGATTGTATGAAATTTTTGACATTTATTGGCATTTTAATTATGTATGACATTTTTGGACCATCCAGAGCTATGTACATCTATTTTTTATTATAAACAAAATATAACAAGAAAGATCAACTTCTGAGATGTTACGGAGATGCATCTCTAATCCAATTGTTGTGTATAATGGCTTCTGAGTGGAATGCATAGTATATTTTAAATTGTTATGGAGATGCTTCTCTGAAATATTTCAACGTTCATTAAAAAATTGGTGTGTCCGCATTTAAATAATTGTGTGGTTGCTAAGAAACACTTATAATAAGGGAATTTCTTATCCTACTTTATGAGGTGGAAAAACATCATATGAAAAAATTGAAAATACCCCTCAGATTTCAGAGATGTATCTTTAGACGCACATGTTGCACACACAACTCATTTGTTTTTGAGTCACTCCCCAATTTTATGACTTAATTTATTTTAGAAATGCATTTTCGGAATATCTCTGAAAATACATTTTTGGACGCATCTCATGCACACACAACTCATTCGTCTTTGAGTCACACACCAATTTTATGACTTGGTTTATTCCCAAAATGCATTTCTGAAATGTCTTTGGAAATACATTTCTGAAACTTACAAAAACACTTAGTTGTTTGTCTCCGAAATAATTTAAGTAAATTTGTTCCTGAGTGTATGAAGCATTAGATGCGTCTGGAGATACATCTCCGAAAAATGAGAGCATTTTTGTATTTTCACGTAGTGCATTAGTAATATATAGGGTGCATTAAGAATTTCTCTATATTAATGTGGATTACTTTTGACAGCATGTGGTGCTCACTTACCATAATGAAAAATCAAGAATGTTGCTAAAATTTGAAATTTAACTTCCGGACACACTCAAAATAAAACTAAAATTAAGTCTCATACCCAGGTCAGAACATAGATGAATATATATATGTGTGTGTGTGTGTGTGTGTGTGTGTGTGTTTGTGTGTGTGTGTGTGTGTGTGTGTGTGTGTGTGTGTGTGTGTGTGTGTGTGTGTGTGTGTGTGTGTGTGTGTGTGTGTGTGTGTGTGTGTGTGTGTGTGTGTGTGTGTGTGTGTGTGTGTGTGTGTGTGTGTGTGTGTGTGTGTGTGTGTGTGTGTGTGTGTGTGTGTGTGTGTGTGTGTGTGTGTGTGTGTGTGTGTGTGTGTGTGTGTGTGTGTGTGTGTGTGTGTGTGTGTGTGTGTGTGTGTGTGTGTGTGTGTGTGTGTGTGTGTGTGTGTGTGTGTGTGTGTGTGTGTGTGTGTGTGTGTGTGTGTGTGTGTGTGTGTGTGTGTGTGTGTGTGTGTGTGTGTGTGTGTGTGTGTGTGTGTGTGTGTGTGTGTGTGTGTGTGTGTGTGTGTGTGTGTGTGTGTGTGTGTGTGTGTGTGTGTGTGTGTGTGTGTGTGTGTGTGTGTGTGTGTGTGTGTGTGTGTGTGTGTGTGTGTGTGTGTGTGTGTGTGTGTGTGTGTGTGTGTGTGTGTGTGTGTGTGTGTGTGTGTGTGTGTGTGTGTGTGTGTGTGTGTGTGTGTGTGTGTGTGTTTTTACGGAGGTTAACTTTCGCACCTGTTTGATTCATACAAATCTTCAGACTTTTTCTCTTCCTTCTTCTTGATTTCATTTCAAAAAGTTTACTCAAAATTCAAATCAGAGCTTGTGAGAAAACTTCATTCTATTTTATTCAAGGGTAGAACATCAATCAACCTCTACTCCACTCCAATCAACCGAAAATCCTTGAATTTTGAAATTCGGTAAGTTTTTAATTTCTTTATTTTTGTTTTGTGATGCATTAGTTTGAAGTTAAACGCGTAATAGGTTGTTTATGGTACATTAAGATGCATAATATGTTGTTTTAGTAAGGCATGCATATAGTTTTTCTGAAGTTTGTTGTTAGAGCATTTGGCCATGCTTTGTTTCTGCGTTTCTAGGTTGCAGGAGGATACGAAAGTTAATTTTCGATTTTTGTTATTCTACAATGCGAAAGTTAACTTCTGAATTTTGTTGTTATGCATTGTTTTTCTGATTTTGCATGTTATGTCCCAAAGTTTGACATCTTTGATTGTAATATGATTTTTCTGGTGTAATTATCAGTAAAATGTCTAATAACTCAGAGTCATCGTAAAGTGATATATATATATATATATATATATATATATATATATATATATATATATATATATATATATATATATATATATATATATATATATATATATATATATATATATATATATATATATATATATATATATATATATATATATATATATATATATATATATATATATATATATATATATATATATATATATATATATATATATATATATATATATATATATATATATATATATATATATATATATATATATATATATATATATATATATATATATATATATATATATATATATATATATATATATATATATATATATATATATATATATATATATATATATATATATATATATATATATATATATATATATATAAAACAAGGGTTGGTAATGAGTTGTACAAATTGTACGTTCCACTCGTTTTTTCCTATAAAATCATTGACTTAAGTTGTGAATGAGAGACTTTGGTTTCAACTTTACTTGATTCTAAAGAGTGTGAAGATAGTTCTTTTATTACATGAAGAAGTCAAAGTTGGTATACCAACAGGCCTAAGGACATTAATTGTCTCCTTCGTCTGAACTTTGAATCACAAGATTTATAAATAATGATGGAAAAAATAGAATTTGAACTCGCAACTTTGATTTTAACTTTAATATATTACAAATAGGTACATTAAAATAAAAATACAATAACGAAACCCAAATTGAAAATATGGTAAAAAGAATTAAAAAAAAAAGTTATACTTTAGCAACTTTATAACTTCAAATTCTACCCTATTTGATTGAACTTAAGCAGAGTCTCCTTCCATTGGTGGAATAGCAAGGTGTCCTTTCTCTTGTAGACTCCTAACTGTGTCATATAGACATTGCTTCACAGGAGTGAATTCCAATCCCAAATCTTTCAATTTTTTATTAGAATATATGTATGGTTTCACTCTTGGATTCTTTTCATCTGAACATCTGCAAAATTTAAATAATATATTTATTTCCAAAAATTCTTCATAAAATAAAAATCAGATATCCTCTGTACGCAACTGCAGAATCTTACTTGGTAGGAAGTGGATACTCAGGAAAATACTTGGCCAAAATTTCAACGACTTCGCCACGATGCAAAGAAGTTTCGGAACAAATGTATCTACCAGAAGCAGAATTTGTCTCATAAACAAGAATGTGTGCCAATGCAACATCCTTAACATCAACATAACATTGGGTTGCATTCACATAAGTTTTTGCTGAACCATTAAGATACTTGAGAATATGAATTGTACTAGCATTAATGGTTTCTTGTAGTAACGGTCCAAGAACCAAAACCGGGTTCACTACGACCAAATCAACTCCATTCTCTTTTGCTATATTCCATGCAGATTGTTCAGCCACTGTTTTCCCATAACAATACCAATTCTGAAAAATAAAAAATTTTAATATCAATATTTCTACAAATTAATATTTTTCATTTAGTTATTAAATTAGTTAAGTATTCAAATTTCAAACCTTTGTGTTCTTGCAATATTCTAAATCACTCCAATACGACTCATCAACGACAACATCTCTACTCGTATTTGGGTCCATATAAACCGTTCCAATCGACGAAGTGAACACGACGCGTCTCACTTTCGCTTCCGCGGAAGCTACTATCACATTCTTTGTTCCATTTACTGCTGGTTCCAACATCTCATCCTACAAAAAAAATGATTAATTCACCTTATAAGTTTTAATCCTTATGCCACATTAATTAAAAAAAAATCTTACCGGATTATCGGTGACCGGAGAAGCTGTGTGGAACACACCATGGCAACCATGAACAACAGATTGAATAGAATTAAGATCAAGAAGATCAACCTTATGCAAAGTTAATCTCTCTTTTGCTCCTTCCAACTCTTTCAAGTGACCATTCTTTGGATCCTCTAATCATATAAAAATCCACACTTAGAAATAACATATAGTAAATAAAACTACTAATTTTTTTTATTTAATTTAACATGCAAAAAATAGATATATAAATATACATATATACTATAATTGGTATTTAAAACCTTATACTAAAATTTTTTCCATATATAAAAAAATGATAACATGCATACCAGGGTTTCTAAGGGTTCCTCTAACAGTGTAACCTTTTTCCAAGAGAAGTTTGACAAGCCAAGAAGCTATAAACCCGCCGGCGCCGGTGACACAGACGGTTTGGCCGGCGCCGGAGAGTATTGAAGTGCTATTATCATAGGCAGGCATGATGTTTTTGGGGGTAAGAAGAAATAATTTAGGTTAGAAAAGAAAAAAATGGTGGATGAGAATCTAAAGTATGAGAGATAGATGAATCTTGCTGTTGAGTGTTGCACTTTGCATTATGGGGAATGGTTCCTTTTATAGATTTGAGAAATCCATATTTACCTAATTTTTACACGTTTTCAGTATTATATTTTTGTAGTAAAAAAACCATATTGTAGAAACTTCCTTAGACTATTTCAATATTCAATTAGTAGTATCAAAAAATAGAAAATTCAATTATTTATAGGAAACATATATTTGTAGACATGTGGAGAAATAATTTGAAGTTGACGTACGCGTAAGCGTAAACATCGATTGTCCTTTTATTTTGGGTGGGTAATATCGTACAATATTAAATTTTTGTGATGCTTTGTCCTAATTGTACAACTATGTTCTGTCAAAATAATTTTACAACAACTTATGGTTGAATATTTTATTTTATTCTTAGTTGCATATTTTAATTACATGGGTAAAATAATCACTACTAGTACGTTGGTTCCTAGCTTTTTGTTGTTGGAATAGTCGTTAGTGACGGTTGGGTTCAACTTTTATGGGAGAATTTTTCAATGCACTTTTTATATATATATATCACTAAAACACTATATAAAAATACAAAAATGTTCATTGTTTTCAGAAATATATCTACGAATATATTTTAAGTAAATATAATTCTGATTTAACATTAAAATTTTTGAAAATGCATTTTTAAAATTATTTCGGAAATGCATCTCTGAAAGATATTGAAGCTTAAATCGCGTCTGAATCATTCTCTTTTCTCATTTCTAAAAAAAACAAAATTTTCTCAAACTCTCTCAAATTTTTTTCCATCAACCAAGTCCAATATCAAACAATGAAGCTTAAAGATTCTTCGATCAATATCAAGTACATCAGACACATCATCCAACATTGAAGTAAACTCTGAATTCGTAAGTTTTTGATATTTTAAAAAGTTTTATGAGTTTTTGTGTAAATGAGTAGAAATTGATGATTAAGATAATAAACGAGTGATTACATATTGTAAAACATGTTTATTGGTTGAAAATAATGATTAAACCATTATTTTTGGGATTTTTTGGTCTGCATTGTTGTCATTGAAGGACCTGAAGAGATGTAGGAAGGAGGTGCATCACCGGAATTTCTCAACGTTTGGATTCTCATTACCCGAAGAAGCATCTCCATAAATTATCAGTCAAGTCCTTTTTTTTGCTTTTATTAATTGTATGGTTGCTTGTACCTATTATCTGGTTTACTTACATGCATTACGGCTAGTAGAGATGATAGACTGAGGCGTTGAAGGATTGCACAACATGCATCAGTGCAGAGGGAGAAGAGTCAAGTTAAAGAGGCTCATGTTTACTCTAGTCGTGCAGAGGTGTCTACTTCTGGAGCTCGTGTTTCTCCATCATCTTCTTCACGTAGAAGACGTATTTTACCTACCGACACATCACTACCTCCATCCTCTCACATGCAACAAGTTTCACCTATTTCGGCGCCAGAGGTACCCGAGTCACCGGTGGTACCTGAGGCACCAGTTCCACCTCCGACTGATGAGGCTTCTGAGGATGATGAGCCACCCCGGGCATTTGGAGGAGGACCTGTAGAGTTATCATTGTTACCACTATACCATTACCATACTGCCATACATATATGGGACGGAGAAGTAACATTAGTTGGATTCACTATTTTTAAATCACGTTTATTATTATATTACAAGTTTCTAACATTGATTTCTTTTTCTGCAGGATCGTGATCCGTTGGAGGTTATTAATCATAGACGGAAGATTACTGGTTTGCCTCATTCGAATGAGAAGTGGTTTTAGGATGCTTTTTCCCTATCTGAGATGAAGGACTTGTGCATGATCGGTTATATTACGATCAACCACGAGATGCTTATCTCCCACTTTATGAGAAGTCTTTCACACTCGACGACGTGTCATTTTATCTTCCACTTTATGAGAAGTCTTTCATACTCGACGACATGTCATTTTTATTGTATCTTCTGATCAGGGGGAACTTCTAGATCATGAGAGGATTACTAGAGATGAGGCACTCAAGATGATGATAGACTATCTGGGAGTTGACCCAAAGGATGTCATGAGGGAGTTTGAAAAAAGCAGAGGGTCACATGCTAGGTTTGAATTCCTACAAAAGGTGTATACCTTTGAGATCCTTAGAGTTGTGAAGTCTAGAGGCGATGACGAGCATGTGGGGCTCCATAGAGCGTATGCTATGAGAGCATACCTACTACATTTATTTGGAATTGTGATTTTTATGGACAAGAGTGTCATTTATACAGATGTTGTCTACCTACGGTACTTTGAAGACTTTGAGCAGATTAATGAGTACAACTAGAGGGTCACTTTTTTGGTCTACTTGTACTCAAAGTTATCAAAGGGATGTAGGTGGAAGACGAAGTAGGTAATAGGCAGCATCACACGAATGACGCTAATATTTATTGGTCTTTTAATATTTCTGTGTCGTTTTCATTGTATTTTGCAACGCTCTTACTGATGATTTATGTGGTCCACCAATTTTTAGGCTTGGATCCAACGCAGAGTATATGTCACGTGCTTCTGTATATTCCCTGCTCATAAAGAACCAAGCGATAGAGTCGTTCAGAGTGTATCTTGACCGCTTGGTTGTCGAGGATATGCACTTCAATAACTATGTCGATCACCGTGAGACACGACCATTTGACGATTTAATGTTATACTCTGGATGAGCGCGTCATGTGGCAGTTCGATTACACTCAGACTATTTCCAAACACCATATTGTCTCTGCTCTTTCTGCTATGACACGTAGGGAGATGAATGTTATGTTTGATGATTATCTTAGTCATCTGGTATCAGAGGAGGCACAGAGTACCATAGTAAATAGAAATTAGAGCTATGTCGACGGGTACATCATGTGGTTGTTCAGGATGTCACATCCGTATATGGTGCAGGATGCTCCAAGAGATTCATCGAGGCTAGCTTATTATGAGATATTAGAGGAGGAGCAGCCACAGTTAGATCATACTTATGATGTTTTTCCTAGATGTAGTCGCATAGTGAAGATTCCACATACAGACATTGTTAACTTTTGGACCATCTGGATTTATATGTCATTTTTTACATATCAATTGGAGTTGCATCTCCAGAATAATAAACGAGTAAAATACTTTTTAAAGTGAATTTCTTTGTGTATGTTTTACAATATTTTGGAGATGCATCTCCAGATCAGTTAACGTTTTGATTTAAAACAAGATGTATTCAGAGATGTATCTTCGAAAACTAAAAAGTATTTTGAATTTTTTAAAGGGTGTTTTTTCACCCATAGAGTCAGATAATAAATTTCCTTAATGTTCCAAGAACATAAGAAAGAGTAGTTTGTTTAAGTTTGCAGAAGACTAAGAACTCAATCTTGTAGACTCAATTTGGTGATTTGGTGGGTTTAAATGTGGATGACTATGAATTATAAGAGATGTGATGTGTTTTCTATTATCTTAGGATATTTGATTTGTTAGTTGTCAATATTTTTCAACAAATATTATAAGAATCTTTGTTCGACTTGTTTAAGGAGCGGATATATTATGGTGGATAGACGACTCGCTTTTTTTTTTTTTAGAGATTGTTAAATTAAGTGTAAATTACTAAATTTGATATCAATAATGAATAGAGAAAAATTTTGAATATATAACAAAAATGATTCATATACCTATTATCTTTAAGTTTTTGACAAAGTTGTAACATCTTTCTCTCCTGTGGTCTTAAATATTTAAATTGTGAGACTGTCCAACGATTTTTGTTTAAAGAAAAATGTGTTACAAAATTATTATTTTTTTTTAAGAAAAGAAAAATTAATCTACATTTTCTAAACACAAATTTTTCTAATAATGCTAACCCACTCATATATAAATTATTATCCACATTAACCAAAATTAAAAATAAAAAAAAATTAATCTACATTTTACATGTAGGTTGGTAAGTAAATAACCCATTTAGTTGGAAAAACGTAGGAAAAACTATAAAATAATTTATTTATTTTTAAATTGAAATGTGTTTTTCTAGTGTACTATGTAATATGTATGTTTATTTATAGATATATGACATCTCTGATTTTTTTTTTTTCATTTAGTTTTTGACTTTGACTTTTCTCCCCATGTCTCTCAGACTTGCATGTGTAATGTGTTTTTGCTAAACCAAAATTATTTTTATTTAAGAAACATACCATTGCTGAAGCATGAGTGTACCTTATAGACTTTTTTCAACTTTTCAATATTCTTCATTTATTGACTCCAAAAGTCAATAATTTCATTTGTTTGACCAAATCTAAGTAACTATTCATCATTGTTTGGAAAAGTATAAAGTGGGAATGGAATTGTGATATATTGATCCATTCTTTTGTCGTGGGTCGGTTGGTGAATGGAGACACACAAAATCTCACAAAATCTTGTGAAAAAGTACAATGCAAAAGCTTAAATTCAACATTTTCAACAACTCCTCAAACCTAAACAAAGGGACATGTCTTTTTTTCTTTGATTCTTTCCAAACTCCATCATTCACGTATAAATTTATAGAAAGTGATTAAAGGAAGCAACTTTTACAAATGAAGTTATTACTAAATATATTTTTATACCAAAAATAGTATATAGGTAAAGTAGACGGAGATATGAGTGTGTTTTAGAGGATCCGAACAATAAATTTAGAGATTTCGTTTAAAAAATAAAATAATTGTAATAAATAAAAATAATACATTAAAAATATGATTATATATTAATAAAAAGTAAATTTAATTATTTATTTTGACTTTTAATCAATCTTATTTTTTATATATATTGAATTTTTACCATATTATTTTATTTCAATTGAAATTTAACATGCTATTCTTAATCATTTTATTTTGTTTCAATTGAAATTAACCTGTTATTTTTTGAAGTGATTTTTATTTTTTTATTCTCCTTTCAAGAATTTATATTTTGTTTTTTTGGGTGTGGTTTTATTATTTTTGTTTGGGTTTGGTTGAGTTTTTTTATTTGTTGAGGCTTTTAAATAATTGTGTGTGTGTATATATATATATAATTTGACTTGATCAGAAGGGGATCACTGGCTGACCACGCGCTGTTGGACTGCCACCTGTTCACCGGTGATAAGGAGAAGGAGGGGGTGTACCTGCAAGACACTCCGATGTCAAAGTGAGTACGGACAGAGTGGTCACAAGCACAGAAAAGGGGGTAAGAAGTGAATTATCTGACCCTCTTGTGAAGATGGTATTTATAGAGAGACCCCAGCGCTAGGCCAACAGTCACTTGTGTTGGGCTGGGTTGTCAGGCCCAACCCAAGTGGCTGTTAGGGCTTACGTGGCGTAGTGAAGATCAGGACGTAGTCTTCGCCCTAATCCAACTGTTCCTTGATCTCTGGAAAGTGGGTTTGACCTGCTCTTTCGGAGGTGGCAGTTTGTTGGTGACGTGTCCCCGCGGAGGGGAGCACGTGGAGAACGTGTGAAGGACACGTTGTTCTGCCCGACGAGAGAGCAGGTTCTGTCCGCGGAGGGGAGAAGGTTATGCCCGACAGGACAGTGTTTGCTCTGGGGACATCCTTCTGCCCGACGTGGTTGGGGTAGGACCTTCTCGCAGGGAGACCTATCTTGCTCGTCGGGGACCTGTGCCCGGTGTTGTGGTCCAAGGTGGGCTGGACTTGGTGGAATACTATTGGGCTGGGCCCGCGTGGCCAGACCGAGACCCAGGCCAGAACTATATATATATATATATATATATATATATATATATATATATATATATATATATATATATATATATATATATATATATATATATATATATATATATATATTATTTTCAAATGAAAAAACATATATATTTTTTATTTTAAGAAAGTATGATTACTTTTATTTTTCCACTAGATTTAAGCCATTGTCAACAACCAACACATGAAATCGATCTAATTAAATTCTACTACTTGCTTAGGTGCTCAACTACTCCATTGTTTAAACTTTAATTTGGTCTACGAGATAATGCCAAAATTCTAATAAATAAGAAAGAAAACAATCATTGTTTAAAAAGTAATAACATTTATTAGCTTTTTTGTAGATAGATATAAAAATTTCTTGTAGATATAAAAAGTAAAAAAAGAGAGTAAGACTTTAAAAAGAACCGAAGAAGTATATTATTACTTCAATTTTTTTCCTCTATCAACCACCACCATCATTAATATTTTTTTACTTCTTCTCTACCAACTATCACTAGTAATTCATTTCCTTTTATAATTATTTTTATTTAAAAAATTATATTCAATATTATCATATTTTACTAAAATATAATTTAGTGAACTTTCTACCAATTTTAATTATTGTTGTGATTTGATTAACTTTTCATATATTTTGTAGCACCATTGATATTATATTATAGTTCTCATTGTAATGGGAAAAGAATATTTTGTTTTTTTAGAATAAAGGTGTGTGCGCGTGTTTGTGTGTGTGCGCGTGCATGCCTGCGGACATGCGGGTGGGTAGACATGTGTTTGTCCGTATGCGTGTGTGTGTGTGTGCGTGTGTGCGTGCGAATATGCATGCATGATTATTGGAGGCAATAATCGATTATTCAATTTAAATTGTGAGAATTCAACGTGTCTCTCATTGAGGAGAGGATTTGTGCATGATTTAGAGAATATATAATTTTATTTAGCTTTAGATTTGAAATAGAGATAGGGTATAACCAAACATTTACTTTTATCCAATCTCCTTTGAGCTATTGGGCATTGGATTGATATTCACTTAGACATACTGCTTTTGGCACCTCCTTTTTTATTTGTTTGCGCTCCTCTCTTCAAAAATGTTCAAAACATAACTAAAGTTAGTAAAAATAATTTTAAATTACTATACTTTTAACATATAACTTTTTGGTAGGTCAATAAAAGTTTTCTAATTTTTTAACCTCTACAAAGTGCACTACCTTAAACCTCAATACAACTTAAAAAAACTCCCCCTTTTAAGAAAATGACAAACCACAATCGTAAATCCTTTTGTTTGAATTGTTTGATACGAGAGTCGGTTCAAACCTTAGGATTGATAAATCCTTTACAAATGTATCAATTCAACCTATTAAGAGGTTGCATGATCATTACAATCATTGATTATCACCATCAACGGTCTCGATCAAACATAAATTTCAACAATCAAAGATTATTCTCTTGTATACTCATAGTATACACTTGCTTTGTACAACTTCATTTAATTTTAGTTAAGGATTCATTAAAGATGAAAAGCATTCTTGTAAAAAAAAAACAAATTTTCGCCTTTGGTACACAAATTATTTTTGGTCCTGGTGCATTAGTAGCTCTAACAGATCTACTGTTATTCTCTTTCAACCTTCTTAGTTTATCATAGATAAACGACTCTAAGTGATCAAACTTATTACATAAGGAACATTTATAGATAGGAAAGATTCAATTTCTTCTTATTATTGAAGTCTTTACCAAGAGATCTATTTAATTTAAACTCTAATCTATTTTTATTTAAGAAAGGCCTTTGATTTGAAATAATCAAATCTAGGTTTTATTTCTCCTTAGAAAAAGTCATCCTTTCTAATAGAACCAATTAGAAAGTCAAAGCCTCTAACTTTGAAATTTGTTGTTAAAACAGTCAGGGCTCCTCAAGTATGGGAGTCTAAAGAAACTTTTCATGGAGAAGGTTTTGAAGATGACTCAGATGATAAGGAAGTGACCTTCATTATTAAAAGGTTTCAATATCTGGCTAAGAACAAGATTCTCTGACAGAAATAGTGGCTTCAGAGGATCTGGCTTCAAAGAAAAGAAGTATGATCATAAAGGTTGCTTCAACTGCAAGAAGCCCGATCACTACATTATTACTGAATGTCCTGAACTACAAAAGGAAAATCCAAATAAAGGAAGTTTTCATAAAGATAGCTTCAAAAAACAAATTCAAGAAAATTCTCATGGCAACATGGGATGAACTGGACAATAAGGAAGACTCTGAAAAGTATTAAGAGTAAGTCAACCTTGCATTGATGGCTCTTACATCTTCTGAAGCAGAGTTCATATTTAATTGCTTTTGTTCAAGATCTCATGGGAAGATGTCAAGAGAAAGTTAGACATGTGAAGATATTGAAAAATCAATATGATCTTTTAAGAGATGAATTAAAATATGTTCAAAATAAAAATGAAGCTTTAGAGAAAGATCATATTGCTCTATTAAAGGAAGGAGGTGTCAGATAAACCTTTTGATGAGTATGAAATGGCTCTTCAAGAATTTATTCTAAATGACTTCAATAGAACTAAACTTACTTCTATGATTTATGGAGTAAGTAGAAGCAAAGGGGAAGGTCTTGGTTACTCTAAAAGATTTTTTAATCCAAGAGTAAACCAACAGATGCATCCTCTTCAAGCTCTGCTCAGAAAGGGCTTGACTCTTATTTTGTACCAGTTATTAAAAATGTAAAGGTTCTGATTCAGTCAGAACCTAAAGCTGATGAGTCGGGGGTTCTAAAGAAACCAGAGTCTAAGACTTTAAAGTCAAAGGTTCTGAAGAAGTCAGAACCTAAGATATCAAGAGCTAAGGTTCTGAAAGGCTCAGAACCTAAGGTCAAGGTTCATTCAAGACAATAAAATTTTAAATCAAAAGTCTTGAATAATACTAAGCCTTATCATATGAATGCAAAGTTAGGAATTATGGGATTTGGAGGAAACCCAAAAGAAAAGATCACTAGTATGAATATTATTGGTAACTCCTCTATTTTAATTAATAATGTTTGACTTGTAGTTGGACTTAAACATAATCTGCTGAACATTAGTCAATTTTGTGATAATGGTTACGAAATCATGTTTAATAAGAACAACTCCATAGCCATGAATGAATCTGACAAGTCATAAGATGTCAAAGCCAAAACAATATTCATTTCAACATTGAGAGCATTTTCAATAACTAGATAAATACACCAGTGCAAAAAACTGAGTGAGAGAAATTCTTAAATACATCGTGTATTTTATCTTTCTAGTAATTAAAAAGTCTACAGCAGCCCATTTCAAATTCTATGTGTTATTATTTCGTATTTATATCGCTATTTTACAAATCTGACTATGAGGAAATGTTGTGTAGTTTCCTAACATCATACTTTTGTGTTTATGTTTCACTACCAGTATTAACCGTCTAAATGAGATAATTCTAGACATATCTCATTTGAGTTGTTACAATTCCTAACAATAGTAAAATTTATTGCAATAAATATTTATGATAAATTATTTGGAAGTAAATATACAACGGGGAGTGATGGATTTTTTAGGATTCTAAGCAATAACACAGAGAGTAAGTAAACCTTGACAGTTTGTTACAGTATTTAGCAAAGAGAAAATTTTATATATTGCTCGTGGAGACCTGATGACTTGAACAAGTCTCAAAATAAGCTTCCATGGGATTATAAACAAATTGACTACCATGTTGCATGACTGAAAAGGTTAACAAAAAGAAAATGGTTAGCTGCAGATTAATCTAAATCCACTGGTATGAAAGCAATAGAAATAATGGAATATAACTGTTTTGTTGTATGTTTTAGACCAGACAATAACTTGTGCAATCTCAAGTCTTTAGATGAGTCACTATCAGGAATAGAGGGGAAGAACTATGTACACCTGTTCATTTGCATCACTATGAAATAATGCATTATTAACAGTTGGGAATTAGGTTGAAGATATTCATAGAGGAGAAGAATTATGCACACACCTCTTCATTAAAGTCACCATAAAAGTTAAGAAGCACAGACTAACAGTTAGGAATTAGGTTGAGAATATTCATCATGGTGGTTGTAATGCTGTTGACAATGATCAGCAAAAGTTAAGAAGCACGGACACACATACAGATACAATATTGACACGTCGATAAGTAATAATTTACGAAATTGAAACTATTAAATTGAATGTTATCATATATGTCACTCTTGGGTACTGCACACACCTTCAATTTAAAGTATTTGTGCT
Organism: Lathyrus sativus; assembly: GCA_963859935.3. Lineage (NCBI taxonomy): Eukaryota > Viridiplantae > Streptophyta > Magnoliopsida > Fabales > Fabaceae > Lathyrus > Lathyrus sativus. The sequence continues at coordinate 2,582,185 of OZ012741.1, read as the reverse complement.
ACATAGCTATGTTATCAAACTCGGCCGTTCTTGCCGTTATCTCGGCACGAAACAACAAAAACAAGAAAACTGCGTCAGACCATGTCTGGCACAGATGGGTGACAGCTTGAACAGCCGCAATAATGGGATTGGTTAAGAATGATGCTGCACTAGGTAACAATTCAATGCTTTTTTATTGAATTTTATTGGCATTTCCAAGTATATTTTGCTTAAGACTAATGACTTTCATTTCTATCTAATAATACTTCATTTATTAAGTAACTTATTTTAATTTTTAACAATTATGTGTTTATTAGTATTACCTATATTAGTGTTCACTTCACGTCACTAACATAACGCCCAACACCCGTTCTGCTCCATTTTTGGGGATGGTCGTACCGAGCCGCTATCCGAGATTGATAAGATAGCTACATAGTCAACAAAAAATTAAATCAAGTGCTACATAGTCAGCAAGAAATTAAATCAAGGTGTATGTTGGTAGAAGAGTTGCATCTACCTGACATTAGGATTCAATAATTCTTATTTTTATGCAGTGCTATGCAATTGCTTCCCAACATTATATAATCTTCATAATCATGAGAAGGATATGATAATGGACTATCAGGCAGAGCTTGAAAACAGTTATTGTTAAGTGCAGTTTATAATCTTAAGTCTAGCAGACTTAAGATTAGACACATGAAATTCAGCAACCACTCAAGGAAAATCTGATTTATGGATTGCTTTTACTGAAAGAAGGATTATAAATTATAAATAAATTACTAGTCACATGTTCTAAACTAAAAGTTACATGAAAGTGTTCAAGAATCTTTGACAATCTATAAACCACTCAAAGGAAAAATGTGGTCTTTCTTTTACTACAAGAAAGAACTCATCTGTGCAAATCTCTGAGCTTTATCTAGTTGTCCATATCGAGTAAGAAGTCGGACCATTACATCGAAGTGTTCCTTAGATGCTTTAATTTCATATTTCGGCATTAAATTGAAGATTTTATTAGCACCATTCACAAATCCAGCTCTTTCACATATAGATAGAATGACTCCAAATGTGAAGTGGTTTGGAGAGAAACCATTTGATCTCATTTTATGAAAAAGGTCAATTGCACCTTGATAAAATTCGTTGTATCCGTAAGCCCTTATAAGAGCAGTCCACGTCATTGAACCTTTCACAGGTACTGCACTAAACACCAAGTTTGCCTTATCAACATCGCCAAAACTGCCATACATATTGATAAGTTCTGCAGAAACAAAATGGACTGATGCGAAATCCCTTCTTAAAATCTGCCCGTGAATCTCCTTCCCGAGCTTTAAAAGCTTTAGCTCACCGCAAACACTCAACATCCTTGACATCGCAACCGAGTCCGGTCGATTTCTTGACAACTGCATTGACCTTATTACACCAACTGCTTCATACGGATACCCATTTTTTATGTACGAATTGATCATGGCTGTCCATGAAATCACATTCCTTTGCTCCATACCCTCAAACACTCTTCCGGAATACTCAACTACGCCACACATTGAATACATTACCATCAATGAAGAAGATATAGATACGTTAGGAAGAAACCAGTGTTTCAAAGCATAAGCATGAATCTGTTTCCCTTCTTCCAAGGCCCTCAACTGAGCACATACTGGAAGAGCAGTGCCAACTGTTACCACATCAGGTCTAAACCCTTCTTGTTGCATCCAAATTATAGACCTCAGTGCTTGCTGTAGTCTTCCAACTGAAGCATAGCCTGACATAAGAGCGGTCCAACAAACTACATTTCTCTCCGGTGAGCTATAAAAAACACTCCTCGCAGACCCCAAATCTCCGCACTTGCAATACATATCAATCAAAGCAGATTGAATCGGAACTTTCTCTGAGTACGATTTTGTCTTTATTACATAAGCATGAACTTCCTGACCTAACCTCCTTTTACAAATTTCGCCGATTACAGGAATAACAATCGTCATTATAACCGAATTTGGGTATATCCCTTCGTCCACCATCCACTTAACATATTCCAATACTTCCCTATGCAACCTATTGTGTGAAAAGCCAGAAAGCATAGTTCCCCAAACAACAACATCCCTCTCGCTTTCAGGAATTTCCTCAAACACTCTTCTGGCAATCTTAACCTTACCACACTTAAAATACAAATCAATCAAACAAGTCCTGAGAATGTCACTATCAACCAAACCATTCTTGATCAAAAGTGCATGAGTCTTCAATCCTTGATAAAACGCGGGAGCAGCGGCAAAACTCTTGATGACACTAGAGAAACTATAAATATTCAACTCAACCCCTAATTCCCTCATCTTTGAATAAGTCTTAAGCACATCAATGTACTGTCTTTTCCTACCCCCAGAAACCACAGTCCCTCTAAGCAAAGCATTCCAAGGATACACACTACTCTGACACGGCAATTCATCAAACAGCTTCAATGCATCTTCTGAAGAGCCGCAAGAAGTGTACATTTGAACAAGTTTTGTGAGCAAAAATGTATTTTTTTCGAGACCATTGATTCTGATATGTGTATGAACCAGTTTTCCTATTGACAGCGAGTTTGTGCGGATGCAAGCAGCGATGAGCGAAGAGAAAGTGGTGGCGTTGACTGGAATACCTCGTTGGTCAACATAATCCAAAATGGCGAGAGCTTCTTTGAGTTTGTTTTGGCGAGCGAAGTTCTTGATGTCTTTGTAAATTGCAACTGGGTTTTTGTTGTGGAGTGGTAAGGAACATGGGAATGCATCTTTTTCTGCAAATTTCTTCTTGGTGATGGTGAATTTGGGTACGTTTCTTGCAGATTGATTTTGATGGGTTGTTGTTGGGGTTTGTGAGGAAGGTTTGAAGTTGAAGCCATTGAAAATGTTGGGTTTGTGGTTTGGTGGAAAACGTAGGGAGAGAGAAGAAACAGAGTTTTCCATGTTGAAATTATGGTTTAAGGTTTGAGAGAAATGAAATCTCTGTTAGAGGCTTGTGTCGTTCGTGGTAGATAATGTAATTTTGAGTAAAATATGTTTTTCATTATTTATTTATTTATTTATTTTTATTAGTTTTCATTTTACTTTTTAAATGTTTTTAAAATTGATTAACCCTATAGTACACAATTCACATAATTTTTGTTCATGTATAAGTTTTTTTTTAAACAAAAACAATTCATTAATTTTTGAAAATTTTCTTAAAGGAATGAATTACACGTACTCATTGGCAAACGCCCAGGATTTTAGTTATTTGGTTAATGATATTTGAAGGTGAGAAAAATACACAAGAAGAAGGTTAAATTGTGTTTCTCTAATTTGCATTGTTTTTTTAATGGAGTTCGGATTCTAAACAAAAGTTTAGGTTCTGATAACAAGTTGCACCGGAATAATAATAAAAGAAGTAAATTACACGTGAACACACATAGATTTATTTTGGTTCCTCTCAAACTGAGAGTAGTTTAGTCCACTTGTAGCACAAGAGACTTTCACTATAATCAAATCATGTTTACAATTGTTTATACCCTCGAGCATAAGACTTTTCCTGCTAAGACCTACATCCTAAGACTTGTCCACTCAACGAGCATTTGATCAAGACTTCCAGCTTAGATCCTCGGATTCTAAGACTTTTCTGCTTATATCCTCAACTACAAGACTTCCTGCTCAGACTCACAAGATAAGAATTTCCTACTCAAATTCCACAGTTTCAAGACTTCCTGCTCAAACCCTTAATCTAAGACTTTCCTACTCAGATTTCACGAATCCAAGAATTTATGCTTAGACCTACAGTCAAAGACTTCCTTGTTTAATAAAAAATTTGATCAAGACTTCAATGCTAAAGCACATAGCAGGAGACTTACTTGGCTCAAGCTCACAACAAGAATTTGATGGCTCCCCGAACGTTCCTGTAGTCGGTCATAGCCTCGATGTCCTCCAGATGATCGTCTAGATCCGAGGTGTCGTCGTACGTCGAGAGTACGAGTGGTTTCTCCATCCCGTGGGAGATGAGGGCTGTCATGATCTCCCGGGACAAGGGGGTCCTGTAGTCGTCCTCGTCACTGGGAACTGGGGACTGAGGGGGAGAAGACCCGTGTCGAGGAGGTTGGTTCCATACCCTCGGTTGTCTGACGGGGGGTTCTAGCCCCGTCGTCCTCGGCTCCTGGGCTCGCCTCTCCATCCGGGTCGGTGACCTTACTCACTTCTTGGAGACCACGGGTTGGGGCCTCTCCAGCTGTGGTCGGTGTCCCCGCGGTCGGGGAGACGGACTCCTCGAGTTCCTGCGTTGATCTCCCCGCGGAGGGGAGTCGGACGAGGTGTCGTGTTCTAGCGCGCCTATGCGCTCGTTCTGCTGGAATAGCTTTGGTTCGTCTGGTTGATGGCTGCGAAGAAGGAAACCATCGTCGGGTCAGCACCGACTGGTGTGGGAATGGGGTGCAATACCGCCGGACTTCTTGCTCGAGGAACGACGTGAGGGTCGTCCTCGGAGGAAGAGGAAGCAGTCTGGCCGTCCCTGACGTCGGCCTCGCGAGGTTGAGACGTCCTCGTCTGCTGATCGCCGTTGGTGGACGGCGTGACGTCGGAGTTGTGGACAGCATCTTCGTGACGTGGGCTAGTCATGATTCACGAAGTTTGAATGGAGGAAGCTTTGGTTCTCTTCCCGGAGGAACGGGGAAGCTTAGATTCCCACAGACGGCGCCACTGATCTGACCTGATGAGAAAGAAATCAGTGACCTGCCACGCTTCGTTGATCTGCTGCCTGTTCACCGGATTATGAAAGAGGAAGGAGGTGTACCTGCAAGACACTCTGATGCCAAAGTGAGAGAGTGGACCAGAGTGAGACAAATACAGAAGAAGGTTGAGAATAGAATAACTGACCCTTTTGTGAAAGAGGGTATTTATAGAGAGACCCCAGCGTAGGGCCAACGGTCACTTGTGTTGGGCTGGATTGTCAGGCCCAACCCAGGTGATTGTTAGGGCTTACGTGGCGTAGTGAATACCAGCATGTGGTATTCTCCCTAGTTCAACCGTCTCGTGATCTCTGGAAGGTGGGTTGACCAGCTCTTTCGAAGGTGGGTAGTTGGCTGATGACGTGTCCCCGGGGAGGGGGGACACGTGGAGAACGTGGGGAGGACACGTTGTTCTGCTCGACGGAGGGAGAGTTCTGCCCGGCGAGGGCAGTGTCTGGTCGACGGGAGCTCTTGTGCTCGACATTGGTGATTTGATCCTGTTTGGGCCTTCCCCATATACCGTTGGGCTGGGCATGCCCGGTCAAGCCGGGGCCCAGCCCAGAACAAAAATAAAAACTAAAGTAATTATGTTCTAAATAAAAAAAATGGCCGCATGTGGCGCATGCATTCATGTTTTTGGCCTAAGGTAAGATATCTCTCTCTTTGAATAAAGAAATTTGATCTCTCAAATTTAATTTAAATTTATAATTTATAATTAATAAAAATTATAATTATATTATAAAATAGACATAAATAGTCTGTTGGTCCCTGTAAGTTAGAGAGTTTTTGAGTTGGGTCTCTATAATTTAATTTTTTTGTCCGAGTCCTTATATCTCACTTTTTGCATGTGATTTAGTGCCTAAAGCCAAAATCTATAGGAAATTTTCCTCTAACTTACAGGTGCAAAAAGTGCATTTAAACCTCTAAAATGTATATGCATTGTAAGAATGATGTTAGATAGTTTATAAATAAAATAAAAATAGTGTGACATATCAATGAGTTGGGTTCACGGATTGTGGATTTTAAACTTTAAACCTGTTACCTGAACCAAATACCAATGAGTTTGAATGGATTGGTTCGGGTTGGGTAAAAATAAGGGTTGGGTTGGGTTTGGTAAGTGGGTTTGCGGGTTGGCTCGTATCCATGGACACCCCTACATGCATGTATCATTTAGGAGCGTGCGCCATAACCAGTGACTACTACGTTGTTTTGTTTTGTTTTGTTAAATTATTTTAACAAAATAATGCAAAATAAAATGTGTAATAAAAACATTATAATATTATTCCGTCAAATAGAATTACACAACAATTGAATAGAAATTTAAGGATTCGCTCGATCGTAACGTCCATCAGTTCTACACTCTGACACATTCGTTTGCCTTCAAGGTCTCCATGATTTTCCTGAGATGTTTGGAGTCTCCTAGTATTCACTTGAGCCAAAGATGGTTGGTGTGAGGTTCTTGGTATATTAGTGTCATCTAACAAATCTTTGATCATATCTCCCTAGTAGTTGGTGTTGTCGTAATTAAGTTTGGTGCCCATGTTGTCATAATTGGGTCGTGTTGGTTGGGTTACGTGTGGACGAGTTGATTGGTTGAATTGGGACATTGAACTATTTTGGAAACGAAGCAATGGTTCTTGTGGTGTTTGAAAGACATGTGTTGGTTGGGTGTTTTGGCTATGTGATGTTTGAGTGCTTTGGTGGTGTGATGTTTGGATGTACATTGGTTGAGTTCTATAGTGGGATGTGGTATGCCTCATCGAGGCTATAGTAAGATTTGGTGGCGGCATATGGTTGTTGGTGGTATGGGTCATTCTCTTGGTTTTGTGTTTGGTTGTGTGGCATAAATTGGTTGCGGGGTTTGGAGTATGTGGATTCGCAACCATGTTCGATTGGTTGTTGGGTGCTTTTGGCATGGTGACATTGTGAGATTAGTTGTTGGGTTTGGGTGGGTTGACAATGTTGTTGGTTTTCATAATGTTGTAAGGTATGTTGTTGGGCGGGGGTTGGTTGTTGGGCATATGATGATGAAATTCGTTGGCGTAGGTTGATCAAATACCTCGGGTCAGACACACACTGTGTCATTTTAACCGGCCTATACTAATTCATATGATTTCAAGTTGATCTAGCATCCTACATGATAGGTTCGGTTATGATTCGTTAATGTCACTACTTTCATTGACAACACATCTCCCTAACAAACTCTTTCCAATCAGAAATGAGTGTCTTCATTGAAAGTACAAGTGATCTTTGAATTGGCTTGGGTGGATCATGACCCAAGTTTGATAATACAAGCTTTAATCACCAAACAAAAGGGAGAAGAAAAATCAGAATTCAATCATTCTTGTAAGAACAAATGCACAATTCAAGACATACCATTGAATTCATGACAAATAAATCCAGCAGAAAAACATAAACATATATCAATGGATATGAAAATTAGCAGAGAGGATAAAAGATCAATTCGTAAAGCACAAATTCAGAATATAGATATGTTAGAACAGAAACCCTAATTCAAATAAATTAAAAAGTGATACGAAAAATGCAAACAAATAACGAAATTTGATCACATAGTTCGGCCAATTGTACCTACATTTCCTGATTAAAACATGTGTTTAAGTTGTAGTTATCAACAAACTATGAGTCAACCATAACCAACAAGATAGCATTAAGAAAAGCAGGAAGATCAATTCAGCAAAATTCATGACAATAAAAATGAAGCAGGTATCAAAAATGAATAGAAATTACATCAAGTAATTGAAGAAGCAGATCAACAGAAGAAGACGTCAAGTTTTTGGATAGTTTTCTTCCATTTCTTTCAACATGTCTAAGCATCTTCCCTGTATCTCTAGGGGTGTTCATGGATAACTATTTAATACGAACCAATCCATTTTTATGGTTATGGTTTATAAATCAATCCATTTTTATGGTTATGGTTTATAAACCAAACCACTTGCTCTGAACCGGTTTAAAACCGGTTCTAAATGGATTTTGATTTTAATTCAAATTATTTAGTTAAATTTAAATTTAATTTTATTTAAATTATATTAATTTTTAAATTTAAATACTTAGATTTTAATATATTTTTTCTTTGAAAATAAAAAAAAAATTTTAAAAATTTTAAAAAAAATCTAAAAATTAAAAATAAAACTGAAAATAAAAAATTCCAAAAAATTATATGGACTTAAAATGATAACTAATATGTTATAATACATATATTTGTATATTTCAAAACCTCTATCTATTGGTGGAGAAATCTATAATATTTATAATTATTTTTTCGTAAAGCTTTAATAATTTTCGAGATTTATAAATGAAAATTAGAGTCAAATCCAACAAATCAAGTTTTGGTATATTTTCTTGCACATGTCAAATCAAACTCAATGCATTAAAATCTATGTAATTAATTACTGAAAGTTTATGTAATTAACTATTAAAAGTCCATATAATTTGTGAAACATTAGTATACCATTTTAGATAGTTAAAGAATTTATAAACAATTTTTTTTTCATTTTGAAATGTAAAATAATTTTTTTATGAAATTAAAAAAAAAATAACTTTAAAATAGTTCAAAATATAAAATTAGTTTATAACAACGTGTATATGATAAAACACGAAAAGAGACAAAAACAATTTAACAAATAATAAAATTTGGATACTCAATAACTAAACCACATAGAAACCGGTTTATATCTGGATAACAAAATGGATAATCAAATTTATATTTTAACATTTGGTTTGGATTTTTAAAAATGAAACAATTTAAATACAAATTTAATTAACAACTAGTCTTTGACCCGTGTGATGCACGGAATTTTTTTAGTATGTCATATATAATATTTTATTCTTTATTCACATAATAAGAAATTATATAATATCTATAATGTAATTATTGAAATAATTGACATTAAAATAGCTTTTAATATAAAAAATAAAAATAAATAAATTTTGAAACATAAATAAATGTTGAATAACTTTTAAATTAGAAAATTTTAAATATCATAAATGATCTGACATACATATCGAGAAATAAGTAAACAATTAACTATTAAACATTATGAAAGACTTCCTTATATGTGTTCTAATTCTCTTTGAAGAATTATGTCTTCCCGTTCCTTCTGCCATGCTATAACTTTAAGAAGGATTGTGCTTACATATTTTCGGTTGTGGAAGAGTATATTATATGAATCAAGTGATGTGTATTTGTTTGACAACAACCACCTATTTATAATAATAGTTATAGGATGTGAAGAATAATGCATAAGTGTGTGTATTTATTAATTTAGAGGCTCAAGACTAATGATATCAAAATGCATTGGATGTGTATGTTAGAAGTTAATACAATTTTTTAGATTACCAAAGAATGTATACGTGAGAAGTTAGTGTAACTTTTTAATCAAAAAGTGTGATTTCAATTGCTTTAGCTGTATAGGTTAGAAGTTAATGCAACTTTTTAGATTCTAAAAATTCACTGCATGAATGTATTGGATCCTGACAAAATGATTATAGTTATTTCTTAAGTAACCGTAGGCATATTCAATACATTAAATAATTGTTTTTTCATCACTTTTATTTGTTTTAATAGTGATTATTATTTATTAATAATTTATTATGTTTATATTTTTAATAATTTTGAAATGTAGCACAAACGTGCAAGTATTGATATAATTTAATACTTTATTTATGTAGAAAACCCCAAATAAAAGCTAAATACTTTTATTAAATAAGTATAAGGTTTAAAACAAATTATTTTATGTTTTTTTAGTAATAATATTTTAAAGTTAAGTTTAATCTTTAACTAATTAAAATTATAGATATTATTATAATATTATTTATTATATTAAAAATCTTAAATATTTAGATTTTTCTCTTATAAGTAGGGACAAAAAATATATAAAAAATTCTCACGGGGAGTAAGTTTTAAATAGGAAAACCCAAATAAAATAGATATTACTTTATCAATTTAGTCATATCAATTAATATTATTTAATCATTTTATCTTTTAACATTTAGAATATTTTTGTGTTCAATATGTGGGGTTGTGCATTTATTAATTGAGAGACTCAAGACTAATGATAATCATTATGCATTGGATATATACCTAAAGTAACTTTTTAGATTTACAAAGAATGTATTGTACATGTGAGAAGTTAGTGAAAATCTTTATTATATAAAACTTTGCATTTGGTGTATACGTTGGAGTTTAATGCAACTTTTCATATCTACAAAGAATTAATATGTGTGAAGTTAATGCAATTTTTAAAATGATTCATACTAATCTCTATGTCAGCAAATCAATAATAAATTTAAAATATAAATAAATAATTAATAACTAAAGTTATAGTTGGAGCATAAAGGAGGGAAAAGAGAGGGAATTAAGGTTTCATAGGAGCTCACAGGGAGTAAGTTTTAGATAGGAAAACCCCAAATAAAATAGATATTACTTTATCAATTTAGTCATATCAATTAATATTATTTAATCATTTTATCTTTTAACATTTAGAATATTTGTGTGTCTAATATGTGAGGTTGTGCATTTATTAATTGAGAGGCTCAATACTAATGATAACTATTATGCATTAGATGTATACCTAAAATAACTTTTTAGATTTACAAAGAATGTATTGTACATGTGAGAAGTTAGTAAAAATCTTTAACAATAACCGATTTTTTTCACACCCTATCTCTATATCTCAATTTCTGTTATAAGTTGAATAGACTAAGAGACTAGCACCAATGACCAGTTTTGTAGAGAAATCTTAAACAACAGTGCTCTCTCTATAATGATGTATGTCCAAAGGTCTAATGGTAGATTCAGAACAATCAGTGATGATGACCAACAACACTTCTTTTAATGCTTAAAAATAAGTATTACTCAAATACCAATAAAAAGGAATAAAATTATTTTATTGAGAAATTTTTGTAAGTTAACTGAATAAAAATGGTGAAATATATTTTCAAAAGTAGGAATTCAGAAACTAAAACAAGTCAAAAAATTAAGGAATTTTTCTAATACATTTTTTATATCTTTGATTTAAAACATCTTAGATTTGAAAGAAAAAAAAAACCTATAATAATGATGATAATTTAAAACATCTTAGAGAAGTTATGTTTCAACTCAAGTTTCTTCAACTCAGAAGTGACTTTTTTCTTGTTGTTACCAGTTACACCCCCGTGTTAACCAGTTACACCACTTGAATTATCAAATTTTACTCAGCGTACCACGTTAATTCAAGTGTTCCAAGTTTTCCATGATCATGTTCATCTTCAACCTTTTGAACACATCATTTGTGACTCCCTTAGCCAACAAATCAGTCACTTTGTCTTCACTTTTACAATATCCCAAACTTAATTTTCCTTCACTAACAAGTTCTCTTAATTAGTGAAACTTCATCTCAATGTGTTTGCTCCTACCATGTTCAATTACGTTCTTATTAAGATTAATCGCGGAAACATTATCAACCAGGAATATAACAGCCTCACCATCATTGCCTCTCAACTCCTTAAATAGATTCATAAGCCACACAGTTTGGCACACACATAACAAAGCGGCAATGTGTCGTACCTCGAAAAATACGATCCTCGCGATGGACGCGGAAAATACTGTTCGAAACAGAGTCGCCACCGAACTTTATTCATTCCAAGGAATAGGAAAATATCGATAAAACCTTTAAGGAGATAAGAACATGGTCATCGCAACCAATATTCTAGGTTCGGGAGTCGATTACATGAGGGGAAGGTATTAGCACCCCTCATGTCCGTTGTACTCAACGGGAACCTCTTGATCGATTCGAGAGTAAAGGTTAACTACGCTTGTTTGTTTTCTTCTAAAGATTCTCCTACAGGGAAATGGATGGTTTTAAGATAGGGTGCTCGCCAAGGGTTGGGGCCCTTGTGCCTATGTATCTTCACTTGTAAGAAGTGGAAAATCAGAGCATTCGTAGTTCGTGGGACTACGGGTAAAGGAGGGGATTGTGCTCGCCAAGATCATCGCAATCTTGTGCCTACGTATCTTACATTCAAGAAGGAATGAAGAATCAGAGCAGCCGTAGTTCGGCTAACTACGGTAAAAGGGCTTGTGTTTGGAATGAACGAGAGTTTAGATCGCATTCTAACTGCTAAACATTGGCTTGTCTGCTCGCTAGGGGAGGCTGAAGCACGAGTTCATATGCGCGGAAGAAAGGACTAAACAATGTTCTTTGGTAAAAGGTAGGTATGAGTTGAACGAGAGTTTAGGTCGCATTCTAACTGCTAAACATTGGCTTGTCTGCTCGCTAGGGGAGGCTGAAGCACGAGTTCATATGCGCGGAAGAAAGGAACTAAACAATGTTCTTTGAGAAGAGTTATTTTGGTTGGAAATCGCACGAGGGCGAGGAATTTAGTGTTTAGAGGATAGTTCAATCGCACGGGGGCGAGAAAGAGAGAGTTAGGTTGAATAGGTAGTTAGGGTTTCGATTGCACGGAGGCGAAGAAGATAAGGTCGGTTAGATATTTTGAGGGAGAATGACGACTACTCGATAAACGAGACGTCAGTCTCGCAACCAATTAGTCGGGATATCGTTGGAATGCTAGATCCCAACGACACCTTTTTCATTCAATTAATTAGGAAATTGTATTTGAATGGACAGTGAATACTTGTCCAAATAGTTAAGGCGCGTGTTTTAGAGGAAAGGTCGAATGACACGCTACCTAAGGCGTACGCCTCAATAGTTATCATTCAAGAATTCAAGGAGTGCGAGACTCCAAGAACTCAGTTCTTTCGTAATTTGATTAAGAAAAATGATTTGAATTTGACGTACGGTTTAGAAACATACTAGTGTTTAGACTCGATCACACGTGAGTGAGGAACGAGGTTAGATGGGTTGAAAACTTTAGGAGGAATGACGACTAATCGATAAACGAGACGTCGGCCTCGCAACCAATTAATCGGGATATTACCGGAATGCTAGATTCCAACGATACCTTTTTCATTCAATTAATTATAAAATATGTTTGTTGGACAATGAAAGTATTGGTCCAAATAATTAGAGGAGGTATTTTAAGAACGAAAGTTTGAATGGCACACCATACAAGGCGTACGCCTCAATAGTGATCATACTCGAATTCAAGGAATGCGCGACTCCAAGAACTCGATTCTTTCGTGATTTAATTTAGAAAAATAATTTGAATGGATTAGCGTACTCGGACTAGGCGCGCTAGGTATTTAAGAAATGTAAGATCAAAAGGATCACAACTCAAGGTGTACACCTTGAGAGCAATCCTTCGAGAACTCAAGAAGTGCTAGACCTCAAGAGTTCGATATCTATATTATTTAATTGAAAAGAATAGTTTTGAGGAAAAATACTCGAGGTAAGTCGAGGTTTGAATTTAATTTTAAACGTGTGCACTAGCAAAGTGGGCTAGTCTTCTAAGTGACCAACTAGAAATAACTGATCAAATAGGTATCACTGTAAGGAAGCCCAGGATTAAGCTTTAAAATGTTGTGTCTGTGACCAAAAGGTTGATGGCGGGGCTTTAAAAGCACTCGACTTACAAGGGTAAAAAATGGCTCGACGAATCGAGAATTATTTTTGAAAATAGTTTTAAAGTATAAAACATAATAAAGGCAAAAGTGATAAAATTATATTACATTTTGTAGGAGTTGGGGTACATTTTGTTGAATGAGAATAGAAATAAGGCGACAATTTAATCGAACTCAATCAAATGCTCATTTTAATATTTATAATATAAACTCATATTAGAAATCATTATTCTAAAAAAAAACAGAAATACTAAAGTCAGCAAAACAAGCTGCACCTAATGATCATATATTAGATAATAAAATAATAGACTACTTAATCTTTATCACTATTATATAACTAAGAGTAGAATTGTTAACTAATATGCACCACTAATGTTACTTCACTTAAATTCTAGCAAGTCACTGAAAGAAAAAACGTGAGGTATGTTTGTCATGACTTTTACGACGAAATTACCTTAATAACTTATATTTATTATACAAATAAGATTTAATAGGTACTTTTTTTAAGTATTCTAAAAAAACAAATCTTTTATTCTTAAAAAACACTATTATTTTAATTTTCAATGTATTTAATATAAATATTTTTAAACAAAATATATCTTTTTTAAACTCTTAACATATACAATTAATGTGCACATGTAAATTGATCTAAAAAAAGCAACAATTAACGATTTAATAATTAATCAAACACAACTAACCAAATCAATTAGAAAAACTAATCAAGCAATTAACTATTAGTTTAGGAAAACCCAAGACAAACAATTATTCTATTTTCCACATAAAATGAATACAAAGCTCCCATCTTAACAATTGAAAACAAAACTTCTAAGGAATGAACATAAATGAGAGATTAATAAAAGTTAACAAGTGTATGCTTTCCAAGATTTGCATTACTAAGCTACTGTTATGTTAGGATGGAGAAAATTAGAATGGCGAACTCGATAGCGTGATGCTAGATAACATTTTGCGAGCTTCAGAACATATTTACAACCGTAAAATATCAACATAGACGCAAAAAGAAGATGCAGGTATTTGTGATAACATGAATTCAACCATAAAAATAACGCCGCAAATAACCGAAACTGAACTTGTTGCAAAGAGATAACCCGTATAGATGCAGCAAACAAAATGCAATAGCATAACAGAACATGGCTACAGGATCGCTAAAAAGCATCACAAATCCAACAAACAAACCCGAAGCAAATTTCGACATGAAAACACACACAACTGAAACAGGTTTACACATAATGACGGGCTCGCAGTGCCATCAAAATAGAACCAAAAGCAATGAATTTGTAATAACCAAATTTGGATGGTGTGCTGAAATAAACTTGCAAAAACTTACTAACTACCGCAAAAGGAATTGTTTAGAATCGTTACCGAAAGTGTCCGCTGCCGTTGAATTCGTTATTGTTGTTGCATTGAACAGAGATTTAGTGCTCGATAGTCTAACAATATCAATGTCATCCAGAGAATCTGCTAATAGAAATGAACATTATCAAATCATCGAATTATGCCGCAATAAAATGGTGATTTGTTGTTGTTGGATGATTTGTTACACGGATGAACAACCACTTGCTGATAAAGAAAAGCTCCAGAAGATGGAATCCGGGAATATCGCGTCAAAACCAAATTGGAATCAGATCTGGAATCAACTCAAAGCCATCATTTGGTGGTGGGTAGTTCGGGAAGAAGAAAATGGAATGATGGCGGCGGTGGATTTTGTGACGGCAGAAAGAAGATGGTAGGTTTTAGGGTTCTCTTTTTTAGTGGCTAGGGTTTTCTGATAATGATAAACAGTAAACTCATCCTTTTATACCAATTCAACCGTGTCCTTTCAATTCCATTTTTCCTTTTTCTTTTAATTTTCCTGTTTAATTAATCAATTAACTCTAACTTAAATTTAATTCTAACTCTAATATAATTACTAACTATTAAAAAAATTAATCTAATCTTAACTAATTAATTAAATAATATTAAAACTATATTATATTTACATATTATAAAATAAAAAGAAATTATGAAACAAAAATAATTATAAATATATACAAAAACAAATGCTACGTAGCACAAATAAATCACAAACAAATGCCACGTGTCAAAATTTATTGGGCTAAAAAATGAAAATGCCTGCTTTTTGCTGAAAAAAACACTACGCTGTATAAGCGAGGTAAATTAAAAACAAAGTCGGGTAAATGAGAAATTTTGAAAAAAAAAAAAAAAAAAAAAAAAAAAAAAAAAAAGGGTAGGACAAATTTGGGGTATGACAGATGCCCCTATCTAATTGCCTTGAACCTGAGAGAATGAACAACTGCATGGCGTTCATTCTTAGGGTGGAAGTCAATTAGATACAAGAAGACCCCAAAATTTGTCCGACAAGGAAGTAAAAATGCAAAGAGGTGGGATATACCTGAACGGGATGACAAGATGCAAAATAGATGAACGAGATAACCTGATATTCCCTGGGTGGTCGAAGCAGTCCCTTATCCAATAAGGTTCCTCGCGATACCAGAGCAGTATAAGTGATCCTCCTTGGGTGGTCGAAGCGGCCCCTCATTCATTAAGGTCCTTCGATGATACCAAAGCGGTACAAACGATCCTCCTTGGGTGGTCGAAGCGGCCCCTCATTCGTTAAGGTCCTTCGATGATACCAAAGCGGTACAAACGATCCTTCTTGGGTGGTCGAAGCAGTCCCTTATCCAACAAGGTTCCCCGCGATACCAAAGTTGTATAAACAATCCTCTTTGGGTGGTCGAAGCAGTCCCTCATTCGTTAAGGTCCTTCGCGATACCAAAGTGGTATAAACAAACCTCTTTGGGTGGTCGAAGCAGTCCCTCATTCGTTAAGGTCCTTCGCGATACCAAAGTGGTATAAACGAGCCTCTTTGGGTGGTCGAAGCAGTCCCTCATTCGTTAAGGTCCTTCGCGATACCAAAGTGGTATAAATGAGAGCCTCTTTGGGTGGTCGAAGCAGCCTCTTATCCAATAAGATTCTTCGATGATACCAAAGCAGTATCTCTGAACCGATTTGCTGGAGAATAGTTGAGCCAAAATTCCTATTGGAGGAACAACATTGTGCAAACTCTGCAGGGGGAAAGCTTTCAAGAAACTTTTTAAGATAACCTCTGCTTGGGGAGCCATAAGAGCAATAGCTACTGGGGATTATCATCATCAACTGCATGGTTGAAGACTGACTTGCTGGGGAGTAGAATTCCTTGAACTTGCGGGATATCAACTCTTTGCAGAGAAATATTGCCGACTTTGATGAAGGACTGGCCAAGATGCTCGCGAATCGATCCTGGATCCTGCTATGCTGCTATGTTATGTTGCTGAAGACAACGATGATATGCATTATGATTCATAAACATGCAACTAAGATGCAACTGCTAGGGAGTGCAAGATGCGAATACAAATGATATGCTAATGCTCGATATGACTATGATATGATGTGATATTGTATGTCGTGCTTATGATAATGCAAATGATCAGGTATGCTGGGGATAAATCTCTGTGGGAATACCACCAGGGAATGAATTTGGTAGTTTCCAAATGGATTGGACTTTAGTTTTAGGAGGATGCCAACAAGGGTGGACTTTGGTAGTTGCCAAATGGATTGGACTTTGGTAGTTGCCAAACGAAGTTGGACCTTAGTTTCATGAGGGTGCCAATGAGGGTGGACTTTGAAATAGTTTGCCAGACGGGAACATGGACTTTAAAATGATTTGCCAGACGGGAACTGGACTTTAAAGGATTTTCCAGACGAGAACTGGACTTTAAAGGATTTGCCAGACGGGATCTGGACTTTAAAATAGTTTGCCAGACGGGAACTGGACTTTAAAATGGTTTGCCAAACGAGAACTGGACTTTAAAATGTTTTGCCAGACGGGAATTGGACTTTAAAGGATTTTCCAGACGAGAGCTGGACTTTAAAATGGATTGCCAGACGAGAACTGGACTTTAAAATGTTTTGCCAGACGGGAATTGGACTTTAAAGGATTTTCCAGACGAGAGCTGGACTTTAAAATGGATTTCCAGACGAGAACTGGACTTTAAAATGGATTGCCAGACGAGAACTGGACTTTAAAACGATTTTCCAGACAGGAACTGGACTTTAAAATGGTTTGCCAGACGAGAACTGGACTTTAAAAGTTTAATTTCGGTCACAAAGCTCTGACCGGTATCAGGTCCAGGTCGTGGGGATGAAACCTAATGACAGGGAGGCCCTTTCAGGAGGCTAAGGTTATTTGGTGGGGTGATGGCATGATTCCCCGACACTCAACTCTTGCTGACGAGAATAAGCTTGCTTGAGTAACTGCCCCAGTGTAGCTCAACTTGCCCCAGCCTTGGTCTATGAAGAAATTTTCCTTTGGCAGAAATTGGAAGCAGTGGTACCATGAGATGAACTCGAGATGGCTTGCCCCAGCGTTCCAAGTCGTGAAAGGAAGTTGGAAACAGTTGTACCATGAGATAATCTCGAGATGGTTTGTTGCAAATTTTAGTCAGGAAGGGGTTCGACCTTGATTAACTAACCCTTGAGGTAACTATTCCTGAGGTATTCTGCCACAGAATGAGCGTTGAAGCGACGTGACTTGTGCTGATTAAGCGTTGGAGGGACTCTCCCTTAATCAAAAGAAACTCCAGGTAGCCTGCCTCTAATCGGATCTTTTGTAGAAGTGGTATACTCGTTCTGGTAAGAACCTAGCTTCTAGCTGATATGTCATGACGGCTTACAAATGTTGAGCGTAGCGACTTATCCAGAGCATGTTGACTGCGCAAGCGTAGCAACTTAACCAATGCGTGTTAGTCATGCTTTTGCTCTGCCCCGAGGCTTTTGACGTTTATGGACCCTAACCATTACTGGTGTCTGGTGTGGTCATCTTGATTAACTTTGAAAGCGTGAAGGGAAATTGCCCCTGTTCAGCTAATCTGCCCCAGTTCAAATGGTCTGCCCCAGTTCAAATGGTCTACGATGATTGCCCCAGTGTCTGGATTTTGCAATAATATGCCCTTGTTTGAAACTCAGAAGAACTTGACCCAGTCTGCAGGGTTATGAGAAATTCTTAATTCAGGTCAACACCAATGAGTGATCAAGTTCCTCTTTGATTGCACTCTGTTGGAATTTCCATTATGCCAATTACTAATTTGCAATTAAAACCGTTCATTCAAAAAAATGGTAATTTTAATGCGACATTCATGCAAGTTATGAAAATATCATTTATTGGGAATGATGTGAAAATGTGTGACGAGTGGACTGTTAATCCAAACGCAATGCTGATTTAATTGGTGTGAAAGATATAGCAAGAATATGACACCAATACAGAAGATTAGCAAATTTGTAGGAGTCAGTTTACTCAACCTTGTTGTAGTATGCTTTCAGAATAAAACTCCGCCTCAATTAGGTCTTTTGAGGGTTGTATTGTGGTCTGGTTCACGGTTATAAAAACAAAGAATATTAGGCTCAAAGTATTCTTTGTACCCACCCCTTCTTCGTAATGATCTCCAGTCCTACATTCAGTTAATTTAACACGCGCACTTAGATTGTGACGGTGAAATGATGATTCAAGATATGCTCGAAATGGCAGTCACCTTATTTTGTCTTGGATGTCAGTGACCTTTTTTGATTCTGACATAGTGGCCACTAATCTTATTTTGTTTTTGTTGAGGATTTGAGGACCTCTTTTGTCTCTCTTTTGATCCCTAACTTTTGCATGGACTGATTTTGCTCTTCGAGTCCATCGGGATTGCCTTGATTTTTGCCTAAGTCTCCTCTTGAGGTATTCGACTTAGCAGGCTTTTGATTTTTTCTTGTATTTTGAAAGGCTTGTGACTGCCAAGTCATTTGGTCATTGACAAACAACCGTTATCTCTTGGATTTTGTCTCGAGTGCGGGATTGGATTAACTGAACACTACCCATGCCCCAGGTTAAGTGTAAGGATTTATAGATCCGAAGGAAACTCCTACTTCTAGGCTCGAAGTGGTTGACTAGGGACTAACTCCTTATATCTCCAGTGTTTGGGGGTTCGAAACAATGCTTGTACATCATCGGCAGAATTTTATCCGAAAGCATACTATCAGTAATTATGGGTATTTAACTTTCGTCATCCTCCCTCAAATCTTTGCTAAACAGCAGTGCGATAAAGGAAGTGAAATATTTTTGTGATTTTTGCAATAAATGAGTAAAAAACGGGTGAATACGAATGGACTTGTTCAAAACATGCATAATTATCACATTAACAATACCATTAATAAACGACAATGTCTAAAAGCAAGTGACAATTAACAGAAAAGAAATTACAAATGCAAATGATAAAAAAATGTCCTGAAGTTGCCAGTGTTGAGGATGGCTTCTTGTCTGAACCACGGGCTTTGGGAAATGCCTCCTGAAGTCTTACAACTCATTTCGGCGCGAAGCTGACGTGTACAACCAAATTTCCTTCTGGAAAAGATATGTACTTCTTGTCAATCAACTGTTGCACCTTGGCTTGAAAAGCTTTGCAATCTTCGGTTGAATGTCCCATTAATCCAGCATGATATCCACAATGAGCATCGGGATCATATCCAGGCGGGTATGGTTCTGGCAAAGGCTTGATAGCTTTCGGTTCTACAAGCGAGTTTCGGACCAGATGCGGCAAAATTTGACTATACAACATAGGGACTAGATGAAGAGGAGCAGTCCTTCTTTCCAAGTTGTTTTGAGGCCTATGCCGATTCTGACGCTGATTCTGATAACCTCGGCCACGGGTTTGATTTGCATGAGGAGCAACCCAAGGTTTCTGGTATGGTGCCCTAGGCCTGATTGGTTGCCTATAAGGATGATATGGTGCAGGCAATGATAATTGTCGAGAAGATGATGAACCATAAAGTTTTTCTGGTGCACCTTGAGAATACTCGACATTTGCTATGACCACATCAATCTCATTATCCTCTTCCTCTTGAGGATTGCTAAAGGATTCAGTCTCGCCCGTCTGGTTGCTCGAAGCATCTTGGATTTGTTTAGTTTTAAGGTAATTCTTTATGCGTTCTCCTACTATTATAAGGTCAGAGAAGCTCAAGAATGCACTTCCAGCCATTCTTTCGTGATAAGAGCCATGCAGGCTGTCCAAAAACATGTCGATTAATTCTTTGTCCAAGAGTGGTGGTTGCACCCTGGCTGCTAACTCTCTCCACCGTTGTGCAAATTCCTTAATGGATTCATTGCTCTTCTGAGATAGGCTTTGCAACTGCGTGCGACTGGGAGCCGTATCCAAATTATAATCATATTGCTTTAGGAAAGCATTGGCTAAATCTTTCCATGATTGAATGCGGCTTCTCTCTAAATCCATGTACCAATTCAAAGATGCTCCATTCAAACTGTCTTGAAAACAGTGAATCATCAACTTGTCATCAAGGACATGAGAAGTCATCTTTCGGCAGAACATTACCAAATGACGTTTTGGGCAACTGAGACCGGTGTACTTCTGGAAGTTAGGTACTTTGAATCTCGAAGGAATTACTAGGTCTGGCACGAGGCACATATCAATAGCATCTAGTCCAGAATTATCGCGCGCTTTCAAAGCTTGAACTTTTTCTTCAATGGCGCAAAACCTCTCCTCCATAGACTTAGTCAATGGCATCATTTGAGACTGGGCAGGAATGTTCATTGGCGAAAGATTACCACTAGCCAGATGATCATATAAGGGGTTGGTCGACATAGTGAAACCTGATGAAGAGTTAAGATTCTCCATCCCAACTTGTTGCAAGTTATCCTCTGACATAGCTACCCGAGCTTTCCACTTGATTAATCTGACTAGCTCTTCGAGTTGTCTGTGCTCCTCTTGACTCCACTTGAACTCACTTCAACTTCTTTGCGGCTACCACAAGTTTAGTATGAGTGTCGGGAAATCATCTGGAGGTTATGGAGAAGGGATGGATAAGCTTTCTGGTTTAGGAAGATATGCAATACAAATGAAATGCAGATGCAGTGATATGCGAATGCAATGCAGGTGCAAACAGGATCCAGGATAACATAAGCAACTCAAAGCAACCTAACCGGTAGGCTATACCAAGCAAGTTCTAGATTCTGTACCCACAGACCCACTCACGGGATAGCTTCTATGTTGACGGATAAGGTTCCCAGGATCACGGACACCAATCGCATCAACATTATGCAACATGCTAGCTGTATTATAACGAGAGTACGATAGGGTCTCTCATGAGTGGAGTCCTCATGCTAGACACACGAGGAGCGAGTCCTCGGAGACTAACACTACACGACTACCAATTATAGAAACTGGTTTTAAGAGTGGTTCCCAGAGTCATGGACCCTTCATGAATCAAATCGTGCAACAGGCTAGCTGTGTTACGATGGGATCTACGAAAAGATCTATTCTGGAGGAGCTTTCATGCTAGGCACACGAGGAGCGAATCCTCGGTGACTAACACTAATTACTACCAATTCTAAACTATGTTTTCTCTCTTCTTTTTCCAAAGCTCGGGTGTAGAGCTTTACTTGCAATGCTGTCCCCGAATCCAGCAGGCAGATATAATAAACAGCATACGATAGAAAAAGAAAACAAGAAATAAACAATAGGAGAAAATAAACATAAAGAAAACAGTTAAGCAAAAGGTTAGTGCTCTCGAATCGAGTCAGGTTAGGCTTGACTCTCTCTTGCATAGGGCTATGCGTTATCCCCAGCAGAGTCGCCATCTGTCGTACCTCGAAAAATACGATCCTCGCGATGGACGCGGAAAATACTGTTCGAAACAGAGTCGCCACCGAACTTTATTCATTCCAAGGAATAGGAAAATATCGATAAAACCTTTAAGGAGATAAGAACATGGTCATCGCAACCAATATTCTAGGTTCGGGAGTCGATTACATGAGGGGAAGGTATTAGCACCCCTCATGTCCGTTGTACTCAACGGGAACCTCTTGATCGATTCGAGAGTAAAGGTTAACTACGCTTGTTTGTTTTCTTCTAAAGATTCTCCTACAGGGAAATGGATGGTTTTAAGATAGGGTGCTCGCCAAGGGTTGGGGCCCTTGTGCCTACGTATCTTCACTTGTAAGAAGTGGAAAATCAGAGCATTCGTAGTTCGTGGGACTACGGGTAAAGGAGGGGATTGTGCTCGCCAAGATCATCGCAATCTTGTGCCTACGTATCTTACATTCAAGAAGGAATGAAGAATCAGAGCAGCCGTAGTTCGGCTAACTACGGTAAAAGGGCTTGTGTTTGGAATGAACGAGAGTTTAGATCGCATTCTAACTGCTAAACATTGGCTTGTCTGCTCGCTAGGGGAGGCTGAAGCACGAGTTCATATGCGCGGAAGAAAGGACTAAACAATGTTCTTTGGTAAAAGGTAGGTATGAGTTGAACGAGAGTTTAGGTCGCATTCTAACTGTTAAACATTGGCTTGTCTGCTCGCTAGGGGAGGCTGAAGCACGAGTTCATATGCGCGGAAGAAAGGAACTAAACAATGTTCTTTGAGAAGAGTTATTTTGGTTGGAAATCGCACGAGGGCGAGGAATTTAGTGTTTAGAGGATAGTTCAATCGCACGGGGGCGAGAAAGAGAGAGTTAGGTTGAATAGGTAGTTAGGGTTTCGATTGCACGGAGGCGAAGAAGATAAGGTCGGTTAGATATTTTGAGGGAGAATGACGACTACTCGATAAACGAGACGTCAGTCTCGCAACCAATTAGTCGGGATATCGTTGGAATGCTAGATCCCAACGACACCTTTTTCATTCAATTAATTAGGAAATTGTATTTGAATGGACAGTGAATACTTGTCCAAATAGTTAAGGCGCGTGTTTTAGAGGAAAGGTCGAATGACACGCTACCTAAGGCGTACGCCTCAATAGTTGTCATTCAAGAATTCAAGGAGTGCGAGACTCCAAGAACTCAGTTCTTTCGTAATTTGATTAAGAAAAATGATTTGAATTTGACGTACGGTTTAGAAACATACTAGTGTTTAGACTCGATCACACGTGAGTGAGGAACGAGGTTAGATGGGTTGAAAACTTTAGGAGGAATGACGACTAATCGATAAACGAGACGTCGGCCTCGCAACCAATTAATCGGGATATTACCGGAATGCTAGATTCCAACGATACCTTTTTCATTCAATTAATTATAAAATATGTTTGTTGGACAATGAAAGTATTGGTCCAAATAATTAGAGGAGGTATTTTAAGAACGAAAGTTTGAATGGCACACCATACAAGGCGTACGCCTCAATAGTGATCATACTCGAATTCAAGGAATGCGCGACTCCAAGAACTCGATTCTTTCGTGATTTAATTTAGAAAAATAATTTGAATGGATTAGCGTACTCGGACTAGGCGCGCTAGGTATTTAAGAAATGTAAGATCAAAAGGATCACAACTCAAGGTGTACACCTTGAGAGCAATCCTTCGAGAACTCAAGAAGTGCTAGACCTCAAGAGTTCGATATCTATATTATTTAATTGAAAAGAATAGTTTTGAGGAAAAATACTCGAGGTAAGTCGAGGTTTGAATTTAATTTTAAACGTGTGCACTAGCAAAGTGGGCTAGTCTTCTAAGTGACCAACTAGAAATAACTGATCAAATAGGTATCACTGTAAGGAAGCCCAGGATTAAGCTTTAAAATGTTGTGTCTGTGACCAAAAGGTTGATGGCGGGGCTTTAAAAGCACTCGACTTACAAGGGTAAAAAATGGCTCGACGAATCGAGAATTATTTTTGAAAATAGTTTTAAAGTATAAAACATAATAAAGGCAAAAGTGATAAAATTATATTACATTTTGTAGGAGTTGGGGTACATTTTGTTGAATGAGAATAGAAATAAGGCGACAATTTAATCGAACTCAATCAAATGCTCATTTTAATATTTATAATATAAACTCATATTAGAAATCATTATTCTAAAAAAAACAGAAATACTAAAGTCAGCAAAACAAGCTGCACCTAATGATCATATATTAGATAATAAAATAATAGACTACTTAATCTTTATCACTATTATATAACTAAGAGTAGAATTGTTAACTAATATGCACCACTAATGTTACTTCACTTAAATTCTAGCAAGTCACTGAAAGAAAAAACGTGAGGTATGTTTGTCATGACTTTTACGACGAAATTACCTTAATAACTTATATTTATTATACAAATAAGATTTAATAGGTACTTTTTTTAAGTATTCTAAAAAAACAAATCTTTTATTCTTAAAAAACACTATTATTTTAATTTTCAATTATTTAATATAAATATTTTTAAACAAAATATATCTTTTTTAAACTCTTAACATATACAATTAATGTGCACATGTAAATTGATCTAAAAAAAGCAACAATTAACGATTTAATAATTAATCAAACACAACTAACCAAATCAATTAGAAAAACTAATCAAGCAATTAACTATTAGTTTAGGAAAACCCAAGACAAACAATTATTCTATTTTCCACATAAAATGAATACAAAGCTCCCATCTTAACAATTGAAAACAAAACTTCTAAGGAATGAACATAAATGAGAGATTAATAAAAGTTAACAAGTGTATGCTTTCCAAGATTTGCATTACTAAGCTACTGTTATGTTAGGATGGAGAAAATTAGAATGGCGAACTCGATAGCGTGATGCTAGATAACATTTTGCGAGCTTCAGAACATATTTACAACCGTAAAATATCAACATAGACGCAAAAAGAAGATGCAGGTATTTGTGATAACATGAATTCAACCATAAAAATAACGCCGCAAATAACCGAAACTGAACTTGTTGCAAAGAGATAACCCGTATAGATGCAGCAAACAAAATGCAATAGCATAACAGAACATGGCTACAGGATCGCTAAAAAGCATCACAAATCCAACAAACAAACCCGAAGCAAATTTCGACATGAAAACACACACAACTGAAACAGGTTTACACATAATGACGGGCTCGCAGTGCCATCAAAATAGAACCAAAAGCAATGAATTTGTAATAACCAAATTTGGATGGTGTGCTGAAATAAACTTGCAAAAACTTACTAACTACCGCAAAAGGAATTGTTTAGAATCGTTACCGAAAGTGTCCGCTGCCGTTGAATTCGTTATTGTTGTTGCATTGAACAGAGATTTAGTGCTCGATAGTCTAACAATATCAATGTCATCCAGAGAATCTGCTAATAGAAATGAACATTATCAAATCATCGAATTATGCCGCAATAAAATGGTGATTTGTTGTTGTTGGATGATTTGTTACACGGATGAACAACCACTTGCTGATAAAGAAAAGCTCCAGAAGATGGAATCCGGGAATATCGCGTCAAAACCAAATTGGAATCAGATCTGGAATCAACTCAAAGCCATCATTTGGTGGTGGGTAGTTCGGGAAGAAGAAAATGGAATGATGGCGGCGGTGGATTTTGTGACGGCAGAAAGAAGATGGTAGGTTTTAGGGTTCTCTTTTTTAGTGGCTAGGGTTTTCTGATAATGATAAACAGTAAACTCATCCTTTTATACCAATTCAACCGTGTCCTTTCAATTCCATTTTTCCTTTTTCTTTTAATTTTCCTGTTTAATTAATCAATTAACTCTAACTTAAATTTAATTCTAACTCTAATATAATTACTAACTATTAAAAAAATTAATCTAATCTAAACTAATTAATTAAATAATATTAAAACTATATTATATTTACATATTATAAAATAAAAAGAAATTATGAAACAAAAATAATTATAAATATATACAAAAACAAATGCTACGTAGCACAAATAAATCACAAACAAATGCCACGTGTCAAAATTTATTGGGCTAAAAAATGAAAATGCCTGCTTTTTGCTGAAAAAAACACTACGCTGTATAAGCGAGGTAAATTAAAAACAAAGTCGGGTAAATGAGAAATTTTGAAAAAAAAAAAAAAAAAAAAAAAAAAGGGTAGGACAAATTTGGGGTATGACACAATGTACTCGACCTCACAAGACAAAAGTGGAACTATCATTTCCTTCTTCAAAAACCATGAGATTGATGTTCCATCGAACTTAAATATGTATCCAATTGTAGACTTTAGATCATCTTTATCTCCACGCCAATTGGAATTGGCAAAATTGAACAAATTGCATTCTCTGCCCACATCCCATGAGGGAAATAGAATTTTGCAACCAATTGATTCTTTTATACATCTTAAGATCCTTTTGACTTCTGCCAAGTGAGACACATTTGGTCTCTCCATGAATATACTCATAATACTGATACTAAATGCCATGTTCGATCTCGTATTGCATAAATAGCGCACGGATCCAATCAGTCTCCTATACTAATTTGGATTAACATTTTTCTCATCCTCATTCTTTGACAATTGTAACCTCGGTTCATCCGGAGTAATGATAACATTACAATGCTCCATTTCAAACTTCTTAAATGTCTCAAGCACATACCTTCTTTGGTTTATGAGCAGTCCCGTTTTGGACTTGTGAAACTCAATGCCAAGGAAGTATGTCATGAAGCTAAGGTCGATCATCTTAAATTCTTTCATAAGCTCACTCTTGAACTTAGAAATGTAATTTTTGTTGCTTCCCGTTATTAATAATTCGTCTACATACAGGAACAGGATAATCACTTCTTCACTTATATTCACATACACTTCATGCTCAGATACACATTTCTTGAAGCCAACCTCCTTTAGGAAACCATTCATTCTCTTCGTTCCAAGTTCTTGGAGTTTGCTTCAAATTGTATAATGCTTTGTTTAACTTTTAGAACTTTAACTCGTGGTTTCTCACAACAAAACCAGGGGTTGTTCTACATACACCTCTTCTTCAAGAGTTTTGTTTAAAAATACAGATTTCATGTCCATTTGGAAGATTGGCCAATTGTTGTTATTCTCGATACCAATAGCTAGCTTAATGGTTTCAATCCTAGCAACTAGTATGAATACCTCTTCAAAGTCAATGTCTTCTCTTTGTAATAATCCATTTGTAATTAATCAAGCCTTATGTTTGATTATTTCACTCTTAGGATTTTCCTTCACTTTGAACACCCATCTCACGCCAATTGACTTATTTTTGTCTGGTAGATCAAACAACTCCTAAGTATTGTTCTTCTCAATAGATTTTAGCTCCGCCTTCATAGCACAAATCCATTTAGGACAACTCAAAGACTTTTTTGTTTTAACGAGTTTGGATTCGACCATAAGTGCAAAATGGACAAAATCACCATCATCATTCACTTTGTCATCTCAGAGCAGCTCATAATCTTGGATTCTTTGAGGCAAACCTTTTTTTCGTGTTAATCTTCTTGCATTTTCTTTAAATCGGGCTTCGGCAACGGGCGTTTCTACACTTCCCGTATCTGCAGAATTTGAATTTTCAAAGTTGTAACCGGTTACAGCTTTTACATAATCGATTACAGGCTAAGGTAGTTGCTTCATCTCATAGAAAATGATGTCTCGGTTGATCACAACCCTCATGTTTGCTACATCAAACAACTTGTAACCACTAGTAGAGTGATACCCTACAAGTAATATCATTTCTCCCTTATCATCCAACTTCTTTATAAGCTTCTTTGGAACATATTGATACGCTACGGAACCAAAAACTCTCAAATGGTTCAGATTTGGTTTGAATCCCGACCATGCCTCCTCCGGTTTACCTTCTTAAGCTTCTTTGTTGGACGCATATTCAATAAATAGACAGCTGGGGATATTGTTTCTCCCTATAATTCTTTCGGCAAGTCTTCCCCTTTAACATGATTCTTACCATGTTCATTATAGATCGATTCTTCCTTTAGGAAACACTGGGTATCAGGTGGTACAACCTCATGTGAAATCCTTTCTTGATCACAAAACCTCTCAAAGTCTTTTGAGACATATTCTCACCCACCATCTATTTTAAGCACTTTGAGCTTGTGAACCCTTTGCCTCTCAACCATGGACTTAAACTTCTTAATCACTTCAAATACCTCATCCTTTCTCTTGATTAGGTATGTCCATAGCTTTCTACTATGACTATCGACGAATGTGACAAAGTATTTATTGCCACCAATGGAATCTACTTCTATCGATCCACACACATTCAAATTCACCACCTCTAAATGATTCTTTGTTCTACAATCTGCACCATTGTTGAGTTTACCCTTATGTTTCTTCGCTTGCACACATTCTTCATAAATTTCACCCGGTATGTTGGTTAATGGAAACCTCGTTATCTTTATGTTCTTTTGCAAGTCTTTGAGATCTCGGAAATTGAGATGTCCAAGATGATAATGACATATCCACTCTTATCGACTTGTCGATGTAGCAAGACATTTATGTTGCATAACCTTCAGTTCAACCTTGAAGGTTCTATTGGCAGCCATAGAAGCTTTAAGGACCAAAACCCTAAGTGCATCCATAACATATAGTCCCTTGTTTTACATGTGAATCTTGTAACCCTTCTCAAAGAATTAGCCCATACTTAGAAGGTAACATTTGATATAAGAATTTATCATGTCACATATAAATCTACTAAATAAATCAACCGTATAATAAAATATAAAATAAAAGTCAAGAAATCGACATTCTCACCATTCAAACCATGGAAGTACTTCTAAAATTTGATATCGTCTATAATAATTGAAAATCATCAATCTCAAATACCTAACCTAATGCAAGAAAATAAATAACTACTAACTACAAAAGCGTATAAACAACTAAGGAGATATTATTGGACATATGAATAATAACCAAACATAAAAGCAGTCATATAATGGTAATAAACATGCACCTTATATTTAATGGATTAATATCCACTCCATTTCTTTGTCCCTCTATTTTCTCCATTACTATAGTTTTGTGTGTAAATAACACACATTTCTATGACATGTGACATATAATTAATATTTAGTTGATTTTATATACATAAAACTATAGTAATGGAGAAAATGGAGGACAAAGAAATGGAGTGGATATTAATCCATATTTAATGGGTTTGTGAGTTTACTAAATTGATCTTCAATCGCAGTGAGATTCGTAAACACTTACACACTAAGCTTTAATTGAAACATGATCATGTGTCCATGTTCTTATATTAACGGTATAAATAACCATAATTAAGACGTATTCACTAAGAATACTATCTACTATCAAGACATCTTCGATTGTTATGCACCTTAATTAAAAATAACTTAATATTGTTTTATATTAGGTTGATTTCGGGGATCTCTTATAAATATTTTTTATTGGTTTTAAATTGATAAGTAAAATTCAAATATTAAAATTAAAAAATTTTTAATAGATAAAATAAAAACTTAACTAACATGGAGTTCTAGAAGCTTACATTAAAAATTTATGAAATAATAAAATTAATTTTTTTTTCATACGATGTTTTTATTATTGGGATTTAATTTAGGATTAATACATATTTTTTTCCTGGTGATTTAATTTAGGATTAATACATATTTTTTTCCTTGCTAAGTGAAATTTGAAAAATCTCCCCTATAAAAAAATTTGCATTTCATCCCAACATTTGAAAATTCTTTTGTTTTTTTTTTAATATTTGTGTTAAATTTTAAAAATAAAAAATTCCAAAATTTAATCCGAAAAGGGTTGAACCAAAGCCTTCCCTCAAATATGGAGCACTTGACTATTGGCCTAGATGTTTTGTTATATATAAAAATTATTTTAAGTTTTAACTACTGAATCAAATATATTATTGTACATAATTTGATTTTAAAATTAAAAGATAATAAATCATTTAAAATCAATAACTTATATTAAACAATAGAATTAGTAGTGCGTTTGTTTTATAAGTTAGGAGTAAATTATAATTGGTTAAATTACAATTTTAGTTTCCTATTATATAACCTACTCAACAAATCATTTCTTTTATTTTAATTTTAAATAGTTTCGATCCCTTTTATCATTTTTTATTTTAAAAAAACGCTGATAAGATAATGAGATAAATGAAATTAAAGTGAAGAGTGAGCGTGATCATATTACTAATTAATGTAGTTAGTAATGACCATATATAAATTAGTAACCCTATAGGAACATATCACTAATTAACTAACTATTAATTAGTAACCACAAAGATAGTTAATAGTGACCACGTGTAAAAACTAATAATAGCCTCGTGTAAATCTAGTAATAACCACAAGTGAAACGAGGAGTAACCACAAACAAAATTAGTAGTAACAACGTGTGAAATTAGTAGCAATCACATGTGAAGTTAGTTATACTTGCTTAATCGCCTTATAACTAATTTTTAACTTTTAAAACTGAATTACATATCTAATACAATGCAATTTGAATCAATCACATGTAGAATGTTAAAAAAAAAAAAAAAAAAAAAAAAAATTCATCACATTAATCTGATCTCATTTTTGATAGAATATAAAGTATACCGAAATTGACTGAAGTTTCATCATAAAAAAGAGAATCTACATCGTCATCGAAATTTCTTAATTTTCAACAAGGGTTTGTATGTCAATATCTCCAACGTATTTACATTGTGCTACCATAACTAACATATATATTCCAATATATTTGCAAATGATGTACATTCTCCATTCTAACACATTTTCTATAGGCTTTTGTTTTTTTGACACATTCCTTGTAGGTCTATATACTTTTTGATGGGTGAATCATTCTTCATTCTGCTGTTATAGATGGATCATCCATAGAACCATCAACTAAAGCATACCTGCAACAACATAAATCATCCTAGACTTCAATAAGGATCAAAATTAAATTGAAAGCGTGTCTGATATCTAACACCGACAGAATGCTGACAAATGTTATATTCAATCACTTTCATTTATTATCAGTACCTCCGTATCTGTGCCAATATTGTATGCGGTGTCTGTGTAAGTGTTTCATAGTTTGCTATACCAAAAGATATTGCCTAGAATGCAGACTTACCTGGATTGCGAATTGATTTATTCACCCTTCGGAGATTCCAACCTTGATTTTCCAATGTTTTTTTCTACTCTACATGTTACTTCTATAAGCTTCTGAAGTCCAAGTCCTTCTGGTGAAACGCTAACTAGCTCCCAACGCTCTTTATTGAGATTTAACTGTTCCGTCTCACCATCATCATACAAAATCTATTGAATAGTCATATAGAAAATTAACAAACATACTTATCTCATTCAATCCTTGTTACTTCTAAAGTTAAGGCATCCATCATTTAAACACCATAACTCTAAATCTCACCTTGTGCTTTCCTCTGACATGATCATAGGTCTCGACCACACCTTCATAATATCTGAAGAAAAGAATTATAAACAAAGCATGCAACTGATACAAAGACAAGTGCTGAATAGTGGTGTTGAGATTCTTACATCTTGTCCAATGGCCACCAGACTTTGATCCTTTTACCAACCAATGAGTCACCAAGTTTTATAGGTTCATGTCTCTAAACAAATATTAAACAAAATATTCAAGAGTTGTATAAACATATAAATTGCTCATTAGATACTGACATAAACTTGTTATATACCTTCATAGCCGATGATTTGTTGAAACTTTTATTAGAAGTAGCAGTTTGTCTCCTTCTTTTTTTAACTTCTATTTGAGAAGAGGATCTTCCCTCGTCTTCACAAACATTTTCGGATTTCGTGCTAGCAACTACTGATGTAGGCGGCACAACAACTTTCCCATCAAACTTTATAGATAATTTAATTGTTCTAACAGGTGCCTCATGTTTCACTTTAGACTCCTTTCTTACACCAGGGGATTTTGAAGAAGTCTTCTCGAGTAAAGGACTCAAATTATCATCCTTTAACTTCCTAATGCTAATACTTTTCCTTGGCCGGCGTCTTTTGAGGAAGCTTCCATTACGAATGTTATGATTTGTATGAGAATCTACATTTGTATTCTTATCATTTGACACTACAATTCCCTCAATAGAAGCAGGATTTTCACGAGAGGGAAAACTGCTGCCTATATCCGATTTTTTTATAGATACTTTTCCATTCTTAACTTCAGAAGATAGTGCTTGATCGACAGTTTTGAGATTTGACAGTGTCTTACACTTTGTGGAAGTAGGGTTTTTTGAAAGTGCAAGAGCATAGCCATTGTCATGAGCCTTTTTGGACTGAGATGATTTTACAATCCAAGAGTGATCATATCCTTCCTCTGGATTCATTAAAGAATTAGGCTTACGTGCTCTCTTTCTTGGAACAATATCCAGTTGAGTATCTGAGTTCATTTCCTTAACTAACTCTAAATTGCTTGTACTTGTTTTCTGATTTGTTTGTTCGGAGTTCTTAGTACACGAATGCAGTTTCCTTTTTGAACCAGAACTTTCTACAACTTCTCCGTCCATAGTAGCAGCACTAGTACTTCGTATATTTGTCTCCATGTCATCTACAATATGGACATCTCTCACACAAGTATTAACTGTTTCAAACTCTTTTGTCACCTGATTTTCAGAAATACAGATAAATGTATTGGCCAATGCTTTGCGAAGGAAAATTTAATGATACAAAAGCTTACTGTGAAAGGAAAAAGATAATTTACATTACAAGGTTCTTCATGAGCATCTTTAGGTACATCAAGATTGTTTTCAACTGCCTGAACCTGAAACATTGTAACACAATCAATCCTTACATCAGTTTCAGATTCTCATCTGTTTTGTCTTCTATAAAGCACTTCTCAAATAGAAAACTTACGAATGACTGATTGTGTTCTTGTGGTTCAGGTTGATTCTGGCAAATAGAAACTACTATTTGCGGATACTCATCAAGCGTTCTCCCAGAGGATACAACTGCTTGCATGAGATAAGGTTTAAGTTTGACAGCACAATTTGTAATAACTTTCTCCCCCAAAGTCCAACAAAATGGTGAAATAGTCTGTGAAAATTAAATAAAAACCAGATTGACACAACAAAATAGATTAATAATGTACAGGAAAATACAAGTAATAATTCAAAACATGTTACCTGGTTCTCTTTTTTTACACTATCTAACAGAGGCCTAAGAAGATCGAAGGAAATATCTTCACTTTCGTCAAGTATCCCGGTCATTACATTCTCCATTGATTCAATTACATTACTCGGATGGTTTGACCTTTAAATTGAGCAAACAATCAATATTTTAGCAATAAGCAATCTATATTTTTTTCAGCTCTACTGATAATAAGTTTATCCAAGGGGTATTAATTATAATTAATCTAATAATGACATAACTTACTCAACTTATAGAGATGATATTGATATGCATTCATCAAATAAGTATAACAAAATCAAATCATTTTCTCACGGCATGTTTCTTATAGGAAATGACTTAGCATAACCAATATTACATCAATAATTCATGCTCTAAAGGTTTAACAATGTTTTACTTTGATTATTAATTACCAAAGTAACAGAAATAATGAAAAACCAAATGCAAGTATTCAATTTCATCTAGGCAAGTTTTGAACGAGAACTATGTAGCACTGATTCTTCAAATTGAAGGCGTGTTTGGTGTCTAACACTGACGCGACACCGACACATGTGGTTCAATTTTATCATTAAATTTTCTCTAATTATTACAGGTGCTGAAATGTCAATGGCATGTGTCGGGTATCCAAGCACACATTAGTGCTACATAAACTAGAAGTAACATAAAAATATATGTTGTGAATGCGCTAACCTTATAATTCTCAGGAAATGTTGAAACATCTCCATAACCAGGTCATCACACTCAAGGTCCAGCATTATCACAAACATTTTGATCTTTGAAAATTTTTCAAGTATAGTAATCGCTTTTTCATATCTGCGGCCAGATACATGTGACAATTTCTCAAAAGCTGCTACGGTAAGCTTCAAAAATTCCTGTCCACCAAGAAATGAGATGTTTTATTGTACAATTTGAAAATTATCTATAAAATATAGTATCTACAATGAAAATTACATCAAGTTAAAACAAGTACCTTCATGTTTTCGTCATCATAAGGGGCATTTGGTGCTGTAATTCTTACAATCTCAGTAAGACAAGCTGTTACTGAAATCTTAACATCCTCGTCTCTGTGTCTCAAAAGCTCATCAGAAATGAGTGTCTTCATTGGAAGTACAAGTGATCCTTGAATTGGCTTGGGTGGATCATGATCCATGTTTGATAGTATCAGCTCCAATTTCTAAAAGTTAGAATCACCAAATAGAAGGGGGGAAAATCAGAATTCAATCACTCTTGTAAGAACAGAAGCACAATTCAAGATATACAACTGAATTCATGACAAACAAATCCAGCAGAAACATAAACATAGATCAATAGATAGAAGACCAATTTGTAAAGCACAAATCCAGAATAGAGATATGTTAGAACAGAAACCCTAGTTCAAATAAATAAAAAACTGATACAAAAAAACACAAACAAAATAACGAAATTTGATCAAATAGTTCGGGCAATTGTACCTACATTTACCGATTAGAACATGTGTTTAAATCGTAATTATCAGCAAACTATGAGTCAGTCATAACCAACAGGATAGCATTAAGAAAAGCAGGAAGATCAATTCAGCAAAATTCATGACAATAAAAATAAAGCAGATATCAAAAATGAATAGAAATTACATCAAGTAATTGAAGAAGCTGATCAACAGAAGAAGACGTCAAGTTTTTGGATAGTTTTCTTCCAACATGTCTAAGACTCTTCACTGTATCTCTATCATCATCACTCAAAACAATGCTATCAGTATAACAAGTCATGTTTTGCAGCACAAACTCACACTAAAATTAAGCACTTTAAAACCCTAAAAATTGTCAATTTACAACTCAACCAAATTCAATTGAAGAGTTTATAGCTCATGCAATCAAAGACATAAAAGAATATTTTTAAAAAATTCTCTGTTTTTGACTAGTTTCAGATTCTTAATTCGTATACAATGTACTTGATAATATATTTCATCAATTTTATTAGGTTACATATAACAATTTCTTTAAAAATAATTTTTTTATTCCTTTTCATCAGTGTTTGAGTAGGAGGTGTCATAGGCAACAAGAGACTAGTCGGGATGGGTTATGACTAACTCTAATCCTGTCTTAAATATTGATCTGACTATTTTAATGACCCTAACCCGTACCTAAATCCGTAAAAAATCCGATAATATATAAGTTAGTTTAGACTGGGATAATGTAAGACGATATCCGGTTGATTCGAAATATATGGAAAAAAAATTTTAGTAACTTAAAAAATTTATTATGGTATTTTAAAAAATTCATTTAAATAAGAAATATGAATAAAACCATTAGCATAAATGAAAAACAATGAATACATCTAAAGTCAATTTTTAAAAATAAAAAATATGATTTAATTTTATATATGTCATCACCTTTTTATTTTCCCTAAAACATAGTAAGAGGATGTAAAATAAAAAACATGATGTAAGAGAACTAGAAAAGTGTGAAAGTTGGAAAGTAGGAAGATGTGTACTTAGTATTTACTTAGTGCATATATTAAATTATGAGGTGGAAAGTGAAAAAATCTATTGATAATTTGGAATAATCTAAATATATCAATAAATTAAATAAATAAATAGTACCACATGTGCATTCATAATATTAGGACGGGTTGGGTAACCCGAGAGTCAACCTAAACCCGTCTCACTTGATACCGGATTCATTTTTGGACAGTCATTTTTTTTTCCATTTTTTTACATAAGACGGGAAAAAGACTAACCCGAAACTATTAGGTTAGGACGGGTCTTCGGGTTGGGTTGGGTTCTGCACACCCCTAGTCATAGGAATACTCTATTTTTAACTCTATGGGAAAAATTAGTCTACGAAGGATTTATATTTCAGGGGTTTTGTAAAATTGAGTTAAGTCAAACTCTACTTCAATTATAGTATTATGAGTCTATTGATTCGGGTCATCCACCATTTATATATGTGTATCAAGTTCAAAAAAAAAAAATTGAACACTAGGGAGTGTATTAGAAAAACTAAGTCTCATATATCGATAATTTAGGTCACCTATCGTTTATATTCAGGCATTTAGCCCAATAGTGTTGGATATGAGGAATTTATTAAAGAAACTCAATTTCTGCCTTAGTTAAAAATAGAAACCACAAAAATTTTATATAAAGTGACACCCCTTATCTTAAAAGTGGTTTTATAAAATTGAATCATGTCAAACTTTAATTTTAGGACTCTCTTTTTAATATTATTTTTTTATGGGGTAAAACACATCCCTCACCTTAAAAATTGATCTCAAATAGAGTGATATAATATACATGTATTTTTATCCAAAAGAAGTGATAAGAGGCACATGTAATAATAAAGTGAGTGTTACTATTCAACTTAGAACAGAAATTGTGATATGTGTGTCTCTCTTTATGAGAACTAGTGAAATCTTTCGTATTTTAGTTGTTATAAATTTATAATGTTTCTCCGGAACATAATCTCAATCTATATCTTATTAATACTCATTTATATTACTCTGTCAAACTAGTTAATTTTTTTATTTTTAGGGATGAATGATCTACTATTATGATTTGATTTTAGTTCTTAAAATGAATAATGAGTTGTTCTGAAATCACTACTGATTTTTATCGAATCATAAATGGATCAGCAGTCAACATTTAGTAGAGATGGAGTGAGCAAAACAAGTACAGAAAAAATGTGCAAAGATAGAATACCTGACCCTCTAGTAAAAAGTATATTTATAATGTGTCTTCAGCGCAGGGCCAACGGTTACTTTACTTTGGGTTGGATTGAAAGGTCCAATACGAGTAACTGGTAGAGTTTACGTGACGTAGGAAAAACTAGTTCTTTCGGAAGTGGATAGTTGTTTGATGACGTGTGAGAGCTCCCCGGACGTGTAGGTGGACTGGACCTCAATTGGGCCCTCCTCGACGAAGACTTGGATTGGACCGTGTCCGACGGTGGGTCAGCCTTACGTCCAGTCCAGAGCAACTACCATGAATGTTTTTTTATTATTTGATTTATTTGAAGTGTAGGTTTGATTTCACATTTAGAACACAATTACTTTAGAATGAATTTATAAAATTGATTTTGACATGTTTTGTTGTATTTTTTAGTAGAATTGATTATGTTTTTATAATTAATTCTACTTGAAATTAAAAATTATAATTAATAAATTTAAATGTAATTTTTATATTGAACACATGTTATGTTAAGTTGATTTACGATTCATTGTTTAAAATGAGAGTGAAATTTATGAACGTTTGAGATTAGAGATACAAGAATCAATTAGAATTTCTAATATTTTAGGATTAATTTTAATTTTAGTTTAGTTTTGTTTAAAATTGAACACATGTTTTGTTTAAGTTTTATAACATTGTTCCCTTGAGACTTGACCTCTGGGTGGTTCAGTAACTCCACACTTGTCCTTCACAGCTTGATGGAAGTTGCCACTTTGAGGTGCCCTGTTCTTTTCCTTTAGATGAAAATAAATTTGATTATGATTTATCAATTTAACCAATTATGAGGTGCTTAGAATTCCTTGGAGAATGATACCCCTTCCTCATGAAATTTCATGTTGCCTTATTCATGTAAGATATGGTCTCTGTTAATGTTTGAAGATTGTATTATTTATATTCTTAAGAACGAGGTCATATGTTGTCCTTTTTCTTTTTCTCAACTTTCATTCTCTAATAGTTACTATAAATCACTCTGTTCGCTTCTAACATTTCTTCGTATTGGATTAAATTCTTAGCTCCCTTGAGAAATTTTTTAAGTTTTTAGATTCCTCTATTCCCCTTTGGAGTCATTATCACACTATATACCTTTTAATCTTACACCGAGACGATCTTTTTTTTCAATATGTCGATGTAATTTTTTATAGGTTTGTGTTTCTTCTTCTTTATCACCCCAAGGCTTTCTACAATGAAATGGATTGTGAAGTTTCTACAGAGTTCTCCCTAGAAAGTGATGTACATGGATATCAAGCCTTTGAATTATACTATCGCCATCTACTTCATAGTAAGAACAAGAAACTAACATATAACAGGTCCTATAACACTTTGGAATGTGAGAATAGTATCCACAGTCTCCATATAATTGTGAGGTTCAACTGTCCAATTTCAAGATCACCTCCCTAGGTTTTTTTTAAGGTCACTAGGAATAGTCATTAATTTGATGGGTGAACATGTTCCTCCTATAAACTTCTTCTTTGTACCATGACATTTGTAACGAAATGGAGTGGCTAATTAGGTGGGATAGGGAGTCATCGCTCGAGTCGCATCCTCTAAACCTCTATGGATGGCAAACCTAAACCATCATCAAATATTCCTATACAATTACAATGCTTACATGATCATAAGGGTGGATTTATTTGCCTTAAGAGAGATCTAGGTTAGTGAAGACCGTGTCACCTAATTCTAGGCCTCAAAGATGTGAAGCTTCATGGACGCAGTCTTCATATCTCTTGCATGTAAATGACATCTTCTTCAACTTGATCTGTCTTCAAGTGACATAATAAATGTAGTTGAAGGAGGTGTGTTTCCTCTTCAGCCTAAATTATATGGTAATTATATTATTTCAACTTCTCTTACCCTCTGACGATCATTGTGAGATCCTGGAGGATATTACCAGTATCATGGTTGATTGATGGAAGCTCAAAAACCTCTACTTATTGGGTAGGAATCATTTCCTATCAAGGTTTCCCAATGACCTAAAGATAAGACTATGAACAAGTCATTAGTCCATCATGTGAATTTGGGGTTCTTCTTATGACCTCACTAGCCAAGGTACATCCCGATTGGTTATTTTGGACACCAACAGTTGTAGCTCGTGTTTGTCATGGATTCACCATAAGATCTTATATAATGTGAAAAAATTGAGGACCAATTTCTACATTTAAAGTTAAATGATTTGTAAATATCTTTATTTTTAAGTAATTGTGGTGATGATGACAATGATGAACTCCTCAATAATAGATATCTCCATGTAAAATAATGTGTACCAGAATTTGAATCATTCCTTAATATTTTTTATTAGCCATGTAAGGTTTAAAGGATCTTGGATCCTTTAAGGACGCATGTCTCAAAGGACATGTTATTGATGATCTTTTAAGTTATTGTCATCTGATGATGTACCATGACATATCAACATTGATGAAGTATGCCTTTAGGAAATGTCCATCTCTTGGCTTAGAGACGCCTAAACCATCTCTTCAACAACAGTTTCGAGTGACAAATATTAGAGGATAGCGTAAAATATCTTCATTTAGCAGTCTTTAAGGGTAAGTGGGCCCAATTAATATGTGCCTTTAGACATGTTCACTCCATATCCACTTCACTTTTTAGGTATTGGATGACCTTGTTCTTAGAATTGGACATTGACCTAGTCCAAAACA
Organism: Lathyrus sativus; assembly: GCA_963859935.3. Lineage (NCBI taxonomy): Eukaryota > Viridiplantae > Streptophyta > Magnoliopsida > Fabales > Fabaceae > Lathyrus > Lathyrus sativus. The sequence continues at coordinate 2,542,748 of OZ012741.1, read as the reverse complement.
AGTTTATTTAAAAAAATAAAAAATATAGAAGAATAACTATTTAAACCAACACGTAACTAATTATTATCACTTAGTAATGTTAATTTTTAATATATTATATCATACTTTTCTTAAAATATACTAATTTATCATATTTTTATAATATCATTGTATTAATCGAATTTTTTAATTTATTATATATTTTATTGTCATATTTATAACTAATTATGTAAAATTACATATTAATTAGTAGATGTCATATAACTATAAACTAACTAGCACAAAGCTATATTTTATCTTTAAGAGCACAAGCTTGAGAAAAAAATATTATTCATATAACTCATGTTAATTATTGAGAAATAAAATGTAGGTAAAATGAGTGAATACCTGAAAAATTTATGAAGTTTTCATAAGATGCGACTGATTATTGAGAAATGAACAAGTTTCATGAAGCTTTAGTTGCGAAATTTGAACTTATAAGAATATTAATCCTTATCCTCATAAAAAAATCTAGAGTTTATTAATGATTGTCACTTCTAGTTTGAGAAAAGAATATTCAATGGTCTATATTTTTTCCTTCATATTCTTACTTTACTTTTGTTTTCGCTCATCTTCATAAAAGATTTTAGATTTCGTGGTACCAACTATTGTTTGAGAAGACACAAATTTTTTCCATCAAACTTTATAGATGGTTTAATCTTTCTAATGGATGCCACATGTTTCACTTCAAAATCATTTCTTACTTTACATAAATTTTTATTCTAACACTATTATAATTCAAAGACTTTTTCTCAAAAAGAAGACTCAATTTATCATTCCTTAATCTCAACACAAAATTAGAATGATCGTCATGATTCCTAATGCTAATATGACTTCTTTGTTGATGTATTTGGAGGAAGCTTTCATCATGAATGTTTAGATTTGTAAGAGGAGAAACATTTTTAGTCTCATAATTTTTATATTTTGTAAGTAAAACCTTGCAAAGTCTGTGGAAATCTTGTTTTTACTAATGCAAATGCACTAGCAAATCCTAAAAATATGACCAAAGCTCGCAATGTCTTAATTTCTGAATATAAAAATGACGAGAACATAAATATTTGCCCTACCAAAAATCATAATATTCATGATTGAATCTTCCTCAAAATATGTTAGCAAAGAAACAAAATAAGTATTAAGAATCATGATAATCATTTTAATTTTGTGTCGAAATTAAGGAATGATAATTTGGTTCCTTTACTTGAAAAGAATTATTTGAAATTCACTGGTATTAGAATAGAAAATATATTTTTAAGTAAGTAAGGATCCTAAAGTGAAACGTGAGGCACCCGTTAGAAAGATTAAATTATCTTTAAAGTTTGATGAGAATTTGATGTTCCTTCTAAAACAATAGTTGCTAATAAAGAATCTGAGATATTTTATGAAGATGATGAGAAACAAAATCCTAGTACAAATATGAAGGTAGAAAAAGACCATGGAATATCGTTAACAAAAGAAGGAGATAAACTTCTAATAAATAATTCAATTAATCATCAATTATGAGGTATATATAACAAGTTTCAATCTGAATTTAGTTTTCAGAAAACAATATTATCCACGTAAATCATGTTAATTATAATGAGAAAGGAAAAGAAGTATGTACCTGACAAGAAATTTATGAAGATACTCTTAAAAGTTGATATCATCTATAATTATTGCAAATCATCATACTCAAATCTATAATCTAATGCAAGAAAATGAACAACTACTAACTACAAAAGCGTATGAACAACTAATGAGATAATAGTGGACATATAGATAATAACTAAACATAAAAGTAGTCATAAAATGGTTTTAAAATGTACCTTTTTGGCCGAGCTTGGACTTGATCAACTTCAATCCCCTTAGAAAAATATTTATTGAGTATGAATCCATCGCGCCTTCTCGTTTCAAGAGATGTGTCACGGGTCACGAGTATTCATTATCATGTTAGTCACTTATGGTTATATTTAATGGTCTTGTAAATTCATAAAATTGATATCCAGTCGATGTGGGACTCGTCAACACATATATAATTAAGTTTTAATTGAAAAAATATCATTTCTTTCAAATTTATATACATAATCAAGACATACTCACCAAGTTTACTATCGATGATCAAAGTATGATCATCTACGTCAAGAATATAGGCTAGAGATAATGTTATCCACCTTGAAGATAATCGAAATTTTGTTTTGTATTAGGTTTATTTTGGGAAACTCTTAATTAAATTTTTTTATTGATTTCGAATTAATAATAATAAAATTGAATTATTAAAGTTAAAAATCAATGAAACAAAATATTATTAAACATGTAGTACTTGACCTCAAAATAATCTCTAAAAAATCCTTCTTGATGAAGTTTGTAAGAGTGTTCAACAAAACAGCATCAGTAATTTTATATTTGTGGTTGGCTAGTTTATTAGCACATATGTTACCTTCTCTAGAAATGTGTGAGCATACCATTAAAAGACATGATCTTAAGCAATTCAACGATGTATTTCGCAATCTCCGTGCTATTTTCTCTTCCCTCTTGAAAAAATTAATAGCCCTTTTTTAGTATCCTCGAGGAAAATATTCCTCAAATCATTCTCCTTTGTAATTTCCACCGCTTAAATTAGAGCTTTAGCTCCACTAGCATTATCAAATTAGTATCCCTAGATTCTTAAAATATATTATTGTCATACCCCAATTTTTACCCCTAAGATTCTACCTCCATTTGCATCATTTGAATGATATCAAGCCTTTCATGCATCACTAACCTCATGAAAATACAAAAAATATATGCCTTACTTGCTTTGTTTACAGGTTAGGGTTTTGCATCAAGGAGCTCAAGTGGTTAGTCAATTGAAGTTTAGTGTGATCCTCAACATTACAAGTTCCTCTACTCATTCATGATGATAAAGTAATACCCTTCATCAATAATCAATATTGGTTTTACATCAATTCAAGATCATCAAGTCTCAATTCCTCAAGTGCACCAAATTAGAGTTTTTTGGTCAAAGTCAATTGGATATTGAATTTTTAACCAAGACATAATCTCATGCTTAGGAACATGATTCAATACTCTCAAATACATATTTGGAGTCCACTCACATGATCAAATTAGCTCAATAAAATTGATTCATTGACAAGTGGAAGATTGAATTTCATCTGATACAAAGTCCACAATTGTTCAAAGTCAAAGTTTAACTTTTGACATGTTTGGTCAAACATGACTTCCTCAAGTCAATAATCATGATGATGTAGAAAATGATTGAATTAGATTATGATTAATCAAGAAAATCACAAAAAGAATCAAGGTTGTCAAATTAGGGTTTTTGAAAATTTTATAAGTTATGGAAACGCATGATCAAGTGACCAACTTTCTAAAGTTGTAACTTCTTCCTCAAGCATCCAATGAAAAAACTTGAGGGCTCCTCTTAAAGATTTCATTTGATACCACAATTTGATGAAAATTACAATCCTAAATATTTATTGAAGTGGAAGTTATTGATGATAAAAGTTGAGATTTCAAGTTGTGTGAAAATCCAAAACACTTAGAAATTTTTCTATGTTTTTTTACCTTGTCAAGTGCATGACTTTATGACCACTTTGTGATCAATTCAAGCAACAATTTTTCATGCCCAAGGGATGTACTTAAATATGACATTACATACTTCAAAATTATGGAAGAATTGGTAAAATGAGTGAATACTTGAAAAATTTATTAAGTTTTGATAAGATACGACTGATTATTGAGATATGAACAAGTTTCATGAAGCTTTAGTTGCGAAATTTAAACTTATAAGAATATTAGTCCTTGTTCTCATAAAAAATCCAGAGTTTATTAATGATTGTTTTATTTATTATTGTTCATTTATAAACTTGCATTGCCAAAAGAAGGTTTAGGATTCTAATTTAGTAATATTTTAGTTTCTTTATAATGTTTTTAGAAAAAGACTTATTTAGTTCCATATAAAATAACCAATGAACTTTTCGTTTTTTGAATCAATTAAAAAATCATTGAGCACAAATTTTATATATATATATATATATATATATATATATATATATATATATATATATATATATATATATATATATATATATATATATATATATATATATATATATATATATATATATATATATATATATATATATATTAGCCACCATCCACGTACGAATACCTTCGTTTAAGAGAATATTTTTGGTATATATTTTTGGTATATATATATATATATATATATATATATATATATATATATATATATATATATATATATATATATATATATATATATATATATATATATATATATATATATATATATATAAATGGTTGTAAAATAATATTCAATAGTCTATATTTTTTCCTTCATATTCTTACTTTACTTTTGTTTCCGCTCATTTTCATAAAAGATTTTAGATTCCGTGTTAACAACAATTGTTTGAGGAGGCACAAAATTTTTCCATCAAACTTTATAGATGGTTTAATCTTTCTAATGGGTGCCACATATTTCACTTCAAAATCATTTCTTACTTTACATAGATTTTCATTCTAACACTACTATAATTCAAAGAATTTTTCTCAAAAAGAAGACTCATCATTCCTTAATCTCAACGCAAAATTAGAATGATCGTCATGATTCCTAATGCTAATATGATTTCTTTGTTGATGTATTTGGAGGAAGCTTTCATCATGAATGTTTAGATTTGTAAGAGCAGAAACATTTTTAGTCTTATAATTATTATATTTTGTAAGTAAAACCTTGTAAGTTTTGTACATATTTTCAAGATTTCACAGACCATTTTGCATTTTCCTTAACAAAAACAGGATTTTCAAAAGATATAACATCACATCTTATATTCGATGTTTTTTTAAATTGAGAAAGTTTTAATGTATTTTTATTCTTCACCTTAAAAAATAGAGTTTCAGTAACAATTTTTGGTTTTGATAATGTCTTACCCTTTCTGAAAATAAGGTATGTAAAATGTGTGAGTGTGTAGCCATTTTAAGAGTCTTTTTAATGAATATGATTTATCAACACTTAATTACTTACACGTCCAAGAGTGATCATATCATGCCTCAAGATTCATTCAATAATTAGGCTTGTGGAACCTCTTTCTTAGATTAGTATTCATTTGAGTTTTAGAGTTAAATTCTTAAACTAATTCTAAATTTTCAATATTTTTTTTTTTTCATTTCTCTTTATGCAGTTCTTAGTAACCCGTGAATATGGTTTAATTTTTAAAAGTGAAATTGAATGAGTTTGTGGTTCAAAAATAAAATCACAATCATGTGTTACTAAGAACTTCAAAAGAGACTTGCAAAAACAAGTATTAGAAAATTAGAGTTAGTTTGGGAACTGACCACTAAAATTGAACTAGAAGGGTAAGACACTGTCAAAACCTAAAAAATTAGCTGAAACTCTATTATCTGAGGTGAAGAATAAAAATAAATCAAAACTTTTTCAATCTCGAAATACATCAGATAAAATCAATGGTTTTTTTATCTTGTGAAAATCTTGCTTTTACTAATGCAAATGCACTAGCAAATTCTAAAAATATGAGCAAAACTCGCAATATTTTAGTTTCTGAATATAAAAATGATGAGAACATAAATGTTTGTCCTACCAAAAATTATAATATTCATGATTGAATCGTCCTCAAAATATTTTAGCAAAGAAACAAAATAAGTATTAAGAATCATGATAATCAATTTAATTTTGTGTTGAAGTTAAGGAATGATAATTTGGTTCCTTTACTTGAAAAGAATTATTTGAAATTCATTGGTGTTAGAATAGAAAATATATCTTAAGTAAGGAAGGATCCTAAAGTGAAACGTGAGGCACCCGTTAGAAAGATTAAATTATCTTTAAAGTTTGATGGAAAATTGATGTTCCTTTTAAAACAATAGTTGGTAATAAAGAATCTGAGATATTTTATGAAGATGATGGGAAACAAAATCTTAGCACAAATATGAAGGTAGAAAATATACACCATGGGATATCGTTAACAAAAGAATGAGATAAGCTTCTAATAAATAATTCAACTAATCATCAATTATGAAGGTATATAATAAGTTTCAATCTGAATTTAATTTTCAGAAAACAATATTATCGACATAAATCATGTTAATTATAATGAGAAAGAAAAAGGAGTATGTACCTGACAAGAAATTTATGTGAGTATGAGCAAACTTCATGAAACTTTAAAAGTCAAGAAACTGATATTTCTGTCATTCAAACCATGAAGATACTCTTAAAAGCTAATATCATCTATAATTATTGCAAATCATCATACTCAAATCTATAATCTAATGCAAGAAAATAAACAACTACTAACTACAAAAGCGTACGAACAACTAATGAGATAATAGTGGACATATGGATAATAACTAAACATAAAGTAGCCATAAAATGGTTTTAAAATGTACCTTTTTGGCCGAGCTTGGACTTGATCAACTTCAATTCCCTTGAAAAAATGTTTATTGAGTATGAACCCATCACGCCTTCTCGTTTCAAGAGATGTGTCACGGGTCACGAGTATTCATTATCATGTTAGTCACCTATATTTAATGGTTTTGTAAATTCATAAAATTGATATTCAGTCGATGTGGGACTCGTCAACAAATATATAATTAAGCTTTAATTGAAAAAATATCATTTCTTTCAAATTTATATACATAATCAAGACATACTCACCAAGTTTACTATCGATGATCAAAGTATGATCATCCACGTCAAGAATATAGGCGGGATATATGAAACATGACCAAGACATTTTTATAATGTTATCCACCTTAAAGATAACCGAAGATTTGTTTTGTATTAGATTCATTTTGGGAAACTCTTAAGTAAATTTTTTTATTGATTTCAAATTAATAATAATAAAATTGAAATATTAAAATTAAAAATCAATGAAACAAAATATTATTAAACATGTAGTACTTGACCTCAAAATAATCTCTATAAAATCCTTGTTGATGAAGTTTGTAAGAGTGTTCAACAAAACAACATCAGTAATTTTATATTTGTGGTTGGCTAGTTTATTAGCACATATGTTACCTTCTCTAGAAATATGTGAGCATACCATTAAAGGACATGATCTTAAGCAATTCAACAATGTATTTCACAATCTCCATGGTATTTTCTCTTCCCTCTTGAAAAAATTAATAGCCCTTTTTTAGTATCCTCGAGGAAAATATTCCTCCAACCATTCTCCTTTGTAATTTCAACCGCTTAAATTAGAGCTTTGAGCTCCCATAGTATTATCAAATTAGTATCCCTAGATTCTTAAAATATATTACTGTCATACCCCAATTTTTACCCTTAAGATTCTACCTCCATTTACGTCATTTGTATGACATCGAGTCTTTCATGCATCACTAACCTTATGAAAATACAAAAAATATATGTCTTGCTTGCTTTGTTAACAAGTTCGGATTTTGCATTAAGGAGCTCAAGTGGTTAGTCAATCGGAGTTTAGTGTGATCCTCAACATCACAAGTTCCTACACTCATTCATAATGATCAAGTAATACCCTTCATCAATAATCATTATTGGTTTTACATTAATTCAAGATCATCAAGTCTCAATTCCTCAAGTGCACCAAATTAAGGTTTTTTGGTCAAAGTCAACTGGATATTAAATTTTTAACCAAGACTTGATCTCATGCTGAGGAACATGATTCGAGACTCTCAAATACATATTTGGAGTCCACTCACATGACCTAATTAGCTCAAGAAACTTGATTCATTGACAAGTGCAAGATTGGATTTCATTTGATACAAAGTCCACAATTGATCAAAGTCAAAGTTTGACTTTTGACATTTTTGGTCAAACATGACTTCTTCAAGTCAGTTATCATGATAATAAAGAAAATAATTGAATTGAATCATGATTAATCAATAAAATCACAAAAAGAATCAAGGTTGTCAAATTAGGGTTTTTGAAATTTTTCTAAGTTATGAAAATGCATGATCAAGTGACCAACTTTCTAGTGTTGTAACTTCTTCTCAAGCATCCAATGAAAAAACTTGAGGGCTCCTCTTAAAGATTGCATTTGATACTCCAATTTGATGAAAATTACAATGCTAAAGCTTTCTTGAAGTGGAAATTATTGATGATCAAAGTTAAGATTTCAAGTTGTGTGAAAATCCAAAACACTTTTCTGTTTTTTTACCTTGTCAAGTGCATGACTTTATGACCACTTTGTGATCAATTCAAGCAACAATTTTTCATGCCCAAGAGATGTACTTAAATATGAAATTACATACTTCAATATTATGGAAGAATTGGATCAAAAGCTCATGAGATTTGGAAGTTATGAAGTGCCAAAGTTGAAATCTCAAAGTTGTTAAAATTGCCAAAATACTCAAAAAATTTATAAGTGTCAAATACCTGAAAGATTCAATTTTGATAGTCAGTTTTCTCCATGATGCAAGTTGAATTTTCTTAAGTGATCAACATGAAAGTCGTAGTATATTATGCCTTCTTTCCAATGGCACCAAGAGCATAAATTATTTTGCTTGAGCATGAAGTTTCGAAGAGGAGAAGTAGCCATGGTAGAGTTGATTATCCAAACCAGAATTTTTTCTAAGTACTAGGCAGATTCGGTTACACGAATTTAGGGCCATTTTTGGGCACTTTCTCAGCATGTGATCAACTAGAAAGTTGTAGTATCACATGAAATCTTCAGGTTCGTACCAAATTCTACAGCATTTGATCTTCATTCACCATAGAAAAACTTAATCCAATATTCCAATGTGCCAACATGAGTTGATTTTGGGCAATGCATGAATTTATGCTTTAATCATGTTGACTTGTTTTTGAAGGCATTGAACTGATCCAAACCTCAAATGTAGCATGTACAAGTTGAAGGACATGCAAGCAAAGTCAATTAGGAGCTATTAAAAGTGAAATCCACTTTTGTACCTGCATTATCAACTTTATGGTTTTCCTTCCAAATCCTCCAAATAATACATTTGTCCATTGCATTCATTTCAGATCATTTTCCTTATAAATAGAGGCTTTGTTCAGCTGCAAAACACACACAAAAAGCTTCAAAAACCTCAGAATCACATTGAACATTGAGCCATTTTCACATTTTCAAAATTGTCAAGAAAACCAAACTTGCGAATTTTCCATTTCTCTCCACAAACTTCCAATATAACTTCACAAACACCTTACATAAACATCATAGAAGTGTTCCAATATATTAGAACACTCGTGTAACAACTAGAACACCATATCCACTTCTCACTTTTCTTCACTTACAAGTTGGTTTGGATAGAGAGTTTCAGAGGGTTTTCAAACAAAGTGAGCATTTCAAAACATTCTCGGAGGTTCATAGAAGTTGTAGGGATCATTATTTTGCAACTAGGAGTGCTCTAAGGCAAAAAAAACGATTTATTCATTTTGAGGTTGACTTTCATTTCTAGAACTCAATGTTATAGGCATCATTTTGAATGTTTCTTGATATCATTTTGCTTGCTTTAACATGTTTAGTGAAGGCTCCTTGAAAATGAGCATTGGTTGATCATGTATGCAATTTTATTTTATTTTGAAAACTTATGGTTCATATGGTTTTACATGAAATTCGTGAGCTAGAGTTAATATAAATAAAATCCAATTGTATATTTGAGTTTCTTGTAAAATTCTAATCAAAATGATATATTTACACGTCTGATTTGATGCATAAATATAAAAGTTCCATTTAAAAAAAATAGTTACAGTAACAATCTCAACGAAGAAGATGAAATTACGCCTTTCTTTTTATTTTTAAAAGTTATTCTAATATATTATTTTATGGGTACAATTTCATATTAGATGAGTCCCGTGTGCATTAGTGGTTGATAGTTTGATCCTAGTGTGTTATGAGAGAGAGAGAGAGAGAGAGAGAGAGAGAGAGAGAGAGAGAGAGAGAGAGAGAGAGAGAGAGAGAGAGAGAGAGAGAGAGAGAGAGAGAGAGAGAGAGAGAGAGAGAGAGAGAGAGAGAGAGAGGTGTTTCGAGTTCAATCACTCCCTAGCATTTTTCTCTATTATTTATTTTGTTAAATAAAATCAAAATTTTGTTTATTCTTTATTTCTATTTAAATCAAAATTAATTATTTTATTATTTTATTTTTTTCCGTTTTAATATTAAATACGTTTATTTCTTCTCATATTAACAAAATATTATTTTATTTTTCTCTCTTTTATACTCTTTTTTCCTCCTTTTTCCTTTATTTCTTATTTTCTTTCTCATTTTCACTCTTTTTTTATTATTTTCTTTTTATTTATATATTCTATTTAATTTTCTTTATTCTTTTTCTTTATTTTTTTAAAAAGAACCAAAAACTATTATATTCATTTTATTTTAAAATGTTATTATTATTTTCTTATTAATCTAGATGTTTATTATTATTATTTATTTTGTTAAATAAAATCTAAAATTTGTTTATTCTTTATTTCTATTTAAATCAAAATTGATTATTTTATTATTTTATTTTTTCCGTTTTAATATTAAACATGTTTATTTCTTTTCTTATATTAAAAATATTTTATTTTTATTTTATTATTTAAATTTCATTTTGATCATTTATTAATCATCCACTCTTTTAATAAAGAAAAAAAACTATTTCTCAAACCCTTACTCATCAAATCCTAATCTTTTTTTTCAAACCATAATTTTCTCACCAAATCTGGATTATCATCAAGTAATAATTCTCATCAAGTCCTAATTATCATCCAGTCGTACTTCTTTCTTAAACCATAATCTCATCCCAAACCCTTTTTCAAACCCTTACTCATCAAATCCTGATTCTATCTCAAATCTTAATAATCAATCTCAAACTCTATTCTTCAAACTTGAACATTTCCTAAACAAGACTTTACCCATTTGTCAAGTGTCTTCTCAACTTTATTTCTTCATCAAGGATAACTAAAATACTCTAAAGTACATCAATACTCTTTTGAAATAAACTTGAAAGAAAGTAATTGTTTGAAATCTAACATCCTAGCAAAACTCTTGAAAGATTGGTCTTAAGTCTTGCACATTGAGCTAGCCAATTATTTCCTTCGTTCATCCTTAAAACACTAATAAATAGCTTGGACCAAGAGGTGTTAGAGTCTATCACTCTAGCACAACTCTTTGAACCATTTATCACTATCAATGTTCATGGTCTACAAATAATTTTCTTAATCAATATTGAATGAAAAAGGTTGTTAGAGTTTAACACTCTACCATAACTCTTTGAACAATTGATTATCATCAATTGTTCATCGTTCTTAAAATATATCTAAACCACATTCAAACTCAGACCCGAACTACGATTGCTCTGATTTTCTTCTTATAAAGATACGTAGGCACTTGACTGCAAAATCTTGGCGAGTAGCCTAATAAAAAAAAACCTTTTAGGTCTTCCCCTTTAATATAAAAATCATAAAAGAATTTCTCCAATCTCTTTTCCCATTCCATAAGTAAAAGATTAGAAACTAACCTTAAGCTAACCTTCATTCAATCTTAGATAAATGGTTCCCGTTGAGTACAACGAACGTGGGGGGTGCTAATATTTTCCTTTTGCGTAACCGACTCCTGATCCTTGTCTTTTCTTTTAGGGGTTTTATTCTATATTTTCTCTTTCCTTCCATGGGAATAAATCAAGATTGGTGGCGACTCTGTTAAGTCCATCCTACGGGCATGCGATTGCGCTTCGCGAGGTCGTTCTCATTTTTTGAGTTACGACAATTACTTTACTGTATTTTTTAGAGTAGTAATTATATTAATAAATTTTTTAATTTTACTTTATATCATATTATTATACTTAAAATCAATTAGTAAAATTAGAGAATAATAAGTAGATGTCACAGAACAAAAAATCAAGTAGTCTAAAGATATGTTCTTTTTTAAGAGTATAATTTTGAGAAAACAATAGTATTCACATAAAGCAAGTCAATTATGATGAGAAATAAAAAGGAGTGTGCGCCTGAAGAGAAACTTAGAATGTTTCGATGAGATAAACCAAATATCATATTGTTGATTTCTAAGAGGATGAGCAAATTGCATAAATCTTTAAATGCTAAAGTTGAGTTAATTTGATGAGAATATTGATCATTCTCCTCTTAAGAAGTTCTTTACAATTAAGTTGTTGGTGTTAAGTATAACAAGTGTGAGTAGTATGGATAATAGTCTTGCGTTGGTTAGAAATGTGGAGACTTGAGCATTTATAAGTGTGAAAACTCACACACTTATTACCTTAAGGTTTTGGATGAATATATGGTGTGTCTCTCACAAATTTGTTTCTCTAGAAAGGAAGTCCCACGAATTCTCAATGCTCCCTAGTAAAAAAAACTCTCCAACAGTGGTATCAGAGTCTTTGATTCGAGTGAAGGATTGACTCACTTGTATTGAAAGTACTTCCTACAAGTGGTGGGTATGAGGTGTCCCGTTAAAAAGTGTCAATGGCGATACAAGTGTATGTGGATGAAAAGAGTTTTCGCTTAAGGAGGAATATTATGGATAGACTCAGGCTTCAAGGAGAGTGTTGAATATAACAAGTGTAAGTAGTATGGACAATAATCTCACATTGGCTAGAAATGTGGAGACTTGAGGATTTATAAGTGAGAATCCACACACCTATCACCTTAAGATTTTGGGTGAATATGTGGTGTGTTTCTCACAAATGTGTTGCTCTAGAAAAGAATCATGAATGTTCAATGTTTCCTAGTGAAAAAAAAAGTCTCCAACAGTTGGATTATCCTTTAAGCTTGAAATGATCACATCATTGTAGCATTAGTCAATATCCATTCAACAATATTAAACATTCAGCTTCAATCTTTAAATTAGATGACCAACTAGAGGCTTGAAACTTAGGACACTTCTATGAGTGATGTCCAAATTATAGTTGACAAAATGTTAGTGATCATACTCTTTGATGGTGAAGTTGAAAAATGCTCAAACTAGACCACGTTCTAATCTTACTAAGAATTTTGAAAAAATAAATGAAAATATATATCGGAAATTTTAAGACAATTCAAGAACTAACTATAAAATTTAAGTCAAATATTGTTTTGGCAAACAAAGTCTTTAATCCTAATTCTTAAAAAAAATCATAATAAGGCTATGATCATTCTTAAACTGATAACGATTCAAGTACTGGAAAATCATCTTGATCCAAAAAGACTTGTGATATTTGCTTTACTTTTACACCTTTTCAAAACTCTACTTTCAAAAAAGAAATGGGGAGGTCAAATTCTTAAAATATTTAAGGAGCTCTAACTTCTTAGGTGAACAATAAAAGAATTTTAAAACATACTCTATCTAAAAAAACCTATGATGATGTTAATGAATTTTTATCTTAGAGAACTCTTGCTTCAATCGAAAAAAATTGTACGATTAAATTCTAAAGATTTTATTAAAAATCATGAATTTCATGAAGTTGTTGGATTATCCTTTAAGCTATGAATGCAACAATATTATACATTTAAATAGAAATATTATTGAATAGAATATAATTGTAACATTTTACGTATTTAAGGGAACTGTTTTTGAAAATAGAATAAACTTATAAACGTATCCTTCGGTGCAGTTATAGATACTAAGATTAATTTTCTTTTAAGTTTTGGAAATGTCAACCGCTCAAATCAATGTTTTAAAAATCGGATCGAAAATTGAACTGGTAAAACTTATCATTTAATGTTAAATTAGTTAAACCGGTTAAATATACGATTTAACTGTTTATTAAATAAATTAATAATATAAAATTAAATTTTATAAATATGTCACAGTTATATATTTACAACTTAATAAAATAAATATGTCCTAAATCTATTACAAATTTAATACAACAATATGGATAATACATAACATAATTTTACACTTCATTTCAACCCTCATTTAAAAATATTTTAACCAAACTAAAAAAATACAATATAATAAATTAATCTAATTTAAACTCAAATTAAAATAATAGAATATAATAACTAAAATAAATTTTAAATAATTAAAAATACCTAAATTAAATAAAATAGAATATCAAAACATAAATAATATAATACACATCCTTAAACAAACAAAAATAATACAAAAATATTATTTGAACTCATATTTCGCGCTAACCACAAATATACAATCAAATTTATTAAACAAGTTACAGTTTATAAAAATCAGAAGAAATAAATAAATAAATACATAACTAAAAATCGTTCGCTCTGACCTAAATTAAATAAAATCGTTCGCTCTGACCTATATTTGTAATTAAAAATACCTAAATTAAATAAAATAGAATATCAAAACATAAATAATATAATACACATCCTTAAACAAACAAAAATAATACAAAAATATTATTTGAACTCATATTTCGCGCTAATCACAAATATACAATCAAATTTATTAAACAAGTTACAGTTTATAAAAATCAGAAGAAATAAATAAATAAATACATAACTAAAAATCGTTCGCTCTGACCTAATTACACAATCAAACGCAAATTTAATTATATATTAATAATAAAAAATCAATTCAAATAGTATATGAATTAACAATTTATTATAACAAAGATTTTTCTTTTAAAGATTATTTAAATAAGAGTCTTGATAAAATGTTCCTTAAAGTCATACTAGGTTTTCTAAAAGGCTAGCTCAAACTTAAAAAAAACTTCATAATAAATCATAAATTAGATTCAGATTTAAAAAGTTTATTACAAGTCCAGATCAGATTTGTTAGAGAACTATGAAGGTTAGCCATCAAGGTAATATTGAAACTATCTTCCTCCATGTTGAACAAACAATTTAAATACATGGTTTGCCGGGAGGGACATTGAGTGGCTCTATAGATGAGGGTTAAAGTGGTAATGCTGAATTCAGATTCTCAAACATTAGTATCCAAAGTCGAAAGGGGGTATTAAGTTATGGATCTAGTTAAGCAGCAATACTTATGGTAACCAAAGGTGATATAAAAAAACAGATGTGTGGATGTTTGCGCCAATACATAAAAAGTAAATTTGTATGGAGACAGACGAGTGGATGATTAAATTCTTAGAAATATCATGGCAAAACAAAAGTGAATAACTAAATTAGAGTAACAATGACAACCGGAAACAGCAAAATCATACTAAACAATTGAAATGCCTAGGAGAGAACTCCAGCTAGAAGCAAAATTCATTCGGATGGAATAGCTACCAAAAGAAAAGGAAAGAAACAGACACTAAACGTGATCCTGCAACTTATTGAGCTTTCACATGCTGCAGAACAACATTGTAGGCTTCATGCTCCTCCCCGAAATCCTGAGTGCATCCAAAAATTAAATAATTGTAAAGCAAGACAAAACACAACCCTTAAAGAGGAAAAAAACCCAATTCTATGAAATCCATACCTTGACAACCACACAGGAGCAGCCGGTAACTTTCCTAGCTTTTCCCTCAGAATCAATCTTGCACAACTGCAAAAAAAAGACCAACGATTAGTACAACAAAAATGAAATTGAATTTCACAAAGAAACAAACAATCACACTTACACCAGCCCATTCTCCAAGTGTCTTTGCACTGGGAACTGTCAGCAGGCTAACATTGTGCTCAGCACAAAGGGCCTTGACAAGTTTAACATAGTCAGGTTGGTCACAATCTTCTGCAAGAACACAAAGCTGACCTGCGTGCTTCTCAATTACTTTTGCACCTTCGTGAAGGCCGCGAGCAAGACCACCATATGCCAGTGACTTCCTGAGCACTAGTTGCAAGGCAGTCATGATGTCCATTGGCTCACCTGGAATTCCAGGTGCGGCAGCAGCAACAGGCTCAGCTACAACAACAGCTTCCTCACTGCATAGCAAAAATATCATGAAAAAGATAAACCATAGAAGAACCATAACTTAGACAAAAATACTCTAAGACTAGCAGACCGAACACACAAACTCTAAATAAAACATGCATACCAAATACATAAATACACAAACAAAAGAATTAGACATATCATTATTGAATGAGCCTACAAAATAATCACTTTCAAACATTTACAAACAAGTATAACAAGTAATTTCTTATATTAGACTATTAAAATATATCCCACAAGCGCAATTGCAAACATAATGTCAAAGTTTAGTGGGGACTCTGTAACAGGTAATCAGCTGCTTCAAACCCATTTATCCACAATTTCTGGAGATATCAAGAATCGCAAATTTACAATAGCACAATTTTAAAAACAATGAATATCCTTCCTAGTGTTGTTAATCCGATCTAGATTTGCTTAGGCCAACCCCCTAAAGCTATAACACGATAACAGCTATTGCAAACACAAATACCAATATGCAAAGTAAACATAAAAATACAAAATTAGAGAGACCATATTAATTAATAGTTAAAAAGAATAACAGAATAAAGAACATAATTTTACTCTCAAAAGGTTCCAAATTGACATTTAAATTCTTAAAAAAGACAAGGGTTTGAAAATATGCTTTTAGGATATCCTCTTCAAAACACTAATCAAAGTTACAATAGCAATTCGAGGCCGTAAAAGCTACACATGCTTTTGTTGATGGCGGCTTACGGTACAAATGTGTCACACAAAACCCTACAACGGCGCGCAACCAACAACATAGATCCTTCCTCAACAAAAATCTCATGAACTAACGAACCCATAGAACAATCGCTACACAGATAAATACCCAGAACTAACACACCACATACACAATCACAAGACTCATAGAGGCAAAGACCAAATACAGAGCCTCATGACGCGCATAGACCAAACAAACCAAAGACAGGGCAAAATTTGAACAAAATAGCCTACCAAATAATCACTTTCATTCATCGAAGGCTAACGTGAATTATTTAAGTTATGGTCTACATATGCACAATTTCAACAATAATGTCAATGTTTTTGGGTCTACACGACTGCTGAAAAAACCTAATTAACCCACGATTTCGAACAATATCAAAAATCACAGCATAACAATAACACAATCTAAATTACAACTAATACATAACAAAAGTCAGCCATTAGGTTTCTCGAATCAAGTTAACCAGAGATCTCATAACATAAAAAACAATAATAATCACAGAAACAAACCTAAACAAAAATATCCTTTTCTGTAACAAAAAGTTCCACGCTAAGCATTAGAGTACAATACAACAAACCAGATTAAACAAATTTATCTTACCCTGACATTTTCCTAGTGGATTGAAAAAACGAGCTTTCTTTCCTGCACAAACAAACAAATGAAATCAAACTTTGCACGGTAAAAAAGTATCGAAAAACTCAGGTGATAGAGTAAGGAATATCAGAAGAAAAACAATACGAAACGTGAATGGAGTTTCTCACTGTTTCTGGGTGCCAACGACGAGCTCGGCGGCGTTGAGTTCAGTGAGACTCAAATTCCTATCCAACCTCCTTCTGATGCAAAAGAGACGGGTTGTGTTTAGGGTTTTATTCGAAGAATTGGGCCTAAATTATAATCACCTGCAATTTTTTTTGGAATTTCTTTTTGGGAATTTCTTTTTGCACCCATAAAATATGGCGTGCTCAAACAACTCAAAACTCAAATTTGTCTAGACATTTTTAAAATACCTCTTCAGACATGTTTTAAAGCATTCATCCTTTGTAAATTAAATTGTCGTCTTATTTTTTTAAAAAAAATTTTGATCTGCGAAATTTTTTAAGGTGTATTCGAATATGCATCTCAAAAATAACCTTAAACCTCATTTACTTTGCATTTTTCATTGAACTGATTTATTTAATCATTCTGTGACATTTTTGGAAATGTATCTCTGAAAATATCAAGCAAAAAATTAATTATATCACCATCTTGCATGATCATCTCTCTCACATTCCATTTCACTTCCATAACCCAAAAGCCTTAAAAATTGCATCTTTATTTTAATCTAATTTTTTTAAATTTTTAGCTCAGTTGTTATAATACTTTAGTCAATGTATGTGTTGTCGAGTCATTTATGTGTTGTTTATATCGGTTGTTAAATTCTCCTTAAAAATTGAGCACCAGTAATTTTTTTTATGATTCACGAGGTGACACACTCCAAAAATATATATAGCTTAGCTTGTTTTGGTGTATTTGCTATGTTTGAGAAACTTGGGAAAGTTCCGACAAAATCGTTATCATCCTGACACCTTAAGTCTCCCAATTATGTAAATCAATTTGGATACATGTTATGTCGAAACATTAAGTCTTCTTTTTAAGTAATTCTTAAGTAGTTTATATTAGCAGTCAACATCATCTTAGACGCATGCTACGATGCAAATAAGTGAATGATTTTGTGCATAAATGAATAAATAAATAAAAATGAGAATGTGCCCTCTAAGTTAAGTGACCGTCACCAAGTTATTTAATCTAACGGTATCTGAACATTCAAAAATTAATGTTAAAGCCAGTGAGCATGAATTTTATTAAATAAAAATCATGGTCACTAACAAGTTTCCTTACTATTTATGTGAAAAGATAACATGCTTAATGTGATTACGCTTGAATGAAAAAGAATGAAAAATGACAAGTGATATAGGTTGAGCCATAATAGCATGATTTAGATTGGTTTGCATATGAATGAGATTTTTTATCACGAAATATGGAGTTGTATCTTTGTGGTATCCTTGGTGTCGACTCACTATTACCTATCAATCTAACGTTATCCAAACGAAAATGAACAATCACGTACGAGTAGAAGTGATGTTGTGTCTATGTTGCACTTACACTATTTTTATCATGTTAGTTATTTGCTTAAGGACAAACAAAGATTTAAGTGTAGGGGAGTTTAATAACCACATAAGATACCATATTTTTTTACTCGATTCAGTTAACATTTGATGTCATTTTGTCACCTTTTTTAGTGTTGTCCTGGTAGTTTATGTATGTTTCATATGCTTTTTAGGTAGGAGTCGGTACATAAGAAAACGAAACAAAAACTACCAAAAATGGAGAAGAAATGACGAAAATGCACTAGTGACGACCTCTATGGCGTTTTGCATGACATGACAGTCATGGGGAGCCACATACCTTAAAGAACAAGCCAGAGTTGACTTCTGAAGTTCGTGGCGTTCACCAAAGAAGCATGACGTTTTCCATGACCCCACAACCAACCATGTTCAACATACAACACTCACGACGTTTGCCATGAGGCCATGGCGTCTGCCATGGGCTTTAGGGGCTGAAAAATAGGAACAGACTTTGCTCAGTGTTCTCTCACTTCAACAGAAAAATCTCCCACTACTCTTACACAAAGTCACTCTCTTTTCAGTAGTCCGTAACACTATAAATAACCATAATTTTTAGGTTTTCAATATTCAAATTTAGTCAGAATTAATAGAGTTGTAGAGCACTTGTTTTAGACAGAAAAATTCACTATTATAATAGTTACAGTTTCTCACATTGAAGAACTACTACTTATTTTGAATTACTTATTTTTGTAGTAATACATTTTGAATACTTCAATATATTTATGGATTAATACTCATTTTAATACTTAAAAACTTGGCCCTAAAAAGTGTTGAACCGGTAACATAAAGCTAGGAAGGTTTACTAAGTTTCTTGCTTTTATGGTTTAATTGTTTAAAATAATGTTACTAAAATATTTTTTATTAAATAATGTTAAAAATATTTTTTAAACAATTAATAAAATAATAACATTATTAAAACAATAATGTTTGTTTAAAAAATATTAAAACTTTAATATGTAATAAAAATGTTATATACTGAAAGTAATATATTATGTAATAAAAAAATTTTATTTATTTAAAAATATTTGTATTAAGATATATATGTTTAAACTTTATACAAACATTATTATGCAATATTAAAAGCAATGTTTATTTACAAATATTGTTGAAAGTAATATTAAATATTAAAAATAACGTTATTATATAATATTAAACTTTATACAAATATTTGTAAATAAAATAAATATTAAATATATTTTAATATTTATTATTTAAAAAATAAAATAAAATATTAGATATAAATATAATAAATATTCAACTAAAAGTAAATAAAATAATGAATCGAAAGTAAACAATAATAATAAATTAATTGAAATTAAATTATATAAGTGAAATTAATTTCAATTTTATTAAAATTATTATGTAAATATATTAATTGAAATGTTGTATAATATATATATATATATATATATATATATATATATATATATATATATATATATATATATATATATATATATATATATATATATATATATATATATATATATATATATATATATATATATATATATATATATATATATATATATATATATATATATATATATATATATATATATATATATATATATATATATATATATATATATATATATATATATATATATATATATATATATATATATATATATATATATATATATATATATATATATATATATATATATATATATATATATATATATATATATATATATATATATATATATATATATATATATATATATATAACAATTTTTTTTTGCTGCAAACATTTAAATGACAAAAACAAGTGGTCCAGTAGAATGGGGCGCCCCTTGCAAGCATGACACATTAAAAAATATCCTACAAAGCACTGTCACAATTATTATCATTATTTTTAATTATTACTTTTATATTTATTTATTTTTAGCAAAGAGAGAGTTGAAGTCCAACCTACAACAACATTAATCAACACCAACAACTTTTCGCTGGGCAAGCCCAAGCAAGAAGGTTGGACAATAATCTAAAGTACAATTAGAAAATTTTGAATCGAGGCTAGCCTTAGCTA
Organism: Lathyrus sativus; assembly: GCA_963859935.3. Taxonomy (NCBI): domain Eukaryota; kingdom Viridiplantae; phylum Streptophyta; class Magnoliopsida; order Fabales; family Fabaceae; genus Lathyrus; species Lathyrus sativus. The sequence goes on along the minus strand of OZ012741.1, from coordinate 2,522,036 downwards.
GCTGATTCGCTAGTGAGTTGGCTTCGCGGCAAATAATCTTAAATCGATAATCAACAATATTCATGAGCTCATCTTGGATAGAAGAGACCAAGTGAAGGTCGACTTTTCGTTGAGACTTCTCGCTCAATATATCTTTGTCAACGGTGACATTATCAACCTGAACCTCAACATTGGGATTTTGGCTGCTTTACCAAACAAATTCCTTCGACAACTCCCTGCACACCTCAATGGTATAGTTATTACAGACGCCAATAAAATTTGAAAAATCTTTAATCTAGCCGCCAAATTGATTTTTGATAATCCATCCACAATCAGCTTTACTCCAATTCTGGACACCAACATCATTAACCGCGCTACAAACCACTCGATCCACATTCAGCGTAACCCAATCTTCAACAGCATGGGGCCATTTCCCAATATTTCTCGACTGGCTATTGCTGAAAGCCTTCTTTTGGAACCACATTACTATATTGTAACAATCAAGAGTATACAAGATATAATCACCTAAGCATAAATGGATAGCGAATTTCAAATCATGAAACATTTGATTGCGCCACTGCTAGTTTAAAACAGGTTGTGGCCCAAAGAGCAGTTTAATCCTGATTCTAGAATCTTACATTAGAAGTAATATTCAGGTCCAACTACTCTAAATTATAGGTGAGAAAACTGAGTAGAAGGTGTGCGGAACCAAATAATGTCACACTATCGTAACAGCCTGACAGTCGCGCATAACATGGAGAGCAGACTCCTCCGTATTGAAACACAAATCACATAAGGGATCACGAAATTTATGCTGGTAAAGTAATAAGTTGGTTTTCAAACCTTTTAGCATACAACATCCACACGTGATATTGAACTCTCTCAGAGAACGCAACTTTTCATCAATAAATATGTGCACTTGCGAATAAACAAATCACATCCCATCAATAAGTCTTCACATCAATAAAGAAAAAAATTATTTAAGCAACCATGTGTGACGAGATATTTTAATATTATTATCTTTCCAGAATGCATAAAAATTATAACTTTTATTTTTCATAAAAACTAACCGCTCATTCTTTGAGCAGTCCTTTAAATATGCTTTAAATTGAATTTTAAGTTGTTTTTGAATTATATATCACAAATAATTTCATAAATAAATCTTAACATATCAAGATTTTCATAATCCTACATGGATGCTGAAATATGAATTCTTCAAGAATTCTTCTAAACAATTTTAAAAAAATATTGTGTTAACTAAACACAATTTTCAATAGAATTTATACAAAAATATAATAGATTAACACATTACAATTTAATCTGCAAGATGAAGAGAAAAAAAAATAAAAAATTTACTTGAAAGAGAGAAACAAAATTATCCAAATTGATATTAAGTCACTCTTTAAAATAAAGAGAATGAAAATCAAAATTTAGAGTGCAAGAAAATGGAATGTGTATTACATTATTTTCAAGTGTAACTTTGGATAGTAATATAGATCTTATTTATAGGATATAAATAGTAGACAAGAAATTATTAATTATTAAGATAATTATATATATTTAGTAGATGTGGTTTATTAGGGGTAGCAAAATAGATGGATTGCATGGATGTGGATTGGATTGTTAATGGATGAATTAAAATAATTAATTAGTCTATTAACAATCCACTAAAATTTTCTTAAAATTATCTAATTCAATCCATCAATTAAGAATAAAATCCATCAAATTCATCCATTAACATATTTTTAATGGATGGATATCCATCCATCCAACTTTTTTTTATTTTGTAAGAATAAATAAATTTTTTTATTTTATAAAAATAAATAATTTTTTTTTATTTTTAAAATTCGATTTTATTTTATTTTTGAAAAATTCATTTTTTGTATTTAAAAAAATTGTGAAGTCGGTTTTTTGTATTTTTTGTATTTTAAAAAAATCGGTCTTTTTTTCGGAAATCTTTTTTTAATAAAAAAAAATTGGTTTTTTGTTTCGAAAAAAAATTGTTTTTTCTTTAAAAAACCATTTTTTTTAAAAATCGATTTTTTTTCGAAAAACAAATCAGTTTTTTATTTTGGAAAAAAAATAGATTTTTGTTTTCAGAAAAAAAAATCAATTTTTTTTCAGAAAAAAAAGCGATCTTTTTTTTTTGAAAAAATTATAATTTTTTTATTAAAAAAATTATAATTTTTTTATTGAAAAAATTATAATTTTTTTATTGAAAAAAAAATAATTTTTTTCTTTTAAAAAATTTATTTTTAATTAGACTTTAAAAAATCTATTTTTAATTATTTTTAAAAAAATAATAAAACGAAAATAAAAATAATTAAATTCTTAAAATATGTTGGATGAATTGAATTCATCCATGCATATAAATGGATGAATTTAATCTAATTCATTAACTTATTTTTTATGTGATGGATGAATTGGATGAATTTTGTCTTAATGGATCATATTGTCACCTCTATGATTTATTGAGAGATAAAAGAAGAATGACATTCAACATTCATTATTTCATAACGTATGTAATATTGTGCTATGAAAACGTTTAACGTTTTTATGGAATGTGTTTGCTTGTTTTTTTTACATATTCTTTATTATTTAACCTTCTGTGTATTGAAAAAAAAACATGATTTTTTATTGATATTTCTAATCATTTGATAACAATTTTTATCTTAAATCAATTGAGCAGTATAGTAAAATTATTATGTAATTTTTTTTCAAAATTTTGATTTTAATATCTAAAATTAGATTTAACTTGAAAATCAGTTATAAAAAATTAATATCCAATTTTAAAAATCGGTTTTATATGTTCAAAATTAATTTTAAATTAAAAACCAAATATGAACTTTAAAACTGATTATAAAATCTATAATCAATTATAAATTATGGTTATGAATATAACGATTTTGTAAAAATAAAATAATTTATATAGATTGGTAATAATATTTGATTATGATAAATGGTTTATATTGATTTGTAACAGAACACAAGGTTGAGGTATGTATGCAAATAACAACGAAAATGGATGGCCTCTTTGTTGTAAACTACCTCTATATGGTACTTTGCTATGAAAATGGAACAAATGAAAGCATGTATAGTTTTTTAATATTAAAGCTAAGAAATTACTTGTGACTTTCACAAATCTCGAAATAACATTTTTCAATCGTATTCACATTATTAATATACAACATAAATCTCTGCTCCCCAATCCAATCAAGCTTGACACTGGTGTCATATTATGCTTTACAAACATGGATCTTTTCTTTTCCCTAAATCTTCAAATTTATATTTCTTCAGTCGCAAGAAGAAGGAGACAGTGAGAGGGATATGTGATTGGTCCGATGATGTTTGGGGGTAGATGGATTTCAAAATCAGTGGAGGGCGAGTGGAAGATATTAAAGGAAGAATGTCAGAGTTGAGTGAGCTATTAACTTCGTTTGGTTCAGTGTCAAATTCAAAAGATAAAATTGTTTGGGAGTTGGATATGTTGGAAGATTATACTGTGAAATTTGGCTTTGATTTGTTTTCTGCAGATGTGGTGAGTGAAAATTATGATGAAGGAGATGGGTGTCACTATATATAAACAGATTGTATCTTTTTAACTAATGTGTGATTTGAATTTTTTCCAATACGGACCCCTCACACCAAACATTATTGAATTTGGTGCGTGAATATAAATGGTCGGTGGCCTGAATTATCGATGTGTAATATTGGGATTGTTTTAATTTTAAATAAAAAATTAATTTAAATAGTTTTTCTTAAAAATTATTTTAAGTATTTTATATTTTTGTTAAAAAAAACATTTTGAATATAAGTTTTTCAAAAAATTACGTAAATTTAAAGATATATAACAATTAAACTTTAACAATTTTATTTTTTTTTACCATTATGTGCATTTCTTCCGTATAAGATTATTTTGCCTATTTTAGAAAAAACACCTACTTTGATTGATTCTACCGCGGTACAGGTTGAGGACACGTAATTTGTTCTTTTTACGGACAAGAAAAATTTGAGAAATCAACATTAGCTCATGCTCCACTAAGTGTTTGTTTGAATCGGTGGCAAACATAATTAATTTTTGCATAATTGAGTTTAGTATTGTATTGTTCAAAAATGTATAAGACGTGCGCGTGTTCTCCCGTAAGGACAAAAAGATCCAGATGTCTTAATAGGTATATTATATGAATAGAGTGAGGGCTATCTTACGGTGGCGAGTAGTCATGTAAATGGTTTTTAAGGTTGTTTAAAGGACCAACTCATGTGAGGTGAGAGGCCTTGCTGGCGGTCGGCGCTGCTAGGTTGCAGGCAAGCGGTTAAATTATTAGTGTTAGTGTTACCAGGAGTGAAGTGCTCTCTCAGTAGTATTGGGTGGTATTGAGTGAATATGTCTTATGTTCTGATCTCCTCTTTGATAGGTAATCTATTTATAGGTATTCTATAGGGCTAGGGTTTATGACTCCCTCAATGTGGTCTCGTATGTCCTCCCATTTTAAGGAGGTTGTTGATCAGCTATATCTTAAGAGTCAACAAGAACTTTTTCTTACTTATCCTTTCTATGTTGAATGGGGTCGTGTTGACAGCTCCATTGGACTACGTTCAGGCAACTCATTTGTTAGGCGATGGGCGCCATGATTTTAGACTTTGCCAAATAGGACACTACATAGTCCCTTAAGCACAGTGGCTTTTCCGTTAAAGGGCAGAGTGTTTTGAAACCAACCTTATTCTCTAAAGGTGCCCCTCGTCCTATCGATGGTTCTCCTAGTTGAGGTCAACTCCCTGTTCGTGGCGAGTTCCTCAATGTAGGGCGAGAAAAGTAACAGATGAGTCCCTCAATTGAAGACACTTTAGTCTTGCATATGCCTATGTGGCACGAGCGTGTAAAAAGGTCTGGGAAAATGTGTCGATATTGATGGGACGTCAACCGACTTGGCCAACTTGAATATTGGATGAGAAGAGGCATATGTAACGTTAAATGCACCTCATGATGGCATTCCTCAAGAAGACACATCAGTTTGCCATGTTTACACGTGACCATTAGGCGTGAGTATTTTCCCGATTTTGGAGTCAGCCTATTGGGTGTTCATGCGAGTTCGTTTCTTTTGGACTTCCTATATATTTTCAAAAATAATGCTTCACACTTTCTTTCTTCTATCATCCAAACCCCCTGTGTTTGATTTTATTTTCATCTACCATGGCGAAGAAAACGACTTTCATCCATGTCTTTCTTTCCCTCTTATGTCTTTTTTTATCCAGTAGCCCAATTGCCATAATTTCACCCCCTTACAGGGGAATAAGTAGGATGTCATGGTTTCAAACCCACTCACACGCAATCAGACGCTACTTAAAGGTGAATAAGTTATACACTTACGTTCCTTATTCAACAAAACATATTAGAAAAATGACACCCTTATCCTTTAAAAGATGAATAAATTACATTTTCCATTCTTCTTAGTGGGTCATCTTTTCCTTCAAATCATTATTAAACTTTCTCCCAACAAGGGCTATAGCCTTTGAAACACTTTCTCTACTATCCTTATCATTTTGGTCTTCCTTTACTTGAGTATTAAATACAGAAGCTACACATTTGCTCTTCTTTTCTGTTTTTCCATTTATAGAAACTTCAAAGGTTTTAAGGGAACCAATGAATTCATCTACCTTCAAGGTGCTTAGGTTCTGGGATTCTTCAATAGTTGTTACCTCCATGCCAAACCTCAGAGGTAAAGATATGAGAATCTTTCTAACCACCTTTTCTTCTGACATCTTTTTTCCCAAAGAAAAAAAATTGTTGGCTATGTCACGCAAATGAATGTTAAAATCATATATGGATTCATTTTCTATCATTCTCATATTTTCAAACTTGGTTGTGATGAGTTGTAACCTTAATATCCTAACCTTGGACGTACCTTCATGAGTAGTCTTGAGAATCTCTCAAACTTCTTTTGCTTCGGTACAATTGTTGATTAGTCTAAACATATTCTTCTCGACACCATTGAATATAACATTTAAGGCTTTATCATTTACAAGAGCCTAATCATCTTCAGATTTAGACTAATCAGCTTCAGGCTTCAAGCTTGTTAAATCATCTTGAGAAGTCATCACAGGATGTTTCCAACCTTTAACCATTACTTTCCATTTTTTGTTGTCAATGGATTTAAGAAAAGCAACATATTGGCTTTCCAATAGTCTTAATTTGTGTCATCCGACACATGTGGTCTATTGACAGACCCTTCATCCTTTGTGTTGTCCATTTAAATAAAAAATATTTTCCCCAAAGCTCACCTAAAATAGGCTAAGGTGTCTGCTCTGATGCCAATTGAAATTTTATTCCTCAAGGGACAGATGTCGAACTTGATGCTTCACCAACAGGTTCGACAAGTTATACCAAAAACACTATAATAACAAGTACTAAATGATGAAACAAAAAAGAAGTAAATAACACAATAGTTGTTTACCCATTTCGATGAAACCACACCTATGTCTAGGGGGCTGAGTACACAACCCAATAAAGAAAATTCATTATTAATAGCTGTAATACCCCAAATTTTACCCTCAGATTAGTCGATTCATGTCGCATGTCATCTCATTTTCGCATCAGCTAACTGCTAACAAGTTACGTAGTTTATTGTTTTGCAGGAGTAGTGCATCAGGCGCACTTTAACTGTGGAAGGGCGAAATGGTCATTTACACGTTGTGTACTAACAGTCCGTGAAGCTGAGTTATCATCAAGGATTTATTAAATAATTAGAGCCTCCGTTTCCGAGTACCTTATTTTCTTTGAATATAAACAGAGATTCACGGTAATTTTTGGCATCAGGGTTTTTGAGATACAATAACTAATTCAATGGGCCGAAGCTTTGTCATCAATGGATTTCCGAGACATTTATTTTATCATATAGGTTTGATGATGTTGAGATATCAATTTGGTTCAGCTCAAATCAATGCAAGAATCCGTTCTGCGGAATTTGGTTTCAACAGGCATTTATGTTCTGTTCTTCTGTTATCTATCGCTTAAATTTCTCAAAAGAAAACAGTATAAATTTCAAATCAAGGCAAGATTTATTATATCTGTTTAAATTGTGATTTTTGGCCGAGTTGGTTCATGGCATTGGATTTTGCCATCGGAAATAAATGGAGTTTTTGGCGCAGAATATAGTTCTATTTTGCTGCTAATGGGTTTTCTCTGTTCCTTTTAATTCATTCAAAGCCATTTCTGATTCTATCATCATGCGCGACTTAATTTAGAATATATTGGGAAAATTAAGTTTATATCAGTTATGTGAAGCAATACGTATTGGAGTGACAAGGTTGATTCGACTGATTTTTGGGATTTATTCATGTTGAATTTGTATGGTGAATTTAAGCTTATGGCTCAAGTTTAATCGAATTAATTTATAGTCATTGAAATTTATGCGAAGGTAATTTGACCGGTTGGATTTAATCGGATATTTGAGGTGGTTGAAACAAAATTAAATCATAGAAAGGGAATCGGAAAATAATCTTGATAGGAAGATATTTGAATTTTTATTCATGATATTTTTTTATTATTTATAAAGAGGAATTGAATTTGAGTAGAAATATTATTTGAATTTTATTCATGAATATTTTTATTACAAAATTACAAGAAGGGAAATAAAAATTACATTTCCTATCCTAAAGTTCCTAAATTCTTAAGTTCTTCATGCTTGATTTCTCCGACTGTCTTCATGCCCGATTTTTCTTCGTACCTGCATAGGCAAAATCAGAAACAGAGCAAAACAGAGAATAAGTTAGAAAATTATTTTTATTCGACACCCTCAGAACAATTTCATCATCGGGTTTCGGGAGGGCACGACCATTGCCGAAACCAGCTCCCATTCTAATTCCCGGCTTCGGCACCGATAGGTAGCATCTGTTCTTAATTTTTGGGACAGCCGGAGAAGAGAAAAATAAGTTTTGGGACAAAAGTGATTATTCGGATAAGCGCTTTCAAAAAAGTGTTTTTTCAGCCAAACAGGTTCAATCAAAAATGAAAAATCCGGATTTCATCAATAACCAGATTCGAAGCATCACAAAATTCGTTCCTATCAAGTAAACCGCAGATCTACACAGCCAGATAACAACAAATCCAAATCTGAAACCAAATCAAATCCGGATTTATTGGTGGTCAGAAGAAACAAATTAGAGAAACTGTATCCAGCTATCAAGTAATTACTTGGATATCCAAGTCGAATGAAAAATACAGTTTCAAACATCTGAAAAATCCAGAAAAAATCAAATCATCAAAATAAAACGTAAATCAAACTAATAAGCCCAGAATCACCGAAAACCCAGCAACAACAGTTCAGTCAAAACGCATTAATAATCTGTTCCGAAAATACTTCAACAAATCTAGCAACAACTTCAGCGGAAATCATGAAAAATAAAAGCCCACGGTAGATTCGAAAAAGGATATAAATAATTAACAAGAAGATCCGCAAACCCTAAGTTCAGAAGCAAAAAACGGCGACGGTGCAACAAAGAGTCGGATTCATAAGCTCGTAGCTTTCATCATCATCCGAAGAAGAATAAGAATCAAAAGGAACCGGAACGAAATCAAAAGCGACAGCGACCGCCAAGTATCTCATGACCTCCGCTTCAACAACCATCAGCCGCGGTTGGACTCAGAGGGAGGGACTACCCTTGCCGTCACCATCACCGGATCAAAGCTTCCGGCAGACAACAATCCTTAGCCTCAGTCAAGACATCATCGGCCGTCATCTGTTCATCTTTAACACGTAAAGGTGAGCCACGGTAATTTATTCCGTTTCTGTTTTTGTTCCGTTTTGTTTTAGGTTAGGTGAAAAGACAGAGAGGAAGAACGAAAAATGACATGCACGCGAAAGAGGATAAAATGGATTCACAAGAGCCAGTGGAAAAGCCTCACGCCTCGTCCCTTTTCCTTTTATTCTAATGGCTATTTGTTTTAGTTTATTCATTAAGCTATCTTTATTATTAATGTTTAACAATGATAATAAAGATAATTAAGGGTAGTCTTATTTGTTTAACTAATCAAATCATTTTGTTAATCTAGAATAAAATAGGGAAATATAAGACATTTTAAAAAAAGAGCTGGGAAAAGGATGGGGTCTTTCATCCGCTTAATAAAAAAATAAAATTGAAACTTCTTTTAGCTTTTAGTATATTATATTTGCTTTTCTGTATTTAATTTGTATAGTTCTTCATTATTAGTTTGGTTAAGTTTTTTAAAAAAGGAAAGAAAAATAAATTTAATTAGCACACATTGTACATAAAAATTGAAACGGTTTCTTCTCATTTTAAGTTAAACTTGAAACTCTGTTTTTAAAATTTTAAACTCTGTTTTTCAAAAAAACAAAAAAACAAAATGTAAGATAAAAATGGCTTTTACAACTTAGACTTAAGATTTTTTTTGTTTCCTCTTATTCAAATTTTATCCTTACCTAACTCTTTAATAAAAAACGTAAAATATAAAGATGTTTAACTTCACCGTTAATTTTTGCCTAACCCCATTAGTTTGTTTGTTTCAGCTTATTGTCGTTTCATTTATTCGTATTGTTTTCGACCCATGGATGTACTTTACGCGAGGCCATGGTCGCAATTATTTTATTTTTCGCATTTTTTTTAGGGATTTGTAATTTACGCTAGTGGTCGTCGCGACGCTTTCCTTTACTGCTTTCTTTATCTTTCCGCACTTAATTCTACCGTATAATATTTATTGGTTGTATGTTTTACCGTTATTTTCTCTTCGAAGAAATTAGGTTTAGCCGTTTGACCGCCGAGTCAATAACCCTAATTTTTGACCATTTCAAAACCCTAATAGTCTAGGTGTCCCGCCGTGGACGAAAATACCCTTTACCCTAACTTTAGGTCAAAAAGTCGTCGTACTCTGTTTTAGGGTTTCCCGTCGTGGAATCCCTAATTTAACCCTAATTTTCAATTCAACATTTCAACGTAGAAATAGGAGTTTCCAAAACTCCACGTAAGTGTGTCCTTAAGATACGTTTACTCCCCTTGATGTGATGTCTTGCCGAGTAAACTTAGGACTAACCCTTAGGTCTCTTTTAGGTCACTATATCCCTTAGCTTAATATATATACCTAAATCAGATAATAAAATAAAAAAAGCATACAGTAAACAAAAGGTTCCGGTAGAGTACTACAGAAGTTTAGGGTGCTAATACCTTCCCTAAACTTAACCAACCCCTTACCTAGGTCTCTCCCCGCATTGTGTTTACGATGCAAAAATAGATTTTCCCTCTTTTGACCTTTTCCTTCAGATAAATCAAAGAGCGGTTGTGAATTAAGAATTGTGATTCAGACTAATTAATAGTTTGATATCCTATTTCCACCACAACAATAGCTTTGTACAATTAGTCTTACAAGTAACAACAAGCCATATGTTGTTCAATGACTCTTTCTAGCATTACCCAATAACTTTCTATTTAGAGTATCCCCTTAAATATGATAACTTTTTCGCTTTCTTCTCAATCACACAACCTGTGATTGGAGATTACAACTTAATCAATGTTGAATACTACTACTCAACTTTAGACAAACCTTTTATGCCAAGTTACTGAAACATATAGGTGTACATACAGCAATAATAAGGACTCAAAGTAAACCTTATCACTCTAAATTATCCAATGCATTGTTTGGCACCCAATGTAGTTTTTGAGCTCCTTATATATCATAATAACTCCAGGCTTTTCTCCTTGAATTATCTAATGTAATGCAAAGTATGTTGGATATTTGATTTGTTCTTTGAATATCCCCAACAATATATGATTTTTGTTTAAATTTAAATTTAAATATTCATTTAAATTCGAATTAATCTTCATCCAACAGCCAAATAAATCACCTAATTATATTTCTAAGTCAATTAGCAATAAAATATAACTGAATCTTCTCGAAAGATTAATTCAAAATGCAACAATGTAGCGCTTTTTGAGCAAAACCCATTTGTCGTACCAATATGCTATGGAATTGTGTCCAACATTTGTTGAATACCTAGACACTTCTCCATGTTGTTGTTTGGATAAATATAGCCAATCCAATAAAAATTACAAAAGGTGATCCACAACAATCCTACATCTTGAGGTTCCTTGGAGAAGCGATACTAGTCACGAGGCACTGACGAGAAGATGAAGAAGTACCTGTTAAATCTATGACTCAAACAAAAGGTCAAAATTCACCGAAACTATTGAAATCAAGGTCTGTGAAATCTTTAGCAACCTTCTGGAAAGAGACGAAAAATTCATACAATATGAGGTAAAGTTGGCCATCAGTAAGAAAATTTATGACAAAGGGAGCACAACCTCCCAAAAGGCCAAGGAGCATAACCTCATAATACAGAAATTACACCTAATTGAACTATCAAGAGAGTTGCAAGAATACATTAAAACATAGTTTATAAAAGAATTGAAACACCAAAACCACTATGAGAACGTCTGAGAGTGGATAGAGCTCAATATTGCCATTTTCACCCATGTAACGTCCATAACACAGAAGAATGCGTACAACTAGAGGATGTTGTTGAAAATTTGATCAGGAAGGGAAAGTTGTCCAAATTTTCCTGTAAGACAAAATCATATATAAGGAAAAAAGATAGAAAGAAGAAAACCTGTAAATGTGAAGGAGTGAAATAATTAGAGTAGCTAATAGTAGAGACATTCTGACCATGGAGAAGAATAGAATTTATCAGTTGTATACACTGTCGCAATAAGGACATTCCATAATTTAGAAGGACTAATCATCTTAATGAACGTTGAAGAGGAGCCATAACAGTTGTATGAGAAACTTCTTATCAATATGAAGACAGACCTAAGGGTTGTATATGAGGCAAATATTAGAAGTGACAAACTAAGCAAGTTCTCTCACGAACAAACCAGGCTGGCAAAGAATCAAGTAGTTTTAAGAGGGTTCTTTTATAAAAAATTTAATATATTAAATTAGACTATAAAAGAGATTAAATAGTGGTTGTTAAAAGAAGGATGAAAATATAGATTTTAATCTAAAAAGGAATGATGATATAATTTATTCAATTTTTAAGGGAAAATGTAGTTTTTTCCAATATGTTTTGTCGAAAAAGAGATGTGAATGTATAATTTGTTCACCTTTAAGAGGCATGTGATTGCATGAGTGCATATTCAAACTCACAACATCCTACTTATTCACCTTTAAAGGGTATGTAAAATCTGGTAACTAGATTAATAAGGACCCCCCTCCCTCCCAAAAAAAAAAGGGAAAATAGTGTAAAATTAGGGGTGGGAATATGGCAGGGTAGACTAAGCCTTAAAAGGCTTGAGTCCTATGATAAATTTTTAGAGAATTTCTTTTTGCACCATATGAGTTTCCTTATATACCCCATAAATTTCGGAGATATATCTCCGAACGTACCAAAATTCAATTGAACGTTAAAATATTCCAGAGATATATCTCTGAAACAATTTAGAGCATATTACCGCGTCAGACTTTTCTCCTCACTTACTTTTTCATTTTCATTCACAAACATCTTCATCTCTCTCATTCCCAAATATCTTCAACTTCACCAAATTTGATTTCATCTGTTTGAGGCTCAAGTAATCATCAAGCAACATCTAGTCCATTATTCAACATCTTCCAAATCATATTATTCGGGTAAGTTTTTTGAGTTTTTGATAAATATTTGAGTATTCTTATAAACGACATATCGGTATACTCCGGCTGGCTGGCTTGTGGATTGAGTATCACTGCTCCTCATATTCTCGAGTACGTCATGCGGCAGTTCAAGTACACCCAGACCATCCCTGGACACCCTGTTGTCTCTGCTCCTCCTGCCTTGACTCGTATTCATACAGGGGAGATGTTTGCTAATTATCAGAGTCATCTGGTACCTGATGAGGCTTGGGCTACATAACGCTGAATGTCTAGAGCTACGTCGACGAATACATAAGATGATTCTTCAGAGACTCACATTCGTACGTGGTGCCGACTTCCCCAGGATATTTGTCGAGACCCGTTCATCAGGAGATTCTAGATGGTGAGGATGTCTTGCCTCGTTGTCATCGCATAATGGAGATGGCACAGGTAGACTTTGACGAGGGTATCTTCCCTGAGGGGTCTGCTGTCATATGAGTACTAGATGACATTATTGCGGAGGCACGTGTGACACTTTTGTACCACAGACATCGCGTGAGGACATGAGGTGATCATTAGCTGAGAAGACATATGAGGTAGAGGAGAGACTATCAAGCACACCGAGTAGTTGTTTGTATTTATTTTGTTTTAATATTATAGTTTGTACATTTTTCTTGACATTGTTATTACATTTTGGATTTACGTGACATATGACATCCTATTACTATATTGTTATGTTATTTTGGTTTGTCTGTTATTTTATAATTCATTTGCGAACAAATACACAATACGTTTAAAAAAAAATGGTTCTGATACACTTCAGAGATGTATCTCCAAAAATTTCCCATAGATGCATATAGAGAAATATTCAAATGGAAACGAGCTATGAGAGATATGCTGCAACAATTTAAGGTTTAAATTGTTCCAGAGATATATCTCCGAAAAATTAGTCAGTCATGGGGCGCGTCCAGAGATATATCTCCGGAATCTGGGGGCATATGTGGAAAATCACACAGTGAGAAAGAAATACATGTGGTGCAATAAGAAATTTCCAATTTTTGAGACACTAGCCTTACTTCCCATTTGATTAAATGGACCTTAAAAAACCCTAGACCTAGCCTTTTTGTTAAATAAGTTAGGTTAGGACATACCTTAAAATGCTAGGCTATATGCTCATGTAGGCCGACCTGACCTATTTCTATCCCTATGTAAGATGAACATCTCTCAAAAGAGAGAAATATAACATATTTTACGTAAGAGGAGATGAAAATGTTTATTTTAAAACAAGAGTGAATAATATTATAATATGAGTATCTATTAGGGGACGAGAATATAATATATTTTGCATAAAAGGTGAAAAAAATGTATATTTTAACACGAAATGAGAGGATAATGTAATATGAATATCTCTCAGAAAGGGGATTGTAATTTCCTCTAATAAGAACATGACATTTTAGGTTTGTATATAAATGCAAGTGACTTGGGGTGACAAAACGACTTCAATCACCGTGTATGTTAGATGAAACTAAAAAAAAAATTAAAAGAATCAGGAAGAAACATGTGAATTTTTTACCAGAATAACCTAGGTTTTCAAAGAAATTCTCAAAATACCATATATTTTAAGTTATTTCCCAAAGTACCACACTTCGGGGAACTGATTGTATTGTGGTGCCACGTGGATTGGCGACCCTTTACCAGGACAATGTGTTGTTGCCAATTGGATTGGAGACAACATATGGTGTTGCTAATCTAATTGGCGACCCAGTATAATACTTACAAGGGTGTCACCAATTCATCTGGATACAACTTTGAAAGTGTATTTTTTTTCCTATAAATAGAGATGTTCTGATCATTTAGTTCCATAACTCATCTCATATCTTTGAGTTACTGAAAAAATGTATCGTCGGCGGTGGGAAAAAGTCATCTATTTGAGAGAGAAGTCTCTGATAGACATGCTGTTTTGGAATATTCAAAGTTTCAATCAACTTAATAGGAGGTGAATCGGTGGTTAGAAAGAGACATCAGTGAAAGGGGAAAATTTTGAAGTATTAAGAGACTTGATTGCTTGCATGGATGGGTTTGCGTTAAGACTGACAAAGATGCGAAGGAAGTCATGTTTAGACTAAATAACATTAGTTTGATTGTTGTAATCAGTTATAAATGTTTTAAGTTTATTTTCCATTATCAGTTTTATGTGTCGTATGTGTTGTCTGTTATTAGTCCGCGGTATGTGTTGTTTGTTGTTAACGTTGTTGTAACAAAGACTCATTAATATATGAAAATAGTAAGTCACAACAATTGAAAGGATAAACTAAATCATGATACAGAGGTTGCTCTGACATTGAGACATTTTTTTCGGTTGTGTCCCGTTGATGGCAACCCTTTTTATACCGACTAATAATTATATGGCTTGGTACAGATCAGTTGCAACCGAGTTTGTCTCCGAAGATATGTATCTATACGATCCACGACAAACTACTTACACATAAGAAGCTTTAGCGTCTAACCCACAGGGAAATTATCGCCCATGTTACTCAAAACCCCCTATCCAACAAAATTTCCAACCCACAAACCCACAAATCCACCATCCAAACATGCCAAATACCCAACCAAAATACAAAAAGCGTCTCACATACCATATCCAACAAAATGATTATTATCGAGAAACCCAATATGGCTATGCCCCTAACACAACATCAAGATATAGTCAAAATGAAGGTACATCATACCGTAGCCCAAACGCTCAAACATCTTTCCATAGCCAAAACGCCCATACATCATACCTTAGCCTACACACACAAACATCCCAACAACCTTATGAAATTCAAACACCACTACCATTTCAACCTTTCACCAACGAATCCTTCACACCAATGTGCCCCTTCAATCGTCCAGCCACACACTAGTGACCCCCTTCATCACATCGAACTACTCTGACATGGGTCGCACGCTCAATTTCAACACACAAGACCTAATGAAAATGCAAGAAATTTTTACGGAATCAACTGTGGATGTTCTTGAGACTTCAACTTCTTAAACATCTGGAGTGAAGCAACAATGAGAGGGACGAGTGCAACGAGTGAGAGTGCTTATGGGATGTGGAACCGATGGTCGGTATGACCAACCCGGTCGCCAACATTACTTTATGTAATATTAGTTTTAATTAATGATTATGTAATATTATTTTTAATTAATGATTAATATTATTTATTTTTCTTTAAATTTTTTACATAATGCACCTTGTTTCCATATCAATTGGTGCCTCCCTTTTAATATTAACACTCAGTCGCCAATTGAATTGACATCACCATAAGGTGTCTCCAATCTAATTGACGACGCCTCTAAAATCTATAAAATTATCGCCAGTTCATCTAAAGACAACTCTCTACAACACTCTCAAAGTGGAATATTTTGAAAAATAACTTAAGTATTTTAGAATTTAAAAAAAAAAAATTGAATTATTCTAAAAAAAAAATGGGAACAAGTCATACAACAATCGTGTGAGAACTATTTTATTATTTTATAAAATAAAATAAAAGGAAATTAGGCAACACGCAAAGCAAGAAAAGAAAAACAAATTCCACGTCTGATTTTCGTCAAAATATCTTCCTCGTCCTCTTTTCTTCCATTTTATAACCAATAAAATAAAACAAAAAAGAAAACCCTAGAACGGGAGAGATTTCATACACAAAAAATCTCTTCCTTCTATCTTCCCCCATTCTCTCTCTCAACACTTTCCAATCTTTCCCTCATTCAATTCAAATTTCCAATTTCCGATTTCTACTTTTCAATTTCTAATTTTCAAGGTTCGAATCCATTCCCAATTAATTCTTTTAATCTTCATTTATTTTTCATCAATTTTCAATCTTGTTATATGCAATCGCATGTTCTTGATGCTAATTCATTTTGGTATTCAACAGATCCGGTGAATTTTTCATTATTTTATGGTAAGAAGATTGTGATGCAGCTAGGTTTACCGCAAAGCGATTCGATTCAGATTCGCGAAGTGTGGAACGATAATCTTGAAGCAGAGTTCGCTTTAATTCGGGAAATCGTCGATGCTTATCCTTACATAGCCATGGACACGGAGTTCCCTGGAATTGTTCTTCGTCCTGTTGGTAGTTTCAAAAACAGTTACGATTTTCATTATCAAACCCTAAAAGACAACGTCGACATGCTCAAGCTCATTCAATTGGGTCTCACTTTCTCCGATGAGCACGGGAACCTTCCAACTTTCCGCGACGATGACGATGATAAGTTCTGTATCTGGCAATTCAATTTCAGAGAATTCAATGTGAATGAGGATATTTTTGCAAATGATTCGATAGAGCTTTTGAGACAGTGTGGGATTGATTTCGAGAAGAATAACGAGAACGGTATTGATGCTCGGAGATTCGGTGAGCTTTTGATGTCTTCTGGGATTGTTTTGAATGATAGTGTTCATTGGGTAACTTTTCACAGTGGGTATGATTTTGGTTATTTGTTGAAGTTATTGACATGTCAGAATTTGCCAGATACTCAAGTTGGGTTCTTTAATTTGATCAACATGTATTTCCCTACTGTGTATGATATCAAACATTTGATGAAGTTTTGCAATAGTCTTCATGGAGGGTTGAACAAGCTTGCGGAGTTGTTGGAGGTCGAGAGGGTAGGGATTTGTCATCAAGCAGGTTCCGACAGTTTGCTCACATCGTGTACATTCATGAAATTGAAAGAGAATTTCTTTAGTGGATCTTTGGAGAGATATGCAGGGGTATTGTACGGGTTAGGTCTTGAGAATGGACAGAGTACTCACTAAGTTAAAAAAAAAAGAAATTAGAAAAATAAAATCGCAAAAAAAGTTGGTAGATCTGTGTATTTGAGCCGCTGTATATCGGGTGAAATACCCACTTCTATTGTAAAATCTGACATTTAAGTGTCTCTACTCATGAAAACCCTTCTTTGTTACTTATTCTGTTTGCATAGCTCTGTTTTATCTTAACTTATGAATAGCCTTTCTCTTGAAATTTTTGAAGCCAATGAAATGCAGGTTTGAAAATATGTTAAAAGAGATCTCAAGTGCAGCCGTTGTTCTACCTTTGAGATTTCTCTAATGGTTTTCCAAACACGCAAGAATACAGTTTGATTTGAACTCAGTCAGTAAGAAGCATTTCATTAAGTGTGTTTGTGTTCACTTTGCCTTGACTGTGCGTTTGAGTGGCGGCAACTCACCATGGTTTCAAATGCACAGTAACCACTGTGAAGTGGATATCAATTTTTTTTTATGGGTAATATGCCGTTTTGCAGAATTATTTTGTCATCGACATAATACTAACGATTTTTACTATGATCTGTGAAGGAATTACACGCACTCTAGTAACTGTTATTTGGCTCCCATGCTATTTTGATTTTCGCAAAGTTCATGCCACACAGAAGGTGATGGAATTTTTATTTTTATTTTAGCATGATTTTCATTTTTAATTTGAGTTATTGATAAAGTGAGGGAAGAGAAAACAAATTGACCTGATCCAGTTAACATATGGTGTTCTCTATTTGATCATCACTTAACAACAGTTGATGCCTAGAAACTTTAGCATGATTTGTGATTGCAGCAGTTCAAGAATTCTTCCATCAGGGTCATCTCTTCAGAGCTTTCAATTGCCCTTTGGTTACTCTTATCCCAAAGTTTGATGGAGCTACTTCTATGAAGGATTACCGACCTATTGCAGGCTGTACAACTTTCTACAGGATCATCTCTATATTTCTCACCACAAGGCTGGGTAAAGTTATTGGCAGTATTGTGGGATCAAATCAAGCAGCTTTCATTCCCGTGCAGCAGATTCATAACCATATTCTTTTTGCCCATGAATTACTCAGACCTTACTCTAGGAAGGGTGGCAACCCAAGGTGCATGATCCAACTAGACCTCCAAAAAGCCTATGATATGCTTGATTGGAAGGCTTTGGAATGCATTCTTACAGAAATTGGTTTCCCTGCCCAATTCAACAGATGGATTATGAGGACTGTTACTACAATACTTATAGATTCAATGTGAATGGTTCCTATACTTCTATCATGCAGGCAAAGAGAGGTCTTAGATAGGGTGACCCTCTGTCACCTCTGCTGTTTGTTATCACTATGGAATATCTCAACAGGCTCCTCCTCAAGATGCAAAAAGATCCTGATTTCAACCACCATGCTAAATGCGAAAAGCTCCATCTCACAAACCTAACCTTTTTGCTGATGATGTTCTGCTTTTCTCTAGGGGTGACTACAGGTCTGTTGAATTGTTACTAAGCACTCTCTCTACTTTCTCTAAGTCTACTGGCCTGTCTGTTAACCCTTTGAAATGTAAGATGTTTTTTGGTGGAGTTGATAATGTTACTAGAATGCAAATCACGAGCTTTACCAATTATGAGCAAGGGTCCTTCCCATTTAGGTACTTGGGCATCCCACTGACTTGTAAGCAATTATTGAGCATCCATCATTACACGCCACTTGTGGACAAGATTGTGGAGAAGATTAGGCATTGGAATAGCCATCTTTTAAGCTACGCTGGCAGGACTCAATTTTCGGATCCGTCTCCTTTGCTGTAGCCAACTTTTGGATGCAATGTCTTCCACTTCCAAAAGCTGTGATCTGTAAGATGGACGCGATTTTAAGGTCTTTCCTTTGGACTGGAAAAGCTGATATCAGTAGGAAAAGTCCTGTCTCTTGGAAAACTGTCTGCAGCCCTAAGAAGCTTGGTGGTCTCAATATTATTAATCTAGGTTGCTGGAACAAGGCCACTAGCTGAAGCTTTTGTGGAATATATGTAAGAAGACTGATAACCTTTGGGTTAGATGGGTACACACTTACTATTTAAAAAACTATGACATTATGGATCTTCACACTAAGCCCAGCCACTCACCTTTGTTTAACAATATACTTCATCAACGAGACAACCTGGCCGGTTTGCATACTCAGTGGCAGTTTCTTCTTCATAGCTACAAGTTCACTTCCAAACAGGTTTACTTGAAGATTAGATGTGGAGATCAAGATAAAGTGGCTTGGAGTAGAATTGTGTATGGCAATGTGGCTTGACATCGTGCGGTTATGACTCTTTGGCAAGCCTGCCATGCGAAACTTCCCACCAAAACTCGACTCCATCGATTTGGATTGCTTGATAATACAACTTGCTGCTTCTGCACAGCTGAAGATAATATGAATCATCTTTTCTTTGGTTGTAGCGAGACGCAGAATATTTGGATGAATGTTTTGTTTTGGGTTCAAGTTAGCCATATCCCAAAGAATTGGAATGATGAATTTGTCTGGATTCTTTCTCAGTGCAAAGGGAAAGGGTGGAATGCCCCAATTCTTAGACTCGCCGTAACAGAAACTCTTAATGGTATCAGGAGGTATCGTGATGCAATTTGTTTCGGGAACAATGTAGATAAACTGAATATTGTGAATGATATTATAGACACTATAGTCTATAATAGGGGTGGTATAGTGAGGGACTTAGACCTAACATTGCTAACTTTATGATGTAGTTCTAGTCTCTTTTTTGGCTTTATTTTGCACTTTTGTTGGCTGGATCCCGAGTGATCGCCTCGCTCTTGTATCTGGTTTTTTGAATTAACACACAATTTCTTTGATTAAAAAAAAAATAAGTTTCAACTTTAAGCTGAATGTAATATTGATACTGTTCTACTCACAAGAACAAGATTGGTAGCTAGTGGTGTTTGGTTCTTTTCCCATGCTTAATTGAGCTTGAGCATTCAACATGATTTTGCAATGGTCAAATATGATTGGACTTGGGAGCAAAGATGTTTGGCTGTATGTTGAGAATGCTATTCAACATCCAAAACTGATTCAGCGTGAGAATGTGAGTGAGATTGAAAAAGTTATCTCGAGATTTGTGGAAGTCACAGATAATTTCTCAGCTTTCCTATTCAACAAGTATAGCTTCTTTCATGTGTTTCATTCTCAAACAAAGAGGCCATACTTATTCTCAATTTGAGGTATTTTTCTATTCTTACTTACATCCATGCCTCAACCTTCTGTTCTGTTTCAAATCAATTATGTACAAATAATAAATGAGGTCTTACTTTTTTTGGGTTCTTTTTCATAGTAAAAAAAAATGTTTCTATCAAGTCTATTCCTCGTTTTGAAACTGGTATTCTGACATCTTGAAGTGCTATTAACTATTGAAATTGAAGTGAAAAAAGCTTCCGAATTTCCTGCAGATGCTTAGTCTTTCATGTGAATTATGCAATGTTTTTGGACTTGTGATGGGCACATGCAACTTACTCTTACGTGAAGTTGATAAATGTTTGTTTGGTATGAAAGCAAAAATTAATAGGAGGCAGACATAAAAAGTGTCCTAATGCACAATTCTTAAAAAAAATTAAAAAAATTATTAGATGTGTTAATTTTAATGATAAAACTAATATTATTTAGTAAAATGCTCTTATTAATCATAGTTATAAGAGTAATTGAATAAAGTGAAAGTTAATAAATAAGGGGTATTAGAGTGGAAAAATAATAATAAATGCTTTATAAACATTACACAAGTCATATTCTTATATAATGTGGGACTAAATCAATCCCTTTTTACACCTAACACAAAATGCAAAAAGTGGATAGTAATGAAATTGGAATTTCCAACACTCACCCTCGTGCTTGGGCCCAATGTGAACCTGAAGCGAAGCATGTTGGAGGCTTCAATGAAGGTTAGGGATGCCTTTTGGACCAATTTTCAATAGGCATCTGCAAAAATTGCTCACAGTGAATATGGTAAAAATCTGCAGATTGAATACTGGAATAAGAACAAGCAATTACCCACAAAAACAAGCGGATATGGGCGATAGTATGAGTATTTTAACACTCATTCCGCCTCATATCCGCACAATATATATATATATATATATATATATATATATATATATATATATATATATATATATATATATATATATATATATATATATATATATATATATATATATATATATATATATATATCATTTTATTAAATGCGTCATTATTAAACTTGTATGTATTTTAATATAAATATTTGATTATTTTTTAATTATAACAATATCATCATTGGATTTTTTTTCGTTATAAATTATATATTATCTTTTTTTAAAATGCATGGAAACGGACATGTGTAAATAATTAATAATGTTCTTGCAATGTTATTGGTTTTTTTTTTTCTTTCAAATTTGCAGAAGATGAAACAAGGTCCCATCGATCTCAAAGAAGAAAACAAATTTCAATAACACAAGTTTCCATTTGATAACAATAACATCACAACCAACGACAATTACCGAGAGCAAAATCACTTTCCTGATGAGTGGTCAGTACTTATGCTTGATTTCAGGAATATTGGCCGAAATGTCTTTGAAGGCTGTGGAAAAACTTTTAAACCATGCTAATAAAATTGGCACTTCCATGTAAAGATTATTGTCTGTGCCCCATGTTTGTCTGTTCATTGTCTGTGTTCAGTTCTTTTCATTATGTGGTTACGCGATTTAACTTAATCTTTAGCATTTGAAAATTGTCTATCATGATCAAAATCAAGTTCTCCAAATCTATTTATAGCTTGACTTTGAGGAAGGAAAAAATGAAACCCCAGTCTTAGGATCAATTCTCCATCGAAAGACTTCAAAACATGTTTATTTTAGTAGGAACTCCATTTTTTGTACTTATAGTTGGGTTTACATCCATTGTGGTATGACTACAAGAAAGTATATAAAGAAATGGGTTCCATGCATTTATGCAGAGTTATAGTTTTCAGTTGTCTGATCTGACCAGATTATCAATCATATAGCCAAGATTGCATGCTTTAATAATTTAGTACTACCTCTAAACCTATTTATAAGAAAACATTTTCTTTTTAGATTTATTCAATAATTAATGTATTTGGTCTATATTTTTGTCCAGATACATTGTTTATTCAATGAATCTAATAAACGAACTTTTTTTATATATATAAGATTAGAGTGAGTATCATAATAAAATATCTTGACAGTGTTTCATTAACTTTTATCACATAAAAGACCATCTTTAGTTTATAAGATTCTAAAGATGTTTGTGTACTTGAGAGTTAGAAGAAAACATAAATTTGGATATCTAGAAATTGCAAGAAAAATGATTCAGGTTCTTGCAGTCAATTGAGTGAGAAAGACAGATGAAAGGTGGAAGATAATAAATGCATATATGTAGAGTTTATTGTTAGATACTGTGTACATGTGATATATAATTTGTACCGCAGTAGGATCAACAAAAGTAGGTGCTCCTCTGAATTGGGCACAACACTCTTTGCATTGAAGAAAATGCGCATAATGGTAAAAGGATATCTATAGCTATTTATGTTATCTAATCAATTGGTTGTTCCTAGCCAGTTTGTTTTACCTTTAGAAAAAATAGATTTTTTCTTTAAATAATTTTTATGAAAATGATTTTTAAAATATTACAAATTTTTATAAATTTGTTTATTTTTTAAATCGAAAGATTAATTTTAAATTTTAATTTTAAAATTTAATAACATTTATTATATAAATATATTATTAAAGATCAAAACCTAATCAAAATTACAATTTTTTAAAAATTTAAATTTTAAAAATAATTTTTATAAAAAATTATTTGAAATTATTGATTTTTTTTTTGAAATTTTGACATCTAAAATTTTTTAAACAAAATGATGAAATATCTAAAATAATATTTTTAAAAACAACTATTTAAAATTTTAATTTTATGATGAAATTACTAAAATAATATTTTAAAAATTATTCAATCTAAAATTTCATTTAAAGTTTTTATAAAACATTTTTTCAACAAAAATATCTAATAGTATAAAAATTATTTAAAAAAAAAGAGCCGATGACACAGAAAAAAGTAAACAAAATACTCCCAAGAAAGTATATATTGACATCGAAACCTATTTTGAAATGGTTATTACACCGAAAACAGTTTTGCTCAAAGCTATCCTAACTATTACTTTGCAAATCCACCTTTCAATTGGTACAATAAAATATAAACCAATTTACTTTCAGCATATTTTCAAGAAAAATCAATTTATAAAATCAGTTTGCTAATCAAAATAAAGTTGGACAAATGCGCTCTCAATTTTCAGTCTTCAGCCTACAAAGTAGTCTCCCCAGTTATATGATCTAAAAATATGCAATTCTGGGAGAAAAAAAAAAAACTATTGTACCTATAACTTACCTATCCAAACTTCATCCTTAAAATTTTGATATTTTCACAATTGTCATCTTGATATTTTCACAATTGTCATCGATTTATGATCTCAATTATTTTTTTTCTCTCTAGTTTATAAAAAACTAATAGTTTTCGCCTCACGTTAGATGAATACATTTCATTTGTAAATTATAATCAGCAATCATAGACATAAAATAAACAGTTAACATTTGCAATAACTAATAACAGTTTTATCATCAATAGTTCAGAGTGGAATTTTAGGAATGGAATAGCAAGAGTAAAGAAGTTCCAACACACAATAGATTAAACAGCTCACTGAAGTCTGAAGGCTGTAAAAAAGGTCCTACTTCCATCTTTCTCCAAACCTCACAGCACAGCATAACATGGTGTAGTTCTCCCCTGCAAAGCCCCAAGCATGTTCAGATTTTAGGGGGGCATATTAACCGAATTGAAATGTGCATTTGCGCAATTATACTTGTAGCTATCCAAATATCAGAAACTTTTCCTTTCTGAATATTATAAAAAAAGCTTGTGCATTCTATCAGTCATTGTTTAATTTTCATCTTCTGTTTTTCAAAATTATTCATGATAGACATGAACGATTGAAAGAGTCAAGTTCTAACAAAACCAAATACTTGTTGATGCATTGATTGCGTAACACAGGAGAACCAACATGTCAGGTGCAAGGAAAGCTTGAGTTTGTTTGACAGACTTAAATTATTTGACAAACTTGTAAACTAGTTTGTAATCACTTTTGGTAATGCTTTTAAAAGTATTTTAGATTAAATAATGTATGCAAAAAAAATTACATGAACATATATGTCATTTTATATTTATCAGTTAGTTCACCAACTAATTTAAACCACTTGAATTTTAATCAACTAATTATTCATTTATGAATTTTCAGTTATAAACTACTAGCAATTGGTTATAACTTATAAACTACTTACACTATTGCCATACAGATACTACAGAATAGGGTGCGTACAACTTCACCTAAGTCACTCCCTTTACCCATTCATCGGTCATAAACAAATTGCAGAATAGATTAAAGTATTGAATTACATTACAGTACTCTACTAAGATATTAAATAATTTAAGATCTCATTCTAGATATTGGACGACGTTCAATAAAAACCTAAACTGATATCTTATTTAATTATTTAGTATTGCACCTAACAAGGGTCTAAAGGTTGTTGCATGTGCATATGGATGCAATTGGGTCACTATTTCTTTCTTTTCAAATTACTATTTTAGCAATGGAATATCAATGCAGTACTCATTAATGGGTCAAAGCAGTGCCGAACAAGAGCTTAACTGAAAGTCTGAAACATACCTTTTTCCTATTTTCTCCTGCGTTTAAGGTTCTTCATTTGTTCCACAATATAAGTAATAACTTCTTTCAATGTTGCCTTTCTATTTTCTTTGAAGTTCCATAGCTCCCAAACAGCATATCCACCACTTGCATTGTATTCATTTATTTCTTTCAAGGCTGTTTCAACAGCTGAATATACCTCATCTCCCCATTCCTGCTTGAGATTTCGTATTTTCTCATCTTCCTCATCTACAA
Organism: Lathyrus sativus; assembly: GCA_963859935.3. NCBI lineage: Eukaryota > Viridiplantae > Streptophyta > Magnoliopsida > Fabales > Fabaceae > Lathyrus > Lathyrus sativus. The sequence goes on along the minus strand of OZ012741.1, from coordinate 2,496,690 downwards.
CTGTCTGTGTCAATATAACAGTATTACATGTTAATTATATACTATTTCTCTAATGAGGCATAACAACATCTAAAACAGAGCATGTCTCTATGATGCATACCTTATGTTCATCATTCACTTTAACCACTTTGAAAGGGTGCCAAGCTGTATTCTTCACATTCTCCTGCCACATAGAGCAAAGCTCAACACCCTTTATCCCAGCTTCTTCTTCCGAAAATCGTTTCTTGCATGCATTCACAAAGACCTTCTGGTCAAGGTCTCCCATTCTCTTGGTCCCAATATTAGTTTTAACACCAGTCAGCAGTTCATTTAACCCCTACAACAATAGAAATTAGAAGGAAAAAAAGAAGGGGGGAAACAACTTTAGTCTCTACAATATCTCACTGCAGAACAACAAAATATTAAAATCCTTATTTCCTCAGAAAGGTGAAGATAATCTTCACGCAGGTACTTTATAGCTTAGCATGAAAAAATCTATGCACCTTGTTAGTTGGTTATCTTTAAGAGTAAACATATAGAGGTTTAAAGGATGCAACAAGTGTGAGTAGCATTTCTTTTCACATAGAACTAAATAAAATTGGAAGAAAGTAAATGAGATCATACTTCTATTAACTCTTTACGAGCTTCCTGAAGTTCATCATTGCTTCGGCGCTCCTTGGTCACGAGGGTGTTATTCATGGCCTCCATATCATCCAAATCGTCCATTTTGTCTTTCAATTCAGCTTTCATTTCTTCCATTTTTTTCTTGATAGCTGCATCATCTTGATCTCCAAGATGTTTCATAACTTGCAGTTTTCCTTTTAACTCCTCAATTTCCATTTCTAACTTTTGTTTGGCATCTAGCTGCTTTTCCAATAGAAGGATCTTGTTTAAGGCCTCTTCTTTTTCTCTCTGATAGTTTGGAAATTCACATCAGCAGAAAACATTCACAATGGATGATATAACTTATAAGTGATAAACAGCATAAGCTGCTGTAGTAGAGTTTTTTCATAACAAAGAGAGTCAATAGAAGGAAAACCTTTTGCTCTTCAACAAGCCTGAAGACATTTTCATCAGCTATCTTCTGCTCCTTTGAAGCCGCCATGAGTGATACATTCCTTATGTCTTTCTAGAAGGACAAGGAAGTAATATTAGAAATTTGTAAAAGCACACGCAAAGCTGATGATTTCAAAGTTTTAAGGCCCCTTAAGCATGTAAAGATTACAAAGTGGGATACCAACAAGCAAATCTGGGGTTTCTTATGGATTTTAAAGATGCTTTTTAAATAAAATATTCATGCACAAAGATTTCATATACTATATGAAACTACAAATCTTCAAAACAAAATCTCGACATAAATGAGGTAGTTAAAACTAAAGTCATAAATATAAATTGATAATTCCCACAAGAATCAAAAGCTGTAAATTTGGCAATATAGACTTTGGTCTAATTAGCAGATAGTGGAAGGCTAATAAAAGTTGGGATTCACTTAAATGGAATCAATAGGGTCAAAATAAAGCACTTTTTTATTCCAATCATGAGCAACCAAGGACATTAGTAGGAGACTATAGACAAAGAAAGGTCAATTTGTTTAAAAGGACAGAGGTAGATAAAAGTATGAAATCAGCAATAAAAAATATTTAGATTGGGCATATAGACAAGGAGGAACACCTTGAAAATCCATAAGAGAAACTATTGAGAAAGATCTCGAGATTAACAAATTGGATGGAAACATGGTCTCGGATAGAGCATTATGGTGGGTTTTGATCCATGTAGCCTACCCCACTTAGTAGGATAGGACTTGGTTGTTGTTGTTGTGGGCATATACTATTCACCAAAAAATGTAATATACATTACCTTCTTCTTGTCCTCTTCAAGTTTCTGCCTCTCTTGATCAGTTATAACCTCGCGTTTATTCAGATCTCTGCTCCAGGAGTCAAGCTTCCGCATTTTTTCATCCAATTCATTACTCAACTTTTCTTGTTCTTCCAAGATCCTTCGTACCTCCTCACGAGCTTTACGCTGCATACTCCTCGACTCTTAACAAAAAAACAAAGATATTTCTGTAGCTTTTTAAAATCTATGCAAGTTATTTTCTATTCTTCTATTCCATAGAATGTACAAGAGTAGTAAAACATATCCGGCCAAACCTGAAGCACGTAGTCTTTATATACAATAAGGCAAAACCAGATTCAAAGAGAAATTATACAAACCTTCAACAAAAGCATTGTGAAGCTTGTCTTTCTCCTCCAGCATCCTACTTAAGGACATTGTTTTCTCATTATACTTATACTGCATTTTGTTGAGGTTTTCATTTGTAATATCAATTTCATTAGCCAGGTTTTCCACAATGCTGCTTCTGTTTTCAGATGCTTCTTGTACAATATCTGAAATTGTTCTCAGCCTTCCTTTGTTGCGAAGGTACTCCCCAATTGACCCTCCACCATAAAAATCATCTTCACGTGCAAGCCATCCATAAATGTCTGAACTGGCCTGCAAGTCCATCGGATTCCAATCCCTTTTTCCATGATGTTTAGTTTCCAAGGATTTTTCAAATTCACATGCATTCATGAAACCATGCCAGTCATTGTTGAAGTCTATTACAGCCTGAGCAACACCATCCATCATGAATACATGTACATCCAATGGTTTGTACTTGACAAATTCCTTTAGCCAGTATCCAGAATCATGCAATTCGCTCTTTATGTTAACAATTATGCCTGTCCATGGCCAAACATAATTTTCAGCTTGCTGGACAGGTTGAATGGCAGTTTGGGTCACAGCTGGGGGAGGTACTTGTTCTGCTTCATTAACTAAGTCGGTCTGCAAATACTTTGCCAGAGCAAGATGGTTCGCCTTTTGCATTGCGCTTCTGTTTGCTGAACCTTTGCCTACTCCAGTTGCGTGTTGCAACAAGTCTTTATATTTGAATTCCTGCTTCTTTTTTCCAGAACAATATGGGCACCTTAGAGTGCCATTGAAATTCCGAACTTTGTATTTCCCAGCCTTTAACTGTTCGTAAGGTTTCTCAGAATACTCTTCAATCTCAGACTCACTGATATCTGACTCTTCAGAGCTGTAGTCCATTGAAGCTCTGCATACAATTACAAATGCCAGTTTTGAAATATTAAATTACAATTTAAACTTTCAGCCACATAGGTATTCAACTCAAAACCAAATATCCCTAAACTACATAACCCCTAACATAAAGGGAAAGTAAATATCATAAATAATATGCAAAACACATGATCTAAATAAAACAAAAAAAAATGTTACTGAATTCCTGCATTTTAAAATGTCTAGTTTCCACAATGCAACATTCATTTGTGCTATATTTCAAGTCTCCGAGGTTCAACTTTCTCTCTTAACCCTAATTTCTACCAGCGTTGTCGATGGCGGTCCAAAGCGGAGAGCCAAAATCCCACCACACCGGCTGCTTTGCGGCGCTGTTATAGCGGTTTATGGCGGAAAAATCCGAAATATCCCGCGGCAATCCCAAAACTGCATGTACATCAGTAACGGTCATGGCGCCGCCATCTGATAACACTGATTTCTACTATTATCAGCAATCAAAATCTACATATAATTGATATAGCCCTTGACATAAAGGGAAAATAAATGTCATCATAAATAATATGCATTGTAACAAAAAAAACTACATATAATACATGATCTTAACACATAAAATCAAACTACATATAACACATGATCTTAACAAAAAAAAAATTGTTACTGAATTCAGGCATTTAAAAATGTCTAGTTTCCACAACGCAACATTCATTTACGCTATCTTAAAATGTCTAGTGTCCATGAGGTTCAACCTCCTCTCTAAACCCTAATTTCCAGGGTTAACAGAAACCACATTTGCAAAATCAACTTAATCGAACGCAACAATTGCCTAGCTTAGCTTGAAAAAAAAAATCCTAAATTCTCCAACTACGCATCTCCTAAAACATGCAATTAGACAACGGAACTAAAAAAATTGAAAACAATCACCATATTCAACAAAACACACATAGATTTTCATGATTTTCAACGCAGAAAAATCTCAGCAACAATGTAAGCTCGGAGAAAGATTTTCACTTACAATGATGAAGATTCCGTCACAGAGCGAAACGATCACACTCAAGCACGCAGTGAGAAATGTGAAACTGTGAAAAGTGAAAGTGGAAAATTGAATGACCTGATCCCTAGGGGCTAGGAGGGTGCAGTGATAAATGGTTTTGGGAGTTATCCTCTGTGTTGGCGCTCCACGGTTTTAACTAGCACCTATCTTTTTTTATTGGTTGATGAGAAGATGGTACAATTGTAGGTTAATGATGAGATACAACGGTGTTGACCAGTGGACGTGACTGCATGAGATTATTAGTACTATGGTGAATTGGAGAATTCTTACAAGTTTTGGAAATTGGGACGCTAAAATAGTACAATGACTTTTTTTATTTTTGGTTTGGAATTACATGTTCTATAAATGGGCCGTTATCTCAATTACAAGAATTGGGCTGTAAAATTTGTTAAGGGAAGTGTTACCAACACCCCTTTTTTGCTACTATCAATTCCACTTTTCTCGTTAACAGAAATATCCTTTTCACTTGTTACTTTCATTTCAATCCCATTCATTATTTCTTCTTTAAAATTTATATGTATCTACTTATAATAATTTTAGTAGAATTTGAATTATAAACCTGTATACTTTAGATCTATCATTTACTCTAAGAAGTACATATATATTATGATGTTTACTCTCTAACTTAGTTCTTCTTGCATCTTAGAATCTAGAATGTGAATATGTGTCACACAAATAAATACTATAAAATGTTCCCCGTGAAGATTTAAAGAAAAAGGATCGGACGATTTTTAAATATGGTAACTTTGATGTAATTGGAAACCAAAATCACTCACCTATGTTATTTTAATTATTTATATATTTTCCAATTATATTGAAGTTATCAAAGTGACTATAAAGTCACCCAAACCCAAATCCAATATTTATCCTATTTCAAACAATTAAATTTTGCAGTGCATTTAAAATAAAACATAATTTCCTAAATATGCTACGATTTGATTTTTTTAATAGGCCATATTTTTACAATATTTTAATAAGTTATATAGTTGAATGGGTGAGGAATGTCTTAGACAAGCAGATTTTCGTTCATTCATATGCATACTCTCTCTCTCTCTCTCTCTCTCTCTCTCTCTCTCTCTCTCTCTCTCTCTCTCTCTCTCTCTCTCTCTCTCTCTCTCTCTCATTATTTTGAAGAACAAATGGAAGTTCTGATATCGCCTTGAAAAAGAAATAAGTTACTTTAGTTGATAATTAACAAGAAAAGGAAGAGATGCCTTTAATTAGGGGAAGAGATGACTTTAATTAGGAGAAAAAATCCTTTTTTAAACGACTCTAAAATATGAAGCGTTTTGAATTTATGAAGAGGATCAATTTCCCATAAAACTATCATTGCGGAAGAAAGAGAAAATTTGGTAACAATACGCTCCCACGTTTGTCACGATTGACCACGTCACCAAAGTCGTGTAGAGTGACATGATAAGGCCGAGGAGTATCTCGACCCTCGAAAAAAAATTACTGGGCTTCTTTTGTCCGAACATTTCAATCTTTTAAATTTCATGCTCGGAGGGCTTATGTTCATCCCAAAAATTTGTTTGACCAATCGATGTATAAAATCAGAAGAAGTCTACGATGAAATAGGGATAATTCAGATAAAAGTTGGGTAATATACAAAGCTAGAAGTCATCATGTTGTCGGGTTGTGAGCTCTGATGGATCGAGGTCAGCATCGGTGTAAGGACATCATCTAGAAATGGTCTCAGAAGATGAAGGGTCACAACGACATTGTTATGAAGAAAACATTACAAGCCTTTAAGAAAGGGAGTTAAATGATAAAACAACGACAATTTCTGAGCCATGAATGCAGGAAGGAAGAGGAAAGGATTTTTCATGATTGTTGGAGGGAAGGATGGGCCTATATAAAGGATGTCAGAAAATCATTTAAGGGTGAATCATCTGAGAAAATACACAACAGACACTTAAACTAATTATTTTAGGCTCTCCCTGACTAATAATGGAGAAATCAACATTTTAGTGTTTTTAGCAAGAACAAAACTTAACCTTGGTATTTAAAATAATTTCATTATCTTACTATTTTTTAAAATGTAAATTGCCTTTTTTTTCTTCCATTATTATGTAATTTCTCTTAAATCAAGTCTAGACATTATGATTGAGAATTTTATACAAACTCAAAGGAAGACTTAGTTTTATCATCTTGAAAAGAGGAAAACAACAGGGAGAACCAAAAGATAAATAAAAGGAAGAAATGAGTCTGAGAGGAGTAAGAAATCATCCATTGAGGATTTTAGTATGAAAAAAGAATTTAAGAGGAAAAAAGAGTGAAGGAAGAGAAAGAAAAGACTCATATTCTTCCTCCGCCATATAAAACAAATATTTCATATCTCTAGAGATTTCCTAAAACAAAAGTAGAAGATGAATCTCAAGGTTTATAGAGCATAACATAAATTGTACATAAACATTTCATTCACCGAAGAATTGTTTCAAATGCCATGGTATGACCAATTTTTAAAAGAAATCTTATTAATAAAAGAGAAAGCTAAATGTAAATTAACGGTAGATTTGGTGGAGGAGTATAATTTTATGGTTTAAAATAAATTTATTTTGAGCTTAAGGAACCAATCTATTTTTCATAGTGAGTCTAATATATTTATCTATTTGTGAAAGACTTGAACTGACTGAGTTGAAACTAACTAGAATTTATTTGTAGTTGGTTGATAAATTGGTAAATTATCTTATGAGAATATTATAAGATGTTTATGCAAAAGTAGGAAAATTATTTATACCTATTGACTCTGTGATACTTAAAATGAAGGAGTATTCTTAAATCTCATTTATTTTGAGGAGATATTTTCTTGCCACGAGACGAACACCATAATATATGTCAGGCATGTTTTTAATATAGGCACTAAAAGAATATAATTTTAATACTCATAACATTATAAAAGTATTTTCTTTGAGGATCCTTGTTACATTGTTGTCATGATATATTAGTGTGTGAATGAGTGTCCTTTGTAATCATTCTCTAAAGACCACTCTAAAGCTTGTTTGGTGGGAGATGAAGGTAATGAAAAGAAATTAGAAGAAAATATTAAATTTTTGAATGCAAAATTTCCGATTCCAGATCTAAATTTTGAGGTTATTATGGTGAAAGATTCAATGCATCTTAAAAGAGAGGAACCATAGGTGTTCATCCATGCCTCCAAACATCAAGTATGTATTTCTTGGTAAAAATTCCATATTTCCTATAACTGTGGGTGATGAATTGAATGGAAAAGAAACTCCAAAATTTCTTAATGTCCTTGAAAAGGTATGGAAAAAACATTGGGTCACTATTGAGGATATCAAACAAATCAATCCATCATGTTGCGTGCATATGATACTAATTGAAAGGGACTATAAACTCTCTATTGAGCACCGAAGAAAATTAAATCTTAATAAGAAAGAAGTTGTTAAAAAATAGGTACTTAAGCTCATTTTTATTAGATAGTGGATAATTCATGTTCAAGTGGTACTTAAAAAGTGAGACATCACTATTGTAAATTTTTTTAAAAAATGAATATGTTGCTACTAGGACCATTACGGGGTGGGGGATGTGTATCATTACAAAATGTTATAGAAAGAAACTCATAAAGACCACTTTCCTCTCCTCCTTATTGATAAAATTCTAGAAAGACTGACAAAATGTTCATATTTTTACTTTTTAGATGGTCGTTTTGAATTATTCAAAATTCCAATTAATCTTAGTTACTGTAGGCCAAACCAACTGTTATGGGCCTACGACCTGACCATTTTAGGCCTCGTCCAGCCTGACCTATTTATCATAAAAGGTAAGTTTAACTTTCTAAGAGGCATAGTTAATTAAATATGCCAATTTAGGTTATAAAAAAAAGCATATACAACTTAATAGATTGATATATATATATATATATATATATATATATATATATATATATATATATATATATATATATATATATATATATATATATATATATATATATATATATATATATATATATATATATATATATATATATATATATATATATATATATATATATATATATATATATATATATATATATATATATATATATATATATATATATATATATATATATATATATATATATATATATATATATATATATATATATATATATATATATAATATATTTATCTGCATATATACAAAACCAATTTAGTGTACATTTAAATATAAGATCTTGTTGCTTTTATATACACATCTTTCTATTCATATTTTATAGAAATTTTAGTGAGAGACTTTTGTTTAAAACCTTATATTCTCTCTCAAATATGGAACACGAACACAATAAATAACCAAAGCACATCCTTGATATGAGACTTCAAAATGTCAAGGAGTTTATGAAAAAATACTAATGCTAGAGACTCACATTGAAAGTTTTGTGAAAATCATAGTTAACAAGAGTTTTGTTGGACTTTCAACTAGGGAGCATTGAACATAGTGGGACTTTTTTCTAGAGCAACCTTTGTGAGAGACACACCACATACTCACCCAAAACCTTAAGGTGATAGGTGTATGGGTTCTCTCACTTATAAATGCTAAGTCACCATATTTCTATCCAATGTGGGACTATTATCCACCATACTCACACTTGTTAATATTTAACACTCTCCCTCAAGTGTGAGTCTATCCTAATGCTCTCCCTTAAGCGGAAACTTCCGTGCAACTGCACCCTTGTACCGTCGTTGACATTCTTCAACGAGACACTCAACCCACAACCTATGGGGATACTTTCGGTACAAGTAAGTCGTTCCCTTTATTCGAACCAAAGGCTCATGATACCACTGTTGGACTTTCAACTAGGGAGCATTGAACATAGTGGGACTTTTTTTCTAGAGCAACCTTTGTGAGAGACACACCACATACTCACCCAAAAATTAATCATATGATATCAAATCTAATCATATGATATCAAATCTAATCATATCAAATCACAGTGAATTATATTTAACACACCACCTAATTCATTGTGTCTAAACTGTCTACATTCATCATGGCCCTTAGTCTTCTGAAGGCTTCGACCTGCATTCCCTTCGTCATGATATCTGCAATCTGATTCTCAGTTCTGCAGTGTTCTAACTTCATCTTTCCTTCTGCTACCCGCTCTCGGAGATAATGGAACCTCATTTCGATGTGCTTGCTTCGACCATGAGCTATTGGATTCTTTGCCAAGTTGATAGCTAACATGCTGTCTATCTTCATGGTAATTGCTCCATGGTTCTTCCCTTTGTGCATGTCAAGCAACTTGGATGGTGAACTTGGTCGAAGAAATCACAGGGAAGAACCATGGAGCAATTACCATGAAGATAGACAACATGTCAGCTATCAACTTGGCAAAGAATCCAATAGCTCATGGTCGAAGCAAGCACATCGAAATGAGGTTCCATTATCTCCGAGAGTAGGTAGCAGAAGGGAAGATGAAGTTGGAACACTGCAGAACTGAAAATCAGATTGCAGATATCATGACGAAGGGAGTGCAGGTCGAAGCCTTCAGAAGACTAAGGGCCATGATGAATGTAGACAGTTTAGACACAATGAATTAGGTGGTGTATTAAATATAATTCATTGTGATTTGATATGATTAGATTTGATATCATATGATTAGATTTGATATCATATGATTAATTTGATATGATATGATTAGATATCATATGATTAGATTTGATTTAGAATATTTTGGGCCTTTTATGTTTTGGGCAAGTGTAAACCTAAAACTATAAATAGGGTGCCTTGCTTTGTATTCTACATCACAACAGAACAGATTTCACAGTTGCAGTTAGCAAGTGAAAGTTCAATAAGAAATCCCACAGTTGTGGGTAACACATTCTCTCCAAATACTTCTTCTCTCATTCTTCTCTTTCTTGTTTGTTATTCTTCTTCTCTTTTGTTGTTCTTGATAATTACTTGTTATTACCATCATTATCATATTGTGGGTTTGTTCATCAATCTTGAGATCAAGATTGAAGGGAATTCTTCATAGGGTGTGAGGTGAATTTCCAACAACAACAACAAGCTAATGTATGCAACAGTAAACGTGTAACAATTTCAGCTTTAGTAATAGGATTTATCACCACAACCTTCTTTGTGTGCTTTACCACGTTCTCCTAACATTATTTTCAAGATCAGTTTCTCCACTAATAATTAAGTAGCTTTGACATTTCAAATCATCATCACAAAACAAAACATCCAGACCACCTGTTATATTGCATATAACAATATTACAAGATAAATTGAAAATTGATCAAAACAACAAAATAATGGATACTAATTGATTTGAGGGGGGAGGGATGAAATCATGAAATTGATTTGACAGCACATAGAGAGAACAAAATTGAATAGAATCATTATTAGAATTTTTAACACAAAAATTTCTTTGACAACTTTAGAATTTCTACTTTAATAAAGTCAAAATTTTCAATAAAAATCAAAACTTTTTTCAACAAAATTTTCTTTCAATAAAAATCAAGTATTTCTTCAACACAAAACTTTAGAATCTCTATTTCAATAAAAATCAAAATTTACTTCAACACAAAACTTTAGAATCTTTATTTCAACAAAAATCAAAACTTATTTCAACACAAACTCTATAAAAAATATACCTACAAAGACAAAAAAATAAAAAATTAGAGAGAACTCAAATGAGAGAAAAACAGAAGAAACAACTCACATCCATATTCAGTAACAAAAGAAGTAAAAATTTTGCATACAACAGGAAGAGAAGTAACTTTGGTGATATTCAAGACAACACCAAATTGAACACTACTTTTAAATGCCTCACATAAACAAGAAGGAGCAGTTTTGAGAACAAAGAAAGAGCGAGAGGGAGAAGAGAGAAAGATGGGCGGCGGCTACTGTGACCTATGGTTTCAAATGTGAACATATATTGAATGAATATTGAATATTGAATAAAAATTAAAGGTATAATTAGTTCTCAAGTCCCTTAAATTAATTTAATATTTTACTTTGGTCCCTTAATAAAAAAGGTTACATATTGGTCATCTAAAAGTTGTTCCGCTACACAAAAAGGCTCGTGCCGTTAAATTTTTTTTTAAAAAAACATTAATTTGATGACGTGGCATGACAGGTTGGCAAGCTGAGTCAATATATATATATATATATATATATATATATATATATATATATATATATATATATATATATATATATATATATATATATATATATATATATATATATATATATATATATATATATATATAAAATACAACTTTTACTACCACAATACTCTTCTAGTATTTGATAGGACCATCTAAGCTTCCGGATGAAAACTACCACAACAAAAATGTAAGAAAAGAGACATAAATTATGATTAAAACAAAAAATAAATAAAATTTATATGCATAAAAACAACAATCGCATAAACTTCAACTACTACTAAAATAAATTGAAGAGTCACAACGAGAAAGACAAACTTCAAATTTGATGTTACTTCATCATTGTCAAAATAAATTGGTGGAATACAAAAATAAAAATAAAAATAAAAAGGGAATTGTAGATCTAAATCTCAAACACCCTGCATATCAAGATTGTGATGTTCAAATCAAAAAAACAATTAATAGAGTACAAGAAAAATGAACAAAAATAATGAACAAATTATAGATCTAAACCTCAAATGACAATATTTGTGGGAAGAGAGAAAGAGGGTGAAGAAGGGGCATATTTGGATGGTCTGAAACTTGGAGGAGCATTCCACATCTCTTATCAAAAAAAAAATTACAAATTGTTTTGTTGAGAATGAAAGATTGTGTTTCCGAATGAATGGAAAAAATGGACAATATTGTGGTGAAAGTTGAAAGAATCCAATAAAATAAAATTAATGTTGCAGTATTTCACATGTTTGATAAAAATAATAATAAATTGAAAATAAACAAAACAAAAAGACAGGTAAGATAACATATTGTCAAGTAAACTGTCACACATGCACAATTTAACGTCAAAACAAAAAGACTGGTAAGATAACATATTGTCAAGTAAACTGTCACACATGCACAATTTAACGTTTGTTTCTCAAAATTTAATGGAATGGATCAATTTGACTAACAAAACCGTTTTAAGGGAACACTTGGAATAAATAAACAAATGTCACACTTTCCTCCAAGTACACATTTTTATATTATTTTTCATATATATATATATATATATATATATATATATATATATATATATATATATATATATATATATATATATATATATATATATATATATATATATATATATATATATATATATATATATATATATATATATATATATATATATATATATATATATATATATATATATATATATATATATATATATATATATATAATTGTTTGAAGTAAGGACATAAATTTTAATTCAAAGTCTACATGGAGTTGAGTTGTTTGAAGTAAGCCAAAACACCAACAAAAGGAGCATTGATATACGTAGTTGGCTCTGATTGAGAAACATTATAACGTGAATCTTGAAAAGAATCATCATCTGCAGGTCCTCCAACAATTGCACCTGTTAGTATATTGATATTTGGTTCTTGTGATTGAAAATATTTGTCTCCATCACGACACCCTATATGCTTAGGATACACATCAATTGATGGAATTACTGAACCACGATGATGTATCTTTTGAGGATATTTTTCTCCATATCCTACCATGTATGACATTCCTAATGGGTTCTTTCCTAGTACATAGTCCACCTAAAAAAATACAGAATTTAAACAAATATTCACTAGCAATTAAAAATGTAACTAGTTGATTGATAATTACCTGGGATTTTGCAAGATTAACGAGATCATTTGCTTTGACAACAACGTTACCGCAATTTACTATTTTTTTGTTAGCTTCCATGTAACGTGCGTAAACAATTAATAAAAAAGAATATGATGTTACATGTTGCATATTACTTGGTCCAGATATGAATAGAAGTCCACCTAATCAACAATCAACAGTCAATTTACGTAATTTAAACACATAATTTTACATGTATCATAAATATCATATGAGAATGTCAATTTACGTAATTTAAACACATAATTTTACATGTATCATAAATATCATATGAGAATGTCATTTTTATAGTTACCTTTAGAATATGTGACTGTTTTGTTTGGTGAATTAGGCAACAAATGGCATATAAAGTTGTCTGCATTTGGGATGAAAGGATTTTGATTTGATGGATCATTCATCGTCCACTGTCAAAATTTGAATAATAACATCAGACTTGATAAATGTCAAATAAATAATTGATTCTTACATTAGTAATGAAAAGTGACACTAACCTGAGAAACAAGTACATTAATTCCAGCATCCTTGGAATCCCATCCAAAATCATCTATGGATCTTATGGATTGCATATTTGATTTTACAAAGTTCAAATAACTTTCATCATTAGAAGCCTTATACAACCATGCTGCCCCCCAAACCAACTCGTCCTAAATTTGATCGCAAACAAAATAATATTTATCAAGGCATAAACATCAGCCGTACACCACAATGTTAAATTATTAATTAATAAAATAAATTAACGATCACACTGCATGACTCTGGTCGGACTATATGACTCATGAACCGATGAATATAATTTTTATTTTTAAAATATAATAACATATTTTTCATACTTCAAAATTAAAAGGGATGAATAGTTAAGTTTTAATCTTATATATTTAATGGTGACTCATGAGTAAAATGATATGGATTTTAAAACTATACTACAACATCAATTTTTTTTTTTGCAATCTAAGTTGTATTGTTGATTCAATACTTTATAATATTTTTCTACACAAAAATGAAGAGAATTATAAGATCATGAAATCATACCATGTAGCCATTGATATCACAGTAGAAGGGACATGCTCCATCACCTATGGAATCATTATAAGATCCACGATAATTGTTTGCAAAATCAAACACCTATATTTCATATAGAGATATATAAATTAGTAACAAAGGTATTTAGAAAATTACAATATAAAAAAAAATGATACCTAACATGAGTTAATAAGATATAAAAACCAATTTATTTTTATATGTTTCTAGCAAACTCTTTTCATATTTAATTCTTTTTAATATTGACTTCAACACTTTTTTACCTATATTATTTCTTTTTACCTAAACTAACTATAACAAATTCAAATTAAATAAATATATAATACCGATTTAGCTCTGTCAAGAAGAATTCTAGAATACGAACAATCAATTTTGTTTAATGCAATAGACGATGCTGCAAGGGCTGCAGCAATCTCAGCCGAAACTTCTGAACCAGATCTTTCTCGAGAAACAAAATATGTTTTTCTAGAAGTATCCATGTCTTCCGGTCTTTCCCAACAGCCGTGGTCGCTATTGGGATCTCCAATTTGGGCTATTAGAATATTTGGGGATTGTGTTGCTTTTAGGAAATAATCAGTTCCCCAACGGATTGCTTCTATTGCATGTTGCAAATCTGGACCCATAAAATCTCCAAATTCTACAACACTCCAAGCTAATATAGTTGTTGTAAATGCCATAGGAAAATGAAACTTTACATTATCACCAGCATCATAGTATCCACCAATCATATCCATCTGTTTTTGAAATTACAAAGTTTCACAAATGAATACAAAAACAATATATTTTTTATCATATCTTGATAAATTATATCCAATATATAAAATAAAAAATTACATAAATCATCATAATTTTGTTGGCTATTCAAGTGAATGAAACCATGAAAATTAAAATAGAGTACCCATATTTATCCACACATATTACTTACACGAATATCAAATCCATCACTAAGACCAGAGTCTTTTCTCCATGTGATACGTTGAGAAGGTGGCAAAGGTCCTGACCTTTGGCCTTCAAAAAACAAAATACTTTTTGTTAATGCATCACTATAGTTAAGTGAAGATGATTTTACCATTGTAGCTATCATCATTGTCACTAACAAACACAATTTTGACAATATTTCTACTTTGTTTCCTCTCATGTTTTATGTATCTTCTTATTTTCAGATGTGATTTTTGAGTATTCACCAATCAATAATATATATAGGGCTCATTTGTTATAGATTAAAAAATAGTCTTTTTTTTTTCGATTTTTTTTTAAAAAGTTGTTAATCACTTTTTATTTATTTATTTATTAATTTTTTTTACATTAATACATAATTATGAGTAAATGATATTTCAAATGAGGTTAAAGGAGATACACTGATAGTGTAAAAAAGTTTTACATTGTCATCCAATAAAATATATAATTTTGTCATGTCATATAAATTTTTAAAAATTATCGTATGATTTGGCGGAATTCGTAGTCGTGATTGTTTGACAGTGTAAATTTTTTTTACACAGTCAGTACATCATCTATTTTCTCATTCCAAATATTGAAATCTAGACCAACAATTTACATCCATTTAATTCAACTTAATAGTTGAGTTACCCCTCACTCCTATAATAATTTTTTTATTAAATTAACATTATTTTAACATAAGTATTAATTATTAGAGATTAAAATACAGTCAAAAATTACACAATTTTAAAAAAAGATATAACTTTTTCTAATGTACAATACAATGTTTATAATAAATAGTAATTAACATATTATGATTTTTTATTTTTATTTTTATTTTTGTAAAAGTTATATTGAATTTCAAATAAAACTAATATAGTTATCTTATAAATGAGTTGTATTTCAAACTACACTTTTAAATTATTTTTTTGTCTAAAATAAAATAAAAATAATAAGTGATGTATCATAATTAAAATAATATTCACAAATGATAATTTAACGCCCGAGACTGTATTCGGTATTATTGACTGATCTCACAAATCAACACGAATCTTTTTAGCATGCTTTGTTCTCATTCATACGTTTTCTTATAAACTTTTCAGAAAATCACCCATTCTAATATTAGTCAAAATCAAGCACGTTTAATTATAGAGTTTTTACTTTTTAAAATGAATAAAAATGTCTAAATATTTTTTAAGAAATGTGTCAAAATCTAAAAGAAAAATATTATTATGATATTAGTTTTTTACTAGATAATTTCTTAATTAGAAAAGCACAATTTAAAAGATATCGAGAATATTTAAAGGGTTATTCAAACACTTGAATACTTTATGTTTTCATAAAGAGGATGAGAAAATGATAAAGGGGATATAGACAAATTTAAATTTTAGTCACTAATTCGATTATATTTTAAATTTGAATGTTTTTTATGAATTTATTAAAAAAATTAAATCAAAGATTTAATTTTTTACCTTTACAAGATTTTAATTTTTTATTTTCTAGATTTGATTTTGTACGGTAAATATGAAGATGATGAAACATAAATAAAATAATTTTAAAAAATAAATTATTAATTATTAATCAGTAAAAAAATATTAAAAGACAAATTAAATTATGCAATAGACGCGCCACAAAGGTTCAAAATTAAAGAATTTTCCTATTAAGTCGAAATCTTTTTTATTTTTTTATTAATGGATAAAAAAAATTCACTTATATAAAGACATAATTGTTATCAAAACAAAATTATAAAGCCTAAACTTAACATATAGACTTAGTTTGAGCAATGATCTTTTCTAAAGTCTTACATGACCTTGTTATTTTATTTAAAAACATATATCATAGAAATGGATTTAAAGAAATATTCAAACATATATTTAAATAGACTAAAAAGTTAATATATTAATGAGATTAAATATTATTTTAATATTTAACATAATGTTTTTGTAAATCTTAATGTATAATACTATATTTCAATTATAATTTATAATAATAAATTAAAATATGTTAATAAACTTAAATTATTGAAAAGTTAGAAAATTTCTAAATTAATTTAAAGTTCAAAAATTTAGTATAGAAATAATAGTTATACACAAATATTTTCATGTTTATTTGATAAGTTAGGGTAAGTATACTCTTTTTTTTAATATTTTTTTTATAACAATCTTGCCTTTTTAGTTAAATAGGACTTTTAGAAAAATTAAAGCCCTTTATATTTAATTAAAAAATATGGCTGGTAAGGCTAAAGTCTCACTTATCTTAGTGAATGAGGATCAAATATGACACTTTGTAATTAGCTAAAAAAATTATTATGTTATGTATTCTTCCTATTCCTATATATATGACTTATTAAGCATACATGAACAAGTCCTAAAAACACCTTTTCCAACTAGAAGGGTAAAGTAAGACCGTTAAATGACAAAATGAATTAGATGCTGACATATGTCGGCCTAGACGGTCATGATTAGAGTTGGAGAATGAGAGTCATCACAAACCCTAATAATGCCCTTACATAAAGGTTTATAGTTGTAACACTAATGCACACAATCTTAAAAACATATCAACATTATCCTTTGTCTTATTCATTCATTGACTTAGGTGTTAAAGTATTCTGTATGTACCACCCAATCACTCTTCCAAACCAAGAAGGATCTCTCAAGGAGGAACCATTATTGAAATTTGACATCTTATCATATTCTAACCCATTGTTCGAATGTTTTGGTCTAGGCAAGATCAATGATGTCATTTGTGAGAATCATTGCATATAACATTCTCTCCCTTTTCAAGATGATATGACACTTTCTGGTGGCTCGAATGATCTAGGAAGTAAGAAATCAAAAACCTCCACGAAAGGGGATACATCATTAGTTCCACATCCAAGTGTCTACCTCCAATCAAGTGGACAATTGACCAGTATGAGTACATATCTACCAAAGAAGAAAATGAAGAACCGCTTCCCATCACAAGGGACTACCTGATGTTAAACAAAGAAAATAACCCTCTTCAAAGTCTCATCATTGACAATTTCTACACACCCTAGAGATATGTTGTCTCCTTTCACGACGGGGAAACTCCTCAATGGAACACACACCAATGAAATGCCCCAACTTTCTTTCTACGACGAAGACCCATTATTATCAGAGTGGCAAGGGTTGGTTGTGATGTTCAACTTATATTTGTTGATTAGGGGAGTTCCGGTGGCATTATGTATATTGAGACATACTAGAAGCTAAGCTTGCATCACATCCTACAATTATATTAGGAAGGAAATCTATAAGGTTTTTACGGGACGATCACAAGACCCCTAGATACATGGAAATCCCAATAGCATTTAGAACTGGTTACAAGATGAGAATAATCATGATAACATTCTTGATTATATAGTGTGATTCCATTTACAAATTGACCGTCTCGACTATTTTAGTGTGATTTTAGGAGAACAGTCGAGGTTTTAGTCGAGGTGGTTTCTACACCACAATTCCACCACTCAAATTCTTTATTTTAGTGTGGTTTTATATAGTGTGATTCCTTAAGGGTGGTTTCCTCGACTATTCACCTAAAATAAAATTCCACACTCTAGAAGGCCAAATTATGGTGTGTGTGAAATTGATTTAGTGTCATTTCAATCCTGTTTTCTATGATATCCCAGCTTATCGATATCAGCTCAATCGTTAAGTGGTGGAATTGTGAAACAAAGTGTAAAATAGTCATTTTACCTTAAGGGACATTTTGATCATTTCTCAGTGTTCTCCTATGATACATTAAGCCAAATGATGACTTAATTATTGTTGAGATAATAGTTAAGCCAATAATCAACTTATTAGAACAAATGATATGATGGGAATTTCATTTATTAAGTGAATTGGGTATTATGATATTTTGGTAAGGAAATAGTATGTGTGTATATGGGAGACTTAAGAGCTAAAATTCTGAATTTTCCTCCTTCTCTCAAAAGGTAGGTTTGTGTGATAAAGAAAGAATGAGGAAGAGGGAGCTCATTTCCAAGGTGAAATCAAGTCAAGTATCTCTAACTAATCTTCTTCAATTCTTGTCTTAATCTCTCTCTAATCTACATATTATTCATGTAACAGAAACGTTGACCTTTGATGGGGAAGCTTCACCATTAATTACAATTGGTAGGAGAAATGGGTAAGCTCAAGAATTTAAAAGGAGAATCAAGTAGGATTTAGAGATGTGAATGCATGTGGCTAAGAGAAGAGTAGTGAGAGATTCAATGATTTAGATCGATAATCCACTGAGATTAGTATCTCATCCCACATTTTTTCAATATTTTTTAGATAAGAAGGTGCTTGGGTTGAAATCACAAATGAAGTCTCATGTCAAGAACCCAATGGAGCATATTTCCATTGTGGTGAAGATTTTGTTTCCCGTTAGAAGATGTATTAGTAAGACTTGTTGGTATTGTGAAAATTTTATCTGGTCCAATTCCATACGTGTACATTGATGTATCCAATACCATAAATTAATATTGTAATAATTATTCTAGACATGTAGTTACAGTGTTACATTTTCTATCCTTTCTAACAAAGAAAACAAATATGGAAGAAATGCCATACTAGGATGAAAGGGAACTAAAGTTGGATTCCCAACTGGAAGAATAATTTCCAAGTGAAACATGGGGAGACGATAATATGATGGAGCTGAAGTCACAAAAGAAGATGGATAAGGCCCAACAAGTCAGAGGTTTCACCACCATCTACATAAGAGGAGATCCAGGGAAATCCATCACAATAGAGGTCAATTTACTCGAACCTACACACGAAGAGTCGATGGGATGTTTTCAAAAGATCCATGATCTATTTACATGGTTATAAAAGGAAATGTTGGTTTTCAATTCAGAGGTAGAATTCCATATCTTGGCCCTCAGAGACAACTTACCTTATATGTTTCAACGCATGCCAAAATAGTCTCCAAAAAGGCTGAAGCCACAAAGAAAGTCATATAAAAACTCCTAAAGGGTTGATTCATAACCAAGGAAAGATAAAAAAATTACTCACCAATGTAGCATTAGTGAGGAAAGCAAATAAGAAGTGCCACATGTATGTCGATTATTCAAATCTAAGTAGGGCATGCTCGAAATACTCATACCCACTTTCCAACATTGATAAGCTCCTTGAAAACTCACATGGATTTAAACATTCATACTTTTAGAATGCATACTCTTGGTATAACCAGATACTGATGGGCCTCTTGACTGTAGAAATATGACTTTCATGACAAAAGAAGGAAATTTTTTCTATAAGGTCATGCCTTTTGGCCTCAAGAATTTGAGCAACGTACAAACAGATGATGAAAATGGTCTTTAGAAACCAGATAAAGGATATGTTAGAGGTCCATATGAATGGCATGTTGTCAAATCTAAAGAACAAAAAGAGTTCATGGCCCACCTGGAATCCATATCTGAGGAAGTGAGAAAATACAAGATGTAACTGAACCCCAAGAAATGCACGTTATCTCGGTTTAATTCCAGATCATCACATCATGCATTTCCATTTTATAAACTCAAGAAAATAATAAAAGTTTGAGTTGAATCTTGAGTACGACACGAAATTCACAAAACTTAAAGATGTTGGGTGAGAATATGGAGATGAGAAGGTCTCGGGGGGGGGGGGGGGGTTGAATGTACTTGTCCCTTTTTTAAACCAATTTCAAAAAACATTTTCTTTTACAAAATAAGAGTTAAAAGAGGGAAAGAATATTGTAATAAGTGAAAGCAAAAATGAATTGGATGGATTGAAAAAATGTTTCCTTATTATCAAAATAACAATTATTTAGTCAATGTCATAAATAACTAGAAAAATTGAAGTTGCTTTAACAAGCAATTTAAATCCAACAATCTTAACTTAATAAGTGAATGTTCAATGAATTAAATGCATCTCAAACATACATTTATATGATTGAACACTATATGCAATATCTAATTCTAGATGAAATTCTAATGGTAAAAAAATACCTAACACACCTGATAATATGAAGAAAATTAAAAGAGATAGAGAAAGAAAAGTGTACACCGAATATATAGTGGTTCAAAAGTTTATCCTCACTATGCCTACTCCACTCTTCAATGATTTCCACCATAAAAAATGGTAACGTCTTCCAATATTTTTAAAGTTAAAGATACAAGTGATACAAGTATTTTGGTACAATGAACTAATATCAACCCAAACGCTAAAAACCAAATGCTTTAGTCAACATATATCTAAAACAATAATCCATTATGTTGATACAGGTTACTCAACTGATAATACATAGTATCTTCAATGATCTTGATCCAACAAACTTGATAGACACAATAATCCTGCTCCAAGCTTCAATTCTGCAGCACCCTTTACTTGGATGTGACAAATAGTTGTTTGAGCGATTGTTCTAACAATGAATGTTTGGACAACTTCTAACTTTTTTCTACGAAAATATTTATTTAGATCCACCAAAGTCTTCCTTGGATTATGAAGAAAACTCATATCTTCCTTGATAAGTTCCAATTAACTATGTGAATAACAAACGGTTCTTTCTCCTAATACAAACAACAAAAATTCACACAAAATATTAGATTTCCTAATGTACTTTAATTTACCCTCACGCTGAATCTTTAGAGATGAGAACCACAAAAATAAGTGCTTGGTATATGGTTGAAGATGATGAATAGTATGTAAAGGATCTCACAAAACATATCTACAAACTTCTCACAATCTCAACACTCTTGGATGTTTTTCACAAGGTTGAATCATGTAGACAATGTGTTTTTGAATAAGGACACTTTCATGGTTTCACTCAAGGTTCTTAATAAAGAAATATTTGATTCTTGATGAATATTCTGGGTTTTCAATCATAAATATTCAATGGCTTATCAAAATAATTTCTCTTTACTTGACATTACTTAATGTTTCATGATTACAAATGAAATCACTTGTGATCATCATAATTTCATAAATTGACATCACTAACATCACTCGTAAAAGAGACAAGAAAAAAAATATTAAATAGGTGCTAGAGATAAGACATAAAAGGAAGGAAAAATACAATGTGATTCGAGTCAAACCACGAGTTTGTGATTTGAATCAAAGAAATAATGATTTAAATCAAAGGTAGTAAAGTGAAGATTTTGTTTTTTTTTTGTAATTTGAATCATGTTTGGGTGTGTGATTCAAGTAAAAAAAATTGATTCGAATCACACTCAATTTTGAAGAAAGTTGGAGTTCCATAATTAGAATTAATGTTTTGTGACTCGGAATAAAAGTATTGTCATTTGAATCATATAATTCCATTATTCAGATCAGGCTGAAAAGGGAAAATTCTTCACTTCCAAGTAGGTGTTTGATTTGACTCACACCTCGTTTGATTTGAATCAAGCCTTACAAAAACCTCAATTTAAGACTTATAACTTGTGATTCGAAATTCACCCAATATTTTGACTTGTATCAAATTGTAAATGATTAAAAACACATCCTTATGGGTCCAATTTCAATATATTAAATGTAGAAGAGTCTCAAAGTACATGTCTAACCAATGAAGTGATAAAATTATAATCAAATTATAAATATGCGATAAATCAAATCACACACACACACACACATAGATAAAAATGGACAGAACATCAAAATAAACAATACCAACTACAATATAATTTCAAAAGAAGGATTGTCTCAGCCTCCTATCCTTGTCTGCCCAAAAGAAGGCAAACCTCGTTTCATCTAACTCTTTGTTTCTCCCAAAGTTGCAAGATCTATCTTGGTAAGAGAAAACGACTCCTTGTAAGATTCAATTTATTTAGTTGAGAAGTTTTTGCAAGGCCCATAAGTTTTTTACTAGAAACTATAGAGAAATTCCTTGACACTTGTAACAACGACCAAGAAACCGAGTTATTATTTTCCCGCCCATGCTATAGTGGTAAACACCTACTATCCTATTAGAAAATACTCCACAAACCATATCTAGCAGGAAGAATGATGAAGTGTGATGTAGAATTATCATAGTTTAATACCTTATACAAATCGACAAAGGTACTCAAAGTTCAAGTATTCACAAACTTTGTGTCTGAGACCACCACTAAGGAACCAAAATTTTCAATAAAATAGACCTTGTTCATAGATGGATCATCTAACAAAAAATGAAGTGGCAATGAGATCCTTCTACAAAAGGCATGACCTATAACTAGAGGTTTTTATAAGGTTTGAATTCTCCACCTTGAACAAAAAGGAAGAGTATGAGGAATGATTGATTGGGTTATTATTAGCTTATGAAATAAGGGAAAAGATAGTAATAGTCAAGTCAGATTCGAAGATAGCCACATCATAGGTCCGAGTCAAATACCAGACCAAAAACAACATCGAACACAATGAGAAAATGGTCAAGCAAACCTCTTATCAAAATTGGTAAGCTCTAAGGCACGAGACCACCACAAGATAATCATACATGAAACATTATCAAACCCAAGTATAAATGAATAAATTAATGTAATAGAAGAGGAAAAATCTCCTATAAGCTGGATGACCCCTATTAAAAAGTACATAACAAATATAGAGCTCCTGAAGGATCAAAAGGAAGCAGAAAAGGTCAAGATAAGGTCTTGCTTGTATTTATTAGTGGACGATTAATTTTATAGGAGATGCATCAATAATCCCCTAATAAGTTTTTTTAACGAAATTGACATGAAAATAAGTATTGGAAGAAATTCACAAAGCATAACTAGGGTAACACCTAGAAGGATACACCTTAGCAAAGAAGACCCTTAGGGTTGGTTAAATTTGGGCGACCATGAGGGAATACACCAGATCACATATACATAAATGCTTATCTTCTATAATTTATCTTGACCTAGTCTATTGGGTCTTTGAAGATTGTTGCACCCCAAAATTTGCCCTCTTGTTTCTAACCTTAAATGGCTTATGTTTCACACTCATGTGCATCATCCACTAGGTCATAACACTCATAATCATGCATTTCATTGAGTTCTCAAGGCTTAGGATAAAGGATCTTCTTGTGATTTTAATTTTCCCTATCTTCAAAGGTGATTTATTTGGTTGTGGCATTCATCAAGTTATTTAAGGCTTCTCAAGAAGCATCAAGCTAGGGTTTCATCATGGTTTCAATTGAGTTTTGTTTTAAACAAGGGTTTGGTTGGTTCCCTATAAATCAAGCTTATGCTATCCATTCATCGCAAGTGATTAGGGTTTCATAATCTCATTGGTTTAAGACGGATTACAAGTTTCTTTCACAAATTGCTAAAGATTAGGGTTTTGGTCAAAGGAAACTTGAGGTTGACTTTTTTGACCAAAAACTTGATTCCATGGTTTGAGATATGATTCAATGTTCCCTTATACATCTTATTGGCCTTTTCAAGATGATTCAAATTGATTCAAGATGATATTTGAAGTGGATTGATTCATTTGTAAAAAGTCAACAAAGTGCTCAAAGTCAAAGTTTGACTTTTAGGGTTTTTGGTCAACATTGAACATTTCAAGTCAAATTTCAAGTGGTTGAAGAATTTGGATGATTTTCATCAAGGGAAGTCATTAAAATCAAGAGAAATGAGGGAAAATGTAAAATTAGTGAAGTTGAAATATTTTCTAAGTGTCAAAATTCATGTTCATGTGGTCAACTTTCCAAGGTTATGGTGAGTGATTCAAGAATCCAATGCTGGCACTTAAGGGATGCATTTGAAGCTTGCATTTGATACTACATGATTATGGAACATTTGAGTTCAAAAAAAATTTCTAAGTGGAATAAAATTGGAGCTAAAATGGAGGTTTCAACTTGTGCAAAATGACTAAAACACTTATAATTTCTTTCTAAGTTTCAGGCAGTTGTGAAGTCATGACTTGGCCTCAAGTTATCTTAGCCAACAAGTATTTTCTCAAGATTGTTCCAACATCAAAGTTGCTCTATACCATGATATCTTTCCAATGGTACCAAGTTTGTAGCATGGGAACCAACACACATCAAGTTAAACCATTCTAAAGTAGTCATGTTGAGTTTGTAAATTGTCATGTTGGTACAAGATCAAACCTTCCCAAAACCAGTCCAAAATCTTGTGCACGTTTCAGGCCTTGTGCCACTTCATTTCCCTTTGGTCCCCACTTGATTATGCATCACAAAACGTTTCCCAAAATCCCTAAACATGCACCTGCACATAGGGAGATATTTCTACAACTTTTTGCCAAAAGAGGAAATTGCAAATTGTACATTGTTTTCTCATCAAGTTTGTACCATTTCTAGCTCATTCTCACACGAATAACAAACTTATCCAACCCTAAAATTGAAGCTCAAACCAAGTTTTAAGATCACTCATCCCACCCTAATTCCAAACCTGCTTCCCATGTGCATTTTTCACTCAAAACAAACTCCAAACCAAGTTGCAACCAACTATGAACCTTTGCTTCATTACAAAACTTTTTCCTACCCTAAAATCAACTCACTACTTAAGCCATTTCATTCTAAACCTGAAGGGCACAAAATTTCAAATTTGAAAATCACCAATAATTCTCTCAACTTTCCATTTTCGAATTCTTCATTTCTCTCAAGTTTCCTTCAAACTCTTGCTTCAATCATCATCCATACATCATGCTAAAGCTATTGTATGCAAATTGAAGAATTTGTATTCATCATTTCTCACAGTTTAATTTCATTTTTCTTCATCAATTACTTGAATTTGGTTGGAGAGTTATAGCCAGATTCAAAGCAAAGCATGCCCCCCTCTATAATCCTCAATGTCATACCCCAACATTTGACCCCTAAATTCCATTACCATTCTAGGAGCATCACACATTTTTTCCTAACACTAACTTTGTTTCAAGCTTGTTGTTGTTGAAGTTCATCTAAATTAGGGTTTTGCACCCGTGGAATCAAGAGGATTATTGCTTGATCAGTCAATGTTTTGGATTAGTCATTATCAAATTAAGTTTCCATACATTCAAGAAGCTCATATTCAACAATAATAAAGGGTTAATTGATCTCACTACAAGTCAATTGAAGCCTAATTTCATCTAGCCCCAAATTAGGGTTTTGTCAAGAAAAGTCAACTATGCCTTTGACTTTTAATCTAAGCATGATCCTAAGCCTTGGGAAATGATTCAAAATGTTCACATACACATTGAAGCCTACTTATGATGTTTGATAAGTCTCAAGATGCAATTTCATTGAAGATCACACAATTGAATTCATCTGATAAAGTCAACTCTTTGACTTTTAGGATTTTTGGTTCAAATTGGAGCATCCAAGAAAATTTCATCAAGATATTTTAAATCCATGGGTTTGATTTAGAAAAAAAATCAAGATTTGAGAGGTTTCTTGCAAAAGAAGAAAACTTAGGCAACTTGAAAATTTTACAAGTGTGGAAAAAACCCTAGTTTTGGTGTCAACTTTGGAAGGCCATAAGTTTTAATACACACATCCATT
Organism: Lathyrus sativus; assembly: GCA_963859935.3. Lineage (NCBI taxonomy): Eukaryota > Viridiplantae > Streptophyta > Magnoliopsida > Fabales > Fabaceae > Lathyrus > Lathyrus sativus. Next base: position 2,470,404 of record OZ012741.1, on the reverse strand, counting down.
TTGTGAGCTCCAAATATTAATTTGAAGATCTCCTCATGTACTACAAAAGTGTCCTGACCTATAAGCAAAAGATGCTTATATTTTGAGCTATGAAGCTTCAAAGTTTGGAAAAATCTTTGAACACTTAGAAAATTTTCAAGACAACCTTGTTACTTCAATTTTCAGCCAACTTCAAGTCTAGTTTTTACCATGATCTCTTGAGATTCAAGAAATTATCAAAACATGAAAGTTGTAGGGCATGTTTAGGGCTTTCCAAAAAGTAAAAGAACTCCTTCATAGAATTTGTGAGCTAGGAGTTTCAAAGAAAAGAAGTTGAGGTCCAAGAACTTGAAATTCAAGATTTCAACTTGACATGACATGATGCAAAACCAATCTTTTTGTTGCAAATATTGGTGTTTTGAGTTGTCTAATTTCAAGATCTCTTTTGATCATAGTATTACACAAAATTGCAAGAGATTACACAAGGTTTTAAGGCATAAACCAAGAGGTTATTCCATTTATGGCGTAAAGGGAACACTTCCATTTTGGTAAAGCATGGCCTTTCCACAAATTCAACATAAAGCCACTCCCTCAGCCTCCCAAGTACAAGTCATCTGCAGAAGCATGCTCAAAGTTCAACCACCTTGTACTTGCTTCCTTGAACCACACAAGAACTATCATCACAAGCTCTTTGGAATCCAAATGGATAATTGGCAAGAAGTTGGATTCTAACCACACTTCAAACTCTCCACTCTCTCTATAAATACCAAGTCAATCTTCAGTTCAAACAACAAGAAAAAACCTCATAAACCACACCAAAACACTTGTGTATTTGTGTAGCAAAGTGTTCTTTCAAAACACCCTAGTTTTTGCAAAACCTCTGGTCAGAATTATTTCCTTCGTGCATTCTGTAAACCAATACCACAAACCTTCTCTAAACACCTCATAGACTTGGTTCCAACCATTAAACAGGTTCTGAAACACCTAAAACATCATCTACCATTTCCATCCTTCATTCTGCAAGACACTATGAGTTTTGTTCTTGAAGCTGCTTCCAATCCATTTGAGCATTCAAGTCATCTCTCTAACGATTAACAAAGCCAAGGAGGTTGTAATTTCCTTTCTGTAAGAGCATTTGAAGAAGCCTTGAACTGTCTCTAAGAGGTAAGCTTCTTTCTCCTTGAACTTCATGATTCATGCACCATTAATGATTCATTTATGAAGCAAACATGTAGATATTATCATGTGCTAGATGTTTCAACTACTATTTGTTTTGTATGAGCTGCACATGTAATGTTTTGAAATATGATATTTTTGTTGTTTTGCACTGTTGTTGGTTTCACTGGGTGCTATGCTGTTAGAGTTAGGTTAAAAAAGCATCATATTTGGACTTTCCTTGAAAAATGCTTCAACTTTGGTTTTAATTTAATTTGATTTGGTTGAGATTTGAGAGAGTTAGAGGAAGAAGAAAATATGGCCATGAATGATGTTCTAGGGCACGAGCGAGCGAGAGAGAGAAAGCTGAGGAAGACGAAGCTGAGGTGGAGATGACTGGGCATGCCATTAACACAAACACAATCACCAAATAAGAGGCTCCTGTAGAGTACTACAGCTACTTAGGGTCCTAATACCTTCCCTTAGTATAACCAACTCCCGAACCCCCGATCTCTTAGCTTCGTTGTTATGTAGCGCACTTAGGATTTTCGTCGATCTTTACCCTTTCCTTTGGATAAATCAAAGCTCGGTGGTGAATATTTAAATATTTGCGATTCAAGTTAATTAATAGCTTGATATCTGATTCTCACTGCATCACTCAAGCATTAGTGAAGCTCAACACATCATTTTCTATTCAAATTTTTGGCTGATAAGAAGCATCAGAAAATCTATGATAGGTAAGATATTGAGCTTCTCGTTCTTCATCATTTAAGCCCCATTTCATTTGAATCTTGTTACGAAATTACTTCTGGTGTGATGTTGTGCTGAAGCTCTATGGTAATAGGCATTGATTGGTCTTATCTATGATTTAATTTCATTTTGAAATTTCTAGGGTTTGTCTTTGTTTTGTAGATTGTTTGAGCTTGGCTTAAATTTAGTAAAAAATATTATCATTTTTGGATTCAACATGATATTCTGATTAAAATGACGTAGCTAATTTCCATTTCTGGAGAAATCACCACCGTCGCCGCCGCCTTGTGGCGATCGGCGTGGTGGTGAGACTGAGTGAAGAAGATGATGATGTGGCATGCTGACGCCATATTTTGAATTTGAATGAATTGAGGTGGGCGCGTGTGACTGGTCCACCTCATCTAATTATGTTGACTATGTTTTTTTTTTGCATTATTCAAAATTGTTTTGAGTTGATTGAGCCTGCACATTGTTTTGTGTAACACCCCAATTTTTAGTAATTATTTATTAATTAAATTAATTGATTAATTATGTGATTTTAGGCCTAATTGAATTAACTAATTTATGTGATTTATTTGATATAATTGAATTAGTTGATTTATTGAATTTATATAAATTATTTGATTTATTTGAGTTGTTTGGATTAATTGAATTATTGGACATATTCGAAATAATTGATTTAATTTTATTATTTAACTTATATGATATATTCTAATTTGTAGAATAATATAGAATTGTTAGATTAATTGATTGGGCCTATTTGGGAGTGTGAATAGACATGAGTTATTAAGCCCATTGGAATTACTAGGTTAATTAAAATTGTGAGAATTATAAAAAATAAGAGAATGAGATAAAAGAGAATAGAAAGAAAGAAAAGATAGAAAGGAGAAAAGAGGCAAAGAGAGGAGGGGAGAAGAAGAGGAGGAAACTCAAGAGAAAGAGCAAAAGTTCAAAAAATCAAGGTAAGGGTGGGTTTTTGCATAGTTATTGGGATTATTTGATAATGATTAGTAGGTATAAATATGTTTAGGATAAAACCCTAAATTTTCTATGAAATTGAAAATTGTTAGGTTTTTATTTTAATCTTTGAAATGTGTTAATCTTAGTGTGTTTGAAATTGATATTTGGTATAGTATAGAGATCCGTTGAATATTTAGAGTACCTATTAAAATTGGAAAATTAATTGTGATTTTCTTTTGCTGTACTGTAGCGTGATGGGAAGATAGGTGATGAAACAATGAATACTTTTTTCCACTCACAAGCCTGTAGCAATAGAATTTACTTCATTTTCTTCACACTGTAGCGTAACATAGGATTAATAAATATGATTTTCTGTTTCTTATACCCTGTTGTTGTAGCGTAAGCCTTGACATACTAAAGTGAGTCTTTAATCTTTCACATGCTATAGTACTATGATAAATAGGCAACGTGATTCTTTTAATTCCATTAGGCTGTAGCATAGAAACATTAAAAAAAAAATGAAATGTGTTTTCTATTCTATTATTATCTTAATAAACATAAATCAATGAAATTAAATTGTGGACTTTCCTTGAATTCTCATACTGTAGCGAGAAGGAACAAGGACTATAGGCAATGAAGATAATAATATATATATATATATATATATATATATATATATATATATATATATATATATATATATATATATATATATATATATATATATATATATATATATATATATATATATATATATATATATATATATATATATATATATATATATATATATATATATATATATATATATATATATATATATATATAAAGCTGTAGAGATACAACATGAGGTAACACAAAATGAGAAAAATGTGACCCTATATTGATATTGTAGTGCAGAAAATTAATAGGAAATGGATTATAACTCCTTAATTTCTCACATACTGTATATGCATAATTAATGAATTTGAAATATTTATTAAAATTTCTAAATAATTATTAAATATTGAATGTTGTTTAGATATTGAACTTTATTAAATATTGAAATCATATTAATTTGGAATTTATTTAAAATACTGAATATATATTAATTAGTGAATATTTATTATTTATTAAATATTGTTTAGTTATTAAAATATTGATTTATTTATTGAATAATGAATTATTTATTAAATATTGGATTATTTATTAAAATATTGACTCATTTATTAAATAATGACTTATTTGTTTAATATTGAATTATTTATTGAATATTAAATTATTTATTGAATATCGATTTTTGATTATTAATAATGGACTTATTATTCGATGTTTAATTAGTGTTGTTTATTTTGTGAATTGAGGTTGGATTGTGTTGATACTTGTGTATGTGCAAATGTGTGGTAATTCAAGTGTGATGAATTATTGCAGATATGCATGGACGTTAAGATTAGGGAATGATCTTAATTGCATATGATTGTTGAATTTGCATACACATCATTTGTGTAAAGAGGCAATGTTTGTTAGTTCCGTGGGAGCTAGTGACTTGTCCCAAACCTAGAGCGGGGTTTGAAAGCTTAGGGAATGGGCTTTTGTGTGTTATTGGTCTAGGGAATGGACCCGGTTTAAATGTAAAAACCGAAAAATAATAACGAGTGTTGGTACCACATGACATGAGTTGCATTGAGTCTTGCATTGAGTTTTGCATTGAGTCTCATTATGTATATTTATGTGCTATGAGATTATGTGTGATATGTGGAACTGATAAACTGGTGAATTATGGAGTTGTATGTATATACTTATGAATAGTATGGTTACTTGAATAATATGGTGTTGATAAAACTTTTGAAGTGTGAGAATAATAGTGATTATGTCTGTATGCCTTAAATTGTATATTATCTTATAATTTTAATAATTATGTGAATTCTCACCCTTCTGTTGGAATGATGTTTTATACGACATCGCTCAGGTACTGAGGAGTATAGTTGCTTCTAGCACGAGGTAGCCGTTGGAGTAGCTTGAGTTGTGTCTTTATTTAGTTTGGGTCGAGTCATGCTCTGATTACGTAACACCGGGGAATATTTTGATTTCATATTTGGAAGGATATTTTATGTACTCTACTTTATTCTGTTGTTGTTATTTTGAATTATATGAAGAATTGACTTTTAAGCCTAAGTATTAAAAAATGAGATGAGCATGAGACTTTTATTATGTCTATCATGATTAAAGCAAATCCGCTGCTACATGTTAATGTGAAGATGTATGAAAAGCAGGTAGTTATTTTGATATTATTGAGCATGACAGGTGTTGTGTGATGTTTTGAAAAGTTATGTGACACCCTTTTGTGAAATGCATGATAATTACTCCGATCTATTTATATTTATTCTGCGGGATTAGAGGGGTGTTACATTAGTGGTATCAGAGCAGGTCGGTCCGTCCGACCAAGTTGTCTAATGTTGGTTGTTCCCTTGTATGCGACATGTGTGTGAAAACACTGTCGATACATGTTTGTTGTCTAACCTTTGTCTGCAGGAGTGAGAATGATTCAAGTGGGGGAGAAACTTGTGCTTCTCCAGGATGCTGCAAGTGTGGAGTTGTAGCTCGGTGTGTGGTTGAACGCTCTTATAGTTTGGTAAAGGTGGTTTATACCCCATCATGATTTTCGGCTGTCTGTTGACAAATTGAGGAACTGATCACCCTTAATCTCTTGTTGATAGTGGTTGGGATTGTGTTGGATGGGATAGACGTGTCTTGCAAGCTTAGATGGCGTGAGCAGCGAATTGTCTGGAGTTAAGCTAAGTGCTTAAGAATTGTTTTGACGAGTTAGCGTAGGACGATGTTGAAGTATTTAATTTGATGGGAATTTTTGAGTATATAAAAGGTGGGCAGTGACTCCGGATGATTAGTAAAGAGAGTAAGATGTGTTGAATGATCTTCTAAGTGTGAAATTGTTGTCGTACGTCGGATTTCGAGATCGTAGCCTCTTACGGAATCAATGTTTTTATGGACGAAAGTTGGAATAGATTACGCCGTTGTGTCGGGTAATGTTAGGCCGTGACCGAGTATACTTGTTTTATCGAATTTGATGGATTTTTATAAGTTTTTGCATTTTTGGAGATTTGAGGGTTTAAGAGCCGGATTGAAATTGAAAGTCGTAGATTTCACGTTTGATGGTTCTAAATCACTAATATATGTTTGGTGTGAATGAGTATGTGGTTGTTTCGAAGAAAATAATTGAATTGGTCGGATTTTCGGGCGAAAATGCTTAAACCCGTAGCAGTCTTTATGCAGAAAAATTTTGTTTTGGAAAAACTTCAAAAATTCATAACTCTTGAACCATATGTCCGTTTTGACCCCCGTTCGAAGCGTTGGAAAGCTAACGAGATGCTCTTTCTAGGAAAAATTGTTTTGAGGCCTGTACCTGGTTCAATTATAGCAGAAAATTGAAAATGTACCGTGTGTTGATTTTTTTCCGAATCCGACAGAACAAATTGTTGTGTTTTGTGATGTTTGGTTGATATGATTGGGGGATATGTTAAGTACAACATCAACGAGTTTTGGTTATGCTTTAAGGCAACTTAAAGTATATAAGGGAATTATCTGACAAGTAATTGGAGTTGGTTGTTGTTGCGTGTTTGTGCCGGAGTTTGGAAGCCTCAATTGTTTAGTTGAGATTTGAGATGGTTGGTGATCTTAAGAGCTTAAGGTATTTATTTGATTTGGAATAGTTGAATATGAGGCAGAGAAAATAATTGGGACTCCGGAATGGATTATGGTTTCAGATTGAATTACCATTCGGGGAAATCAAAATGTGGTAGCTTACGCATTGACTTGGAAATCCTTGCATATGTCGATGATGGTGGTGAAAAGAGTTAGGACGAATTGAGCAATTTTTGTGATATGAGTTTGGGTTGTGAAGAGACTTCTTATGAAGTTTAGCTTAGTATGTTAGACCTTACTAAGGGTATTCTTGACGAGATTCGATAAGGTCAGAATTCTAGTTTGAGTTGGTAGATTGGTTGAATCTGAGGAATTAAAGTCGAAGGGATGATTTTCATATTAATGGAAATGGTATCATGAGATGTCGTGATAGAGTTTGTGTTCTAGATATTATTGAGTGGAATAAGAGTATTGAGGTAGATGGAGTATCCATCCCGGTGCTATGAGGATGTAACCGAATTTGAGGAAATTATTTTGAGGGCCATAGTTGAAGATAAGGAGGAACGTGGCTGTTGAGAGGAATGGAGAGCAGAGAATCATCCATCAGGGAATTGGAAGATAGTTGTAGAAAAGCCGCCGGAGAGCAGAACCAGAACCGGAAGCTTGGAATTGGCCTCTATTCTAAGGTAAGGGTGGGGTTCAATTCTATAACCGTGGGTATGATCAATTTCATGTAGGGAATTGATTCATAGGTATAATTTCCATTAATCGATAAATGTTAGGGACGAGGTTTTTCTACGTAAGAATGAATGCGTTATATACAATGCTCTAAGGTTTCCCTAATGGGGCAAATACGTAGTAATGTTCCCGTAAGTGGAAGAAAGAAATATTAAAGATTAATGTTCCCGTAGTAACGTTACCGTAGTAAATGTTCCCGTAGGTTGAGAAATATTAAGGGTTAATGTTTGTCTATGCCTACATTAATGTTTATATTAACTGTTTTGATAAAACAATTATTTTTCTTGAACCTGAGAATGAAGGAGACTTATTTATGTCTGCTAAGTAAGTGAATGAGTCGGTGCAAGATGGTGCCAAGGTGTTTATGTTGATGGCAACTTTGAGTATTGGTGAAAGTGGATCAGTCGGTGCTTTGCCAATTGTTTGTGATTTTCCAGAAGTGTTTTCGGATGAGATAAGTGATTTACCGCTGGAACATGAGGTAGAGTTTTCAATCGACTTAGTTCCTGGAACTAGTCTAGTATCGATGGCTCCATATCGTATGTCTGCATCAGAATTGAAAGAGTTGAAGAGTCAACTTGAAACATTTGAGTTCTGCTTATCATCCGCAGACAGATGGACAGACTGAGAGGACGATTCAGTCACTTGAGGATCTTTTGAGAGCTTGTGTGTTGGAAAAAGGAGGAGCTTGGGATAACTACTTACCTTTGATTGAGCTTACTTACAACAACAATTTTCATTCGAGTATCGGAATGGCACCATTTGAGGCATTGTATGGTAGGCGGTGTAGGACGCCATTGTGTTGGTATGAGTCGGGAGAGAGTGTTGTGGTTGGACCCGAGATAGTCCAGCAGACTACCGATAAGATTAAGATGATTCAAGAGAAGATGAAGATTTCTCAGAGTCGTCAAAAGAGTTATCATGACAAGAGGAGGAAAGCACTTGAATTTCGAGAGGGAGATCATGTGTTTCTTCGAGTTACTCCGATAACTGGTGTTGGTAGAGCGTTGAAGTCACGTAAGTTGACGCCGCGTTTTATTGGTCCTTATCAGATTTTGCAGAGGATAGGAGAGGTAGCCTATCGTGTCGCTTTGCCGCCGTCGCTTGCTAATCTCCATGACATGTTCCATGTATCTCAGTTGAGGAAATACATTGCGGATCCGTCTCATGTAGTCCAAGTAGATGATGTGCAGGTAAGAGATAATCTGATTGTGGAGACATCACCTATGCGGATAGAGGATCGGGAGTTGAAGCAACTTCGAGGTAAAGAGATTGCTTTGGTGAAGGTCGCTTGGGGAGGACCAGCTGGTGGAAACGGGACTTGGGAGCTTGAGAGTCAGATGCGTGAGTCTTACCCCGAGTTATTCGTTTGAGGTAACTTTCGAGGGCGAAAATCTTTTAAGTGGGGGAGGGTTGTAACACCCCAATTTTTAGTAATTATTTATTAATTAAATTAATTGATTAAGTATGTGATTTTAGGCCTAATTGAATTAACTAATTTATGTGATTTATTTGATATAATTGAATTAGTTGATTTATTGAATTTATATAAATTATTTGATTTATTTGAGTTGTTTGGATTAATTGAATTATTGGACATATTCGAAATAATTGATTTAATTTTATTATTTAACTTATATGATATATTCTAATTTGTAGAATAATATAGAATTGTTAGATTAATTGATTGGGCCTATTTGGGGGTGTGAATAGACATGAGTTATTAAGCCCATTGGAATTACTAGGTTAATTAAAATTGTGAGAATGATATAAAATAAGAGAATGGGATAAAAGAGAATAGAAAGAAAGAAAAGATAGAAAGGAGAAAAGAGGCAAAGAGAGGAGTGGAGAAGAAGAGGAGGAAACTCAAGAGAAAGAGCAAAAGTTCAACAAATTCAAGGTAAGGGTGGGTTTTTGCATATTTATTGGGATTATTTGATAATGATTAGTAGGTATAAATATGTTTAGGATAAAACCCTAAATTTTCTATGAAATTGAAAATTGTTAGGTTTTTATTTTAATCTTTGAAATGTGTTAATCTTAGTGTGTTTGAAATTGATATTTGGTATAGTATAGAGATCCGTTGAATATTTAGAGTACCTATTAGAATTGGAAAATTAATTGTGATTTTCTTTTGCTGTACTGTAGCGTGATGGGAAGATAGGCGGTGAAACAATGAATACTTTTTTCCACTCACAAGCCTGTAGCAATAGAATTTACTTCATTTTCTTCACACTGTAGCGTAACATAGGATTAATAAATATGATTTTCTGTTTCTTATACCCTGTTGTTGTAGCGTAAGCCTTGACATACTAAAGTGAGTCTTTAATCTTTCACATGCTATAGTACTATGATAAATAGGCAACATGATTCTTTTAATTCCATTAGGCTGTAGCATAGAAACATTAAAAAAAAATTTGAAATGTGTTTTCTATTCTATTATTATCTTAATAAACATGAATCAATGAAATTAAATTGTGGACTTTCCTTGAATTTTCATACTGTAGCGAGAAGGAACAAGGACTATAAGCAATGAAGATAATATATATATATATATATATATATATATATATATATATATATATATATATATATATATATATATATATATATATATATATATATATATATATATATATATATATATATATATATATATATATATATATATATATATATATATATATATATATATATATATATATATATATATATATATATATATATATATATATATATATATATATATATATATATATATATATATATATATATATATATATATATATATATATATATATATATATATATATATATATATATATATATATATATATATATATATATATATATATATATATATATATATATAAAGCTGTAGAGATACAACATGAGGTAACAGAAAATGAGAAAAATGTGACCCTATATTGATATTGTAGTGCAGAAAATTAATAGGAAATGGAATATAACTCCTTAATTTCTCACATACTGTATATGCATAATTAATGAATTTGAAATATTTATTAAAATTTCTAAATAATTATTAAATAGAGCGGGGTTTGAAAGCTTAGGGAATGGGCTTTTGTGTGTTATTGGTCTAGGGAATGGACCCGGTTTAAATGTAAAAACCGAAAAATAATAACGAGTGTTGGTACCACATGACATGAGTTGCATTGAGTCTTGCATTGAGTTTTGCATTGAGTCTCATTATGTATATTTATGTGCTATGAGATTATGTGTGATATGTGGAACTGATAAACTGGTGAATTATGGAGTTGTGTGTATATACTTATGAATAGTATGGTTACTTGAATAATATGGTGTTGATAAAACTTTTGAAGTGTGAGAATAATAGTGATTATGTCTGTATGCCTTAAATTATATATTATCTTATAATTTTAATAATTATGTGAATTCTCACCCTTCTGTTGGAATGATGTTTTATACGACATCGCTCAGGTACTGAGGAGTATAGTTGCTTCTAGCACGAGGTAGCCGTTGGAGTAGCTTGAGTTGTGTCTTTATTTAGTTTGGGTCGAGTCATGCTCTGATTACGTAACACCGGGGAATATTTTGATTTCATATTTGGAAGGATATTTTATGTACTCTACTTTTTTCTGTTGTTGTTATTTTGAATTATATGAAGAATTGGCTTTTAAGCCTAAGTATTAAAAAATGAGATGAGCATGAGACTTTTATTATGTCTATCATGATTAAAGCAAATCCGCTGCTACATGTTAATGTGAAGATGTATGAAAAGCAGGAAGTTATTTTGATATTATTGAGCATGACAGGTGTTGTGTGATGTTTTGAAAAGTTATGTGACACCCTTTTGTGAAATGCATGATAATTACTCTGATCTATTTATATTTATTCTGCGGGGTTAGAGGGGTGTTACATTTTGCTCTTCACATACCACGTAAGCCCACACTACCTTTTTTGGTTGAACTACTGAGTATTCTTTTTTTGGTACATTAGACTGGGCCTGTGCATAATCACTATTCACACACTTTGTTTTCTGCGTGCACCTCCTTTTTTGCTCTTTTATTTTATTTTCCTTTTTTTTTTACTGTTATTGTTTTTTTTTACTATCTTTCTTTTATGATTTTTAAATATTGGAAAATGATTTTAAAAAATATAGAAATTCATGTTTTATTTTAGGAATTTTATTTTAATATTTTTTCTTTAAATATGCTTTGTTATTTTCTCATTTTCTTGTTGAAATTTGATTCAATTATGTGGCCATGCTCTTAAGAACTTCCTCATTAATTTTGTGATATTTCTTGGTGCCTTCTTGATACATGAGTCATATGGCTAGCCTTGACATGATTTATTGCCATGTGACCATCATTTCTTTACTTTAACTTTGATGTTATGCCTTGATTATTTGATGGTCTTCTTGATGCATGAGATTGATATTTATATTGATATGCTTGTATGCTTTTATTGATTCATGTATTGATGATTGGATGATTTCTTGTGTCATATACTTGATGATTAGTTCATTGCTTGATGTATCCTTCTATTGATGCTTGACATGTTCACATGCTCATATGATTACTTGATTCTTGTTGCCTTATTTGATTGAGCTTAATGGCCTCTGTTGATGAATACTCTTGTTGAATGATGATGCTTATTCTTGATGGTTGATTGGTTCATTGCTTGGTGTTCTTGTAACACCTAAAATTTATTGAAATATTTATTTAATTTATTTAAATAGGAATATTCGTAATTTTGGTGATTTGTGGTGGTTGGTATGAAGTATTGAGAATTATGGATAAAATATTTTTAATTTTTTACATCTACTATAGTCTATTATGTTTTTAGCTTAGTCATAAAAAAACTAAAACATTGGGATGGTGAAGAAAAATATTGAATATTTTCAGACGTAATATATCATAAGTCAATGTGAATACGATGAATATAAACAATATTGAGTTTGATTATTTAATTTTAATTGTTATGCATATGTATAAATTATGGGTCATTCATTTGTAGTCTCTTAACTTAGTTTCTTAGAGGTCAAGAAACCAAACTTTTCGTGATGGAGAAGAAGATAAATGTAAAAATATTTTACATATATTATACCATAATACAATGTGATTATGGTGAATATAAATAACATTGAGCTTACATATTTAATTTTAGTGGTTACCCATGTAGATATAAGTTATTTGTTGTTGTTGTGTTATAGTCCATAATAGATGCATTTCATGGCATAGCATTTGGCCTAGATTGGCGACGGTTGTGTCTTTAATGACAAAATAAAATGATTGTGGAGAGTTGTCTCCCGAATGATTGTGGAGAGTTATCTCCCGAATGATTGTGGAGAGTTGTCTCCCGAATGATTGTGGAGAGTTGTCTCCCGAATGATTGTGGAGAGTTGTGTCCCGAATTATTGTGGAGAGTTGTCTCCCGAATTATTGTGGAGTATTGTTTCCCAAAATGGTACCACATGCATATGCACAGTTGAGTCGCATTGTTGAGTTGCGTTGTTGAGTTGTTTTGATGAGTTGCTGAGATATGATGATAATTGTTGTGGTTATGAATAAAGAGTGGTTGTAGTTTATTATTACCAATATTTATGCGAACTGCTGGAATTATAATGCTGTGATAATATTCTGACATGAATTTTATCATGCCTTATGTTATATTGTTGATATCTCACCCTTTACGTTGTATGATACCTCCGTTGGTGGTAATTTGCAGGTAACTCGGAAGAAAGTATCGCTTTATGTTTAAGGTCGTTGGTCACTCTGATACATAGTGAGACAGCCTATGTCCCATTAGTGGAATTCTAATGAAACCTTATAAAAATACAGAAAAATTTGAAATTTTTAAAGGACAATACTTAATTATTTAAAAACATACTGTTTCACATACATATGCTTCAAATATATTTTACAGAGTTTGACACCGTTAAGACTAGCGGCCTTGCCACATAGATAAAACATAAAATAAAAGTACAGAAAGGAAACCAAAAAGAAAGCATACCAAAAGGGACCTCCTAAGTCCAACAAGACTGACACTTATACTGACTGTAGTAGTAGGGATGTGATTAGCGTTTGACAAAACACTAACAGCTCCCAATCTAGATGTTATAGTAACACATCTCCACGTCACTTCATATCCTTTCCTTCTGAGTTGTCGGGAAGTACGCAAGATTCGAGCTCATCGTCTGATCGTCATAAAATAATCCAAAATGCAAAACAAAAATGACACAGGGCTAAGATTCATGTACAAGTTTAAAAGTGGGAATGAATGTGTAAAATAATAATATATATGGAAACCATATTTATACAAACAAGCGTATCTTATACCCACAATTACATATACTTTATTTATTCTAATGCATCCCTGAACTATATGCTGACTCAGGCCACTAAACGCTGTCAATGATATCTATCCCATTTACCAAGATCAGATATCACTAGACCACATGCCACCAACGTACTCCCAATTACCAAGAGCTACGCCACCTAACTTCACATGGAGCCTAGGTGTTATAAGTCGATCGTCCCTGAGAATTCAGGCCAAGAACCTTGTCTTGCCTAGCATGCATAGATAATAATCCCCGTCGGGATTGCAGGCGACTGATCAACCTCGTGCGTCCCATACCGCACGGCGGTGGACTTACACATTCCTTAATGCAAGTCTATATGATCACTCACTCATCTTGTGGCAACTCTTAGCCATAAGTATTAAGTTAATAATGGGGAATTATCGTATCAACTTTTCAAGTTATACTTATTATCTAGATACTTAGGTTGAGTACCAAATCCATCCAATGTCTTGCCATATTTGATCTTTGTCCTTACATAATAAGTTCAGTTTGTATAATGGGTAATTGTATGGTTAACTTCCCAGGTAAGAGAGGTGGACTGTAAACGGCATAGTCGACCAAGTCTTTCCTTAGCCAGAACCCAACCAAATATAACTACTCATTGTATCCAACTTTCCTTATGTTAATGGGGATCAATTACTTAATATCTAGCAATGTTTTTCTCTCATTAACCGATTATTTCCTTAATCTATCAATCACAATCATTCAAGTATAAATAAAATAAACAATTATAAAATTAACCGAATAATGCAAGCACAATACAATACCAAATTGTCAAAGATTATTCCTATGATAATTAATTAAGGCCGGCGTAACCTCGCCTAGTGATTTGTGAAAATCATTATTTGAGAATAGGCTCTCCTTAATTATTTATCGCTAGTAGGGCTTAGGTCACCACTACACACATATATATTAAGTTATTTTACGCTAACCGTCCCAATCGTATACGAAATCTTGCCCCCACCTTTTGTTGAGTGTTGTTGAAAGTCCACAAGTGTTGTCTTCGATCTTTGCCAAGAACCGATTACTTATGAAAATGATTTGGGCAGAACTTTGACGTATAAAACTCCCTTGAAACTTTAGAAGAACTTTTACCACAAAATACTCTAAAGGTTACGAACCGATATCGTGGGAACTTCGATAACTAAAACTAATATTGCTATATGAAGAAATTAGAGAAGGAAAGAAGTAAAGAAGTAAGAAAGATGATTTGTGATTGAATGAATGAAAATGGGGTGGAAGAGACCCCTATTTATACTAGTTGTAAAATATTAAAATAACATAATTTATCATCTTTTGCCCATACCTTCCAACTTTTCAACTCTTGCTAGTAAATATGTCTCTATCAAATATTTACTAATCTTTCATCAATAGTGCTTTAGGTGTTCTAGTATGACTTTGTGAAAATAATTTATGACAAAGGTATGGGAGCTTGATTTCATGACATAATATTATGTAGGATATTAATAGAAAATGAGATATATATTTCTTTTATAAAAAGTAAAATGTTAATAATATTAATAATAATAAAAATAGTAAAAAGGATAGTTATTTGATATTTTTATTGTCTTAAGATTATTTTATTTATTAATTGGTTTATAGAGTAAAATGATAATATTCAAATAAAATAAAATCAATTAATAATAACAAAACAAGAACAACAATAATGATAATAATAATATGAATAATTAATTAACTTAAAGTTAAGGGTTTTAAGTACCAATTTAAATTTCAAAGTTTAGTTTATAAAATGAAACGATGATATTCAAATTGAAGAATAAAAGTAATAAATATAAAAAGTAATTAATTAATAAATTAATTATTATAAGTGTTAGTTTCAACATTTAATTTTTAATAACTAGCATTGTTAAAATCTCAAATCTAACTAGATATATTATTTAGTGTATGGAAAAATTAGGATGTTACATTACCACCCCCCTTAAAAGAAATTTCGTCCTCGAAATTTAGCGTACCTAAAACATATGTGGATACTTCTGACGCATGTCTTCTTCTCTTTCCCAAGTAGAATCACCAGTTACATCATCCCACACGACTCTAACCAATGGTATTTGCTTTCCACGAAGTTCTTTAATACGATGATCTAAGATCTTGACAGGTATAGCCTCATATTCCAAATTATCTCTAAGTTCCACAGTTTCAGGCTCAATGACATGTGAAGGGTCCGGATAATACTTCCTCAGTTGTGATACATGAAATACATCATGAAGATTAGACAAGTTTGGCGGCAAAGCAATGTGATACGCTACAGGTCCAATCCGCCGTAGAATTTGAAAAGGCCCGATAAACCTTGGTGTTAACTTCCTAGTTTTGATTGCTCGTGCAATTCCCGCCCTAGGAGTTACCCTAATGAACACGTGATCTCCTGCCTCGAACTCCAAAGGTCTTCTCCTCTTATCATTATAACTCTTTTGACGGTCCTGTGCTGCCTTCATTTTTTCTCTAATAAGTTTAACCTGATCTGTCGTTTGTTGCACGAATTCTGAACCCAATATTTTATTTTCTCCAACCTCATACCAACATAAAGGTGTACGACACTTTCTTCCGTATAATGCTTCATATGGAGCCATGCCGATACTTGAGTGAAAACTATTGTTGTAAGTAAACTCAATCAATGGTAAGAACTCGTCCCAACTTCCTTTGTGTTCAAGAGCACAAGCTCTCAACAAATCCTCTAACGATTGAATCGTCCTCTCAGACTGGCCATCCGTTTGGGGATGATAAGCTGAACTTAACCTCAGTTTTGTTCCTAACTCTAAATGCAACTGATGCCAAAAATTTGATGTGAATCTGGGATCTCTATCACTGACTATACTTGAAGGTATTCCATGCAATCTAACAATCTCCTTTACATATACCTGAGCTAGTCTCTCTAATTTAAACGTCTGGTTGATGGGAATGAAATGTGCACTCTTTGTCAACCTATCAATGATCACCCAAATTGCATCATGTTGTTTCTGAGTCTTAGGCAAAGCGGTTACAAAATCCATGGCTATTCCGTCCCACTTCCACTCTGGAATATCTAAAGGTTGTAGCAATCCGGCTGGCTTCTGATGTTCAATCTTTGCCTTCTGACATACCAAGCAACTTTGAACATATTCTGCTATATGTCTCTTCATTCCAACCCACCAAAACATTTTCTTCAAGTCTTGATACATCTTTGTGGCTCCTGGATGAAAACTCAACTTACTTTTGTGGCCCTCTTCCAAAATCAACTTTTGAATATCCTGATTTTGAGGTACACACAACCTTTCTTTAAACCTTAGGATTCCATCACTCCTTATGTTAAACTCTCCATTTTGACCATTTCTTATATTTTCCTTTATGCTCACTAGACGGTCATCAAGTTGTTGTTCATCTTTGATCCATTTCAGAAATTCATTAGACACGACAATAGCGCCTATGAATATACTTCCTTCATTGTGATGTACTCCTAAGTTTAAATCCACGAATTTGTCAATCAACTCTTCTTCCTTCAACATCATTGCAGATACATGAAGTTTCTTTCGACTCAAAGCGTCTGCTACAACATTGGCCTTTCCGGGATGATATTGCAACTCAAAATCATAGTCCTTCAAGAATTCCATCCAGCGCCTTTGTCTCATGTTTAAATCTTTCTGATCAAATAAATGCTTCAGGCTTTTGTGATCACTTAACACAGTGAACTTTGATCCATAAAGATAATGCCTCCAAATCTTTAAGGCAAACACAATTGCCGCTAACTCTAGGTCGTGAGTTGGGTAGTTCCTCTCATGCACCTTCAATTGTCTTGATGCATAAGCTATCACTTTCCTTTCTTGCATCAACACACACCCAAGACCTTGATATGACGCATCACAATACACATCAAAATTTCCTAATGGGTCTGGTAAGATGAGTATTGGTGATGAAGTCAATCTTTCCTTTAGCTTCTGAAAACTTTCTTCACACTCTTTAGTCCATTCAAAGTTTTTACCTTTCCTCGTTAACTGAGTCATGGGCAAAGCGATCTTTGAAAATCCTTCAATGAACCTCCGATAATATCCAGCTAGTCCAAGAAAACTTCGAATCTCGCCAACATTCTTTGGACTCTCCCACTTTGTTATTGCTTCGACTTTACTTGGGTCTACTGCAATACCTTCTTTACTAATTACATGACCAAGAAATTGTACCTCCTTCAACCAAAATTCACATTTCGAGAATTTCGCGTACAATTGAAGGTCCTTTAATATCTGTAGCACAATTCTCAAATGTTCTCTGTGCTCTACCTCATTCTTGGAATAAATCAGAATGTCATCAATGAAAACTACAACAAATTGATCTAAGTATGACCTAAAGATCCTATTCATGTAATCCATGAATACTGCTGGAGCATTAGTCAAACCAAATGGCATAACTAAGTACTCATAGTGTCCATAACGGGATCTAAAAGCTGTTTTTGGAATATCATCTTCCTTCACCCTGATCTGATGATATCCAGACTTCAAGTCAATCTTTGAGAATACTGATGCTCCTTTTAACTGATCCATCAAGTCGTCGATTCTAGGCAAAGGATACTTGTTTTTCACAGTGGCTTTATTGAGTTGTCTGTAATCCACACAAAGTCTAGAAGAACCATCCTTCTTCTTCACAAACAAGATTGGAGCTCCCCATGGCGATACACTTGGTCTAATAAATTCTTTCTCTAACATCTCGTCTAATTGTTTCTTTAACTCCGCAAGCTCTGAGGGTGACATTCGATAAGGAGATATAGAAATTGGTCCAGTTCCTGGAACCAAGTCTATAGAAAATTCCACTTCCCTAACCGGTGGTAAACCTGGAACTTCTTCTGGAAAGACTTCCGGGAATTCACAGACTACGGGAAAATTTTCCACACTAGGGGTTTCTCCTACTGACATGGAGAATAGCATCATAAAACTTTGAGTGAGGGTTTCAGCTTTGCTGATTTCTCCACTATCTTCTCCAAATGTAAAAATTTTCTCCTTGCATCTCAAGTTGACATCGTTGGCTGATAACCAATCCATTCCTAAGATGACATCTAGGTCTTGTAGCGGGAGTACCACAAGATCTACTAAGAATCTTCTATTTTCTAAGATTATTGGACAGTCTACACAGACTGAATAAGTTACCATTCTTTCTCCCGAGGGAGTTGTGATAGTCAACTTATAATCGTGATCAACAATTTCGAATCCCAAAAATTCAGCACAAGAGGTAGATATAAAAGAATGTGTAGCTCCTGAATCGAATAAAACTGATACCAACTTATCTCCAATTAAACACATACCTTGAATTAACCCAGCTGACTTTGAGATCTCAGCTCCTCTAATTGTAAATACTCTTCCTGTGGTTGGCTTATTTTGATTCTGAGGTCTCTGACCAACACTTGGGCCTCCATTTCTTGCTCTCCCTATGTTGTTATTGTTTATTAGGCCGCTCCTCTGGCCTGTTGGTTGACTTTGTCCTTGGGGACAATCTTTGAGAAAGTGGCCTTTCTGACCACAGCGAAAACAAGTTCCAATATTTCTATTTGGACAATCTTTGTTAAGATGTGCCCCTCCACAGCTGTAACACTTGAACATTAACCTTCTAGAATCCTGGTTATGATAAGGTGTAGGCCTTTGATATGGCCTACCCCCTCGTTGGATTCTTCCTCCGTGGCCTCGGTTAAAGTGGCCCTTGTGATTGTTGTTTTGGGTTGATCCTCCTGATCCATATTGATTCTTCCTATTGTCAATCCCTTCCAACTCCAGACACCTTTCTACTAGCTCACCAAAGCGCATAATATGCAGAGGTAAAACTGCCCTCTGGATATCATATTTCAATCCATCTTGATACTTTTCACACATCCATTCTTCCCTTGGATGCAAGCGGTAAAACTCAGAATACTTTAGCAAGGATTCAAACTTCCTAGTATATTCTCCCACCGTCATCACACCTTGACGTAGATTCTGAAATTCTCTCTCCTTCTCTTTCCTACATAACTTTGGAAAATACTTCCCCAAAAATTCTTCTTTGAACAAGGTCCAATTGATTTCTCTTCCTTCCTCTTCCAATAATCTATACTTTCCTCTCCACCAAGCTTCAGCATCGCCTGTCAGCATGAATGTTGCATAACCAACCCTTCTATTCTCTCTACAGTGAGTGAAAGAAAATATCTTCTCCATTTCTTGCAACCATTTCTCAGCACCCTCCGGATTAAAGTCACCACCAAACTGTGGTGGTTTTCCTTTCAGAAACGAGTTCAATCCTGTATCCTCATGCACCATTTCCCTTTGTTGTTGCTGAAAGAGTTGATGATCTCGAGTGATTTGCAGGATTTGAGCATTTTGTTGTGTTTGAACTAACACAGCTGCAGCAAGTTCACGAACATCTCGAGTGTCAGCTTGAGAGTTCGTTCCAGTTTGGGAATGATCTTCTCGTCCAATGGGAATGGTAGGTGCTCCTTCAGGAGTAACTTCATCACTCGCATTCCTACGTATACCTCTAGTAGTGCCTCTAGCAGCACTCCTACCACGCCTCGCACCTCTGACGTTCTGAACCATAACTTCCTGAAAAGGAATAGTTATTAGGTTCAATCATTCACAAGACATAAAGAACATAACAATTATGTATATTTATATCCCAATGAATGATTCATCGATAAGGATTTTTATCAAGTCTCCCACAGGCAAGGGATAATTGTGTCTAAAATGTTGAATTAATATCTTAAATATAACTAGAATTCAGGAAAACATAATCAACATTTAATGTATAAACAAAAATGTATCAATTTATTTAATAACAACGATTACAAAAATCGTGACCATGTCTCATTCAAAAACCTCTACTTGTAAACCAAGCTAAGACTAATAGTGGTAAAACTATAATTATCATTATTGCTACGAAATCTTTACCTAATTCTTCATGCTTGATGATACCAATAACAAACAAAATAATGACAAGAAGAGTGATGAATAAAAGAAAGGATTTAGCCATTTGAAAGGTATAGATAAATATTTAGGAATTGATATGAAAATAATGGATGGGTGTGAAGTATTTATAAAGTGAATTTTGTGAAGTGTCCGTTACGTTACCGTTGGGTTTGTGACCGTTGGGGAGGAAAAATAAAGTGTGCTAAATAAGTTTCCTAGACCATTATACTAGAAGGCTCTCAAGATGAAGACTCAATGCACAGAAGAAAAGTTATCATCCAGTTTGGAATCCAACTTGATACAGTCAGTATAATTCTAGACACTTACGGTCCGAGCTGAATCGACCAGCTCTGATACCATTAAATGAGACAGCCTATGTCCCATTAGTGGAATTCTAATGAAACCTTATAAAAATACAGAAAAATTTGAAATTTTTAAAGGACAATACTTAATTATTTAAAAACATACTGTTTCACATACATATGCTTCAAATATATTTTACAGAGTTTGACACCGTTAAGACTAGCGGCCTTGCCACATAGATAAAACATAAAATAAAAGTACAGAAAGGAAACCAAAAAGAAAGCATACCAAAAGGGACCTCCTAAGTCCAACAAGACTGACACTTATACTGACTGTAGTAGTAGGGATGTGATTAGCGTTTGACAAAACACTAACAGCTCCCAATCTAGATGTTATAGTAACACATCTCCACGTCACTTCATATCCTTTCCTTCTGAGTTGTCGGGAAGTACGCAAGATTCGAGCTCATCGTCTGATCGTCATAAAATAATCCAAAATGCAAAACAAAAATGACACAGGGCTAAGATTCATGTACAAGTTTAAAAGTGGGAATGAATGTGTAAAATAATAATATATATGGAAACCATATTTATACAAACAAGCGTATCTTATACCCACAATTACATATACTTTATTTATTCTAATGCATCCCTGAACTATATGCTGACTCAGGCCACTAAACGCTGTCAATGATATCTATCCCATTTACCAAGATCAGATATCACTAGACCACATGCCACCAACGTACTCCCAATTACCAAGAGCTACGCCACCTAACTTCACATGGAGCCTAGGTGTTATAAGTCGATCGTCCCTGAGAATTCAGGCCAAGAACCTTGTCTTGCCTAGCATGCATAGATAATAATCCCCGTCGGGATTGCAGGCGACTGATCAACCTCGTGCGTCCCATACCGCACGGCGGTGGACTTACACATTCCTTAATGCAAGTCTATATGATCACTCACTCATCTTGTGGCAACTCTTAGCCATAAGTATTAAGTTAATAATGGGGAATTATCGTATCAACTTTTCAAGTTATACTTATTATCTAGATACTTAGGTTGAGTACCAAATCCATCCAATGTCTTGCCATATTTGATCTTTGTCCTTACATAATAAGTTCAGTTTGTATAATGGGTAATTGTATGGTTAACTTCCCAGGTAAGAGAGGTGGACTGTAAACGGCATAGTCGACCAAGTCTTTCCTTAGCCAGAACCCAACCAAATATAACTACTCATTGTATCCAACTTTCCTTATGTTAATGGGGATCAATTACTTAATATCTAGCAATGTTTTTCTCTCATTAACCGATTATTTCCTTAATCTATCAATCACAATCATTCAAGTATAAATAAAATAAACAATTATAAAATTAACCGAATAATGCAAGCACAATACAATACCAAATTGTCAAAGATTATTCCTATGATAATTAATTAAGGCCGGCGTAACCTCGCCTAGTGATTTGTGAAAATCATTATTTGAGAATAGGCTCTCCTTAATTATTTATCGCTAGTAGGGCTTAGGTCACCACTACACACATATATATTAAGTTATTTTACGCTAACCGTCCCAATCGTATACGAAATCTTGCCCCCACCTTTTGTTGAGTGTTGTTGAAAGTCCACAAGTGTTGTCTTCGATCTTTGCCAAGAACCGATTACTTATGAAAATGATTTGGGCAGAACTTTGACGTATAAAACTCCCTTGAAACTTTAGAAGAACTTTTACCACAAAATACTCTAAAGGTTACGAACCGATATCGTGGGAACTTCGATAACTAAAACTAATATTGCTATATGAAGAAATTAGAGAAGGAAAGAAGTAAAGAAGTAAGAAAGATGATTTGTGATTGAATGAATGAAAATGGGGTGGAAGAGACCCCTATTTATACTAGTTGTAAAATATTAAAATAACATAATTTATCATCTTTTGCCCATACCTTCCAACTTTTCAACTCTTGCTAGTAAATATGTCTCTATCAAATATTTACTAATCTTTCATCAATAGTGCTTTAGGTGTTCTAGTATGACTTTGTGAAAATAATTTATGACAAAGGTATGGGAGCTTGATTTCATGACATAATATTATGTAGGATATTAATAGAAAATGAGATATATATTTCTTTTATAAAAAGTAAAATGTTAATAATATTAATAATAATAAAAATAGTAAAAAGGATAGTTATTTGATATTTTTATTGTCTTAAGATTATTTTATTTATTAATTGGTTTATAGAGTAAAATGATAATATTCAAATAAAATAAAATCAATTAATAATAACAAAACAAGAACAACAATAATGATAATAATAATATGAATAATTAATTAACTTAAAGTTAAGGGTTTTAAGTACCAATTTAAATTTCAAAGTTTAGTTTATAAAATGAAACGATGATATTCAAATTGAAGAATAAAAGTAATAAATATAAAAAGTAATTAATTAATAAATTAATTATTATAAGTGTTAGTTTCAACATTTAATTTTTAATAACTAGCATTGTTAAAATCTCAAATCTAACTAGATATATTATTTAGTGTATGGAAAAATTAGGATGTTACACATAGCACTCTGGGGGGGATGAACGATTAATGTTATTGTTTTAATTGAATTCCTTGTTGCTGAATTTTATTAAGTACTATGGCAAATAGATTGGTTGTTTCTGATAATGCCAAATTTTGCTTGGATGCATAGTTGTATTAGTAAATTGATGCAAGATAATTACTTGCTGAATTTTAATGGAATTTAATTAGTATGAATCATTGGAAATGTATTATAACATGGCGTTTATGATTAAAATGTTAAACAAGTTACCGTTGTTTGTTCATCCGAATTTTGTGCTACGTATGTTAGTAAATGATCTTTTGCAGGTGTATGTGTTTTGGTTAAGTGTAGAATGTGACACCTCTGCTGCGTCTGAGAATTTGGGAGTGTGACGGTCGTCACAGCTCCATGACGCTCGTCATGACCGTGACGGTCGTGACATCCATGACGGTCGTCATGAGATTTTATTTGCTGCACTCTGAATTGTTTCTGTTGTTTATCTTATTTTTCCGTGATAGTTTAGAGTGGGGTGTTACAATAAAAAAACTAAAAACTTTGGGGCGGTGAAGAAAAAATATGAATATTTTTAGATGTAATATATCATAATTCAATGTGAATACGATGAATATCAATAATATTTAGCTTGATTATTTAATTTTAATTGTTATGCATATGTATAAATTATGGGTCATTCATTTGTAGTCTCTTAACTTAGTTTCTTAGAGGTGAAGAAACCAAAATTTTGGTGATAGAGAAGAAGAAAAATATAGAAATATTTTACATATCTTATACCATAATATAATGTGATTATGGTGAATACAAATAACATTCAGATTAAATATTTGATTTTAGTGATTACCCATGTAGATATAAGTTATTTGTCATTCATTTATAGTCTTTTAACTCTGTGTATTAGTGACGAAGAAACATGAAGTTTGATGATAGAGAAGAAACATATTAAATATATTTACATCTAAATTACCATAATTCAGTGTGAAAATGGTAAATATCAATAAACGTTAGCTTTATTATTTATTTAAAATTTGACCTATATTATATAAAATATATATAGTGGATTAAAGTCTTTACACTTTGTTTTTTAGTGGGGAAACACCTAAAATTTTGTGATGGAGTAGAAAAATAAAATATAATTAATTTTTACATCTACTATAGTCTATTATATTTTTTAGCTTAGTGATACAAAAAGGTAAAACTTTGGGATGGTTAAGAAAAATATTGAATATTTTTAAATGTAATATATCATAACTCAATGTAAATACGATGAATATAAACAATATTGAACTTTATTATTTAATTTTAATTGTTATGCATATGTATAAATTATGGGTCATTCATTTGTAGTCTCTTAACTTAATTTCATAGAGGTGAAGAAACCAAGATTTTGGTGATGGAGAATAAGAAAAATATAGAAATATTTTACATCTATTACACCATAATACAATGTAATTATAGTAAATACAAATAACATTCAGCTTAAATATTTGATTTTAGTGATTACCCATGTAGATATAAGTTATTTTTCATTCATTTATAGTCCTTTAACTCTGTGGCTTAGTGACGAAGAAACGAGAAGTTTGATGAAGGAGAAGAAACATATTGAATATATTTACATCTAATTTACCATAATTCAAGGTGAAAACGGTAAATAACAATAAATTTTAGCTTTATTATTTATTTTAATTTTGACCTATATTATATAAAATATATGTCGTGGATTATAGTCTTTTAATTTTGTTTTTTACTGGGGAAAAACCTCAAATTTTGTGACGGAGTAGAAAAATTAAATATAATTAATTTTTACATCTACTATAGTCTATTATGTTTTTAGCTTAGTGATAAAAAAACCTAAAACTTTGGGATGTTGAAGAAAAATATTGAATATTTTTAGATGTTATATATCATAAGTCAATGTGAATACGATGAATATAAAGAATATTGAGCTTGATTATTTAATTTTAATTGTTATGCATATGTATAAATTATGGGTCATTCATTTGTAGTCTCTTAACTTAGTTTCTTAGAGGTGAAAAAACCAAACTTTTCGTGTTGGAGAAGAAGAAAAATATAAAAATATTTTACATATATTATACAATAATACAATGTGATTATGGTGAATTCAAATAACATTGATCTTACATATTTAATTTTAGTGGTTACCCATGTAGATATAAGTTAATTGTCATTCATTTATAGTCTTTTAACTTTGTGGCTTAGTGACGAAGAAACATGAAATTTGATGATAGAGAAGAAACATATTGAATATATTTCCATCTAATTTGACATAATCAATGTGAAAACAGTAAATAAAAATAAATTTTAGCTTGATTATTTATTTTAGTTTTGACCTATATTATATAAAATATATGTCGTGGATTATAGTCTTTTAACTTTGTTTTTTAGTGGGAAAAAACCTAAAATTTTGTGATGGAGTAGAAAAATAAAATAAATTTATTTTTTTTACATCTACCATAGTCTATTATGTTTTTAGCTTAGTGATAAAAAAAGCTAAAACATTGGGATGGTGTAGAAAGATATTGAATATTTTTAGATGTAATATATCATAAGTCAATGTTAATACGATGAATATAAATAATATTGAGTGTGATTATTTGATTTTAATTGTTATGCATATATATAAATTATGGGTCATTCATTTGTAGTCTCTTAACTTAGTTTCTTAGAGGTGAAGAAACAATAGTTTTCGTGATGGAGATAAGAAAAATATAGAAATATTTTACATATATTATACCATAATACAATGTGATTATGATGAATACAAATGACATTGAGATTAAATATTTAATTTTAGTGATTACCCATGTAGATATAAGTTATTTGTCATTCATTTATAGTTTTTTAACTCCGTGGCTTAGTGGCGAAGAAAAAGAAAATTTGATGAAGGAGAAGAAACATATTGAATATATTTACATCTAATTTACCATAATTCAAGGTGAAAACGGTAAATAATAATAAACTTTAGCTTGATTATTTATTTTAATTTTGACCTATATTATATAAAATATATGTCGTGGATTATAGTCTTTTAACTTTGTTTTTTAGTGGGGAAAAACCTAAAATTTTGTGATGGAGTAGAAAAATTAAATATAATTAAGTTTTATATCTAGTATAGTCTATTATGTTTTCAGCTTAGTGATAAAAAAACTAAAACTTTGGGATGTTGAAGAAAAATATTGAATATTTTTAGATGTAATGTATCATAAGTCAATGTGAATACGATGAATATCAACAATATTGAGCTTGATTATTTAATTTTAATTGTTATGCATATGTATAAATTATGGGTCATTCATTTGTAGTCTCTTAAATTAGTTTCTTAGAAGTGAAGAAACCAAAATTTTGGTCATGGAGAAGAAGAAAAATATAGAAATATTTTACATATCTTATACAATAATATAATTTGATTAGGGTGAATATAAATAACATTCAGCTTAAATATTTGATTTTAGTGATTACCCATGTAGATATAATTTATTCGTCATTCATTTATAGTCTTTTAACTACGTGTCTTAGCGACAAAGAAACATGAAATTCGATTATGGAGAAGAAAAATATTGAATATGTTTATATCTAATTTACCACAATTCATTGTGAAAATGGTAAATATCAATAAACGTTGGCTTGATTATTTATTTAAATTTTGACCTATATTATATAAAATATATGTCGTAGATTATAGTCTTTTAACATTGTTTTTTAGTGGGGAAAAACCTAGGATTTTGTGATGGAGTAGAAAAATAAAATATAATTAATTTTTTACATCAACTATTGTTTTTTATGATTTTAGCGTAGTGATAAAAAACCTAAAACTTTGGGATGATGAAGAAAAATATTGAATATTTTTAGATGTAATATATCATAAGTCAATGTAAATACGATGAATAAAAACAATATTGAGCTTTATTATTTAATTTTAATTGTTATGCATATGTATAAATTATGGGTCATTTATTTGTAGTCCCTTAACTTAGGTGAAGAAATCAATATTTTGGTGATGGAAAAGAAGAAAAATATAGAAAAATTTTACATCTATTACACCATAATATAATGTGTTTATAGTGAATACAAATAACATTCAGCTTAAATATTTGATTTTAGTGATCACCAATTTAGATATAAGTTATTTGTCATTCATTTATAGTCTTTTAACTCCGTGGCTTAGTGACGAAGAAACAAGAAATTTGATGAAGGAGAAGAAACACATTGAATATATTTACATTTAATTTACCATAATTCAAGGTGAAAATGGAAAATAACAATAAATTATAGCTTGATTATTTATTTAAATTTTGACCTATATTATATAAAATATATGTCGTGGATTATAGTCTTTTAACATTGTTTAGTGGGGAAAAACCTAAAATTTTGTGATGGAGTAGAAAAATTAAATATAATTAATTTTTACATCAACTATAGTCTATTATGTTTTTAGCTTAGTGATAAAAAAACCTAAAACTTTGGGATGTTGAAGAAAAATATTGAATATTTTTAGATGTAATATATCATAAGTCAATGTGAATACGATGAATATAAACAATATTGAGCTTGATTATTTAATTTTAATTGTTATGCATATGTATAAATTATGGGTCATTCATTTGTAGTCTCTTAACATAGTTTCTTAGAGGTGAAGAAACCAAACTTTTCGTGATGGAGAAGAAGAAAATATAAAAATATTTTACATATATTATACCATAATACAATGTGATTATGGTGAATTCAAATAACATTGATCTTACATATTTAATTTTAGTGGTTACCCATGTAGATATAAGTTAATTGTCATTCATTTATAGTCTTTTAACTTTGTGGCTTAGTGACGAAGAAACATGAAATTTGATGATAGAGAAGAAACATATTGAATATATTCACATCTAATTTGACATAATCAATGTAAAAACGGTAAATAACAATAAACTTTAGCTTGATTATTTATTTTAGTTTTGACCTATATTATATAAAATATATGTCGTGGATTATAGTGTTTTAACTTTATTTTTTAGTGGGGAAAAACCTAAAATTTGTGATGGAGTAGAAAAATAAAATATAATTAATTTTTACATCTACTATAGTCTATTATATTTTTAGCTTAGTGATAAAAAAACTAAAAGTTTGGGATGGTGAAGAAAAATATTAAATATTTTTAGATATAATATATCATAAGTCAATGTGAATACGATGAATATAAACAATATTGAGCTTGATTATTTAATTTTAATTGTTATGCTTATGTATAAATTATGGGTCATTCATTTGTAGTCTCTTAACTTAGTTTCTTAGAGGTGAAGAAACCAAAATTTTGGTGATGGAGAAGAAGACAAATATAGAAATATTTTACATCTATTACACCATAATACAATGTAATTATGGTGAATACAAATACATTTAGCTTAAATATTTGATTTTAGTGATTACCCATGTAGATATAAGTTATTTTTCATTCATTTATAGTCTTTTAACTCTGTGGCTTAGTGACGAAGAAACGAGAAATTTGATGAAGGAGAAGAAACATATTGAATATATTTACATCTAATTTACCATAATTCAAGGTGAAAACGGTAAATAACAATAAAGTTTAGCTTGATTATTTATTTTAATTTTGACCTATATTATATAAAATATATGTCGTGGATTGTAGTCTTT
This sequence comes from Lathyrus sativus, assembly GCA_963859935.3. Classification (NCBI taxonomy): domain Eukaryota; kingdom Viridiplantae; phylum Streptophyta; class Magnoliopsida; order Fabales; family Fabaceae; genus Lathyrus; species Lathyrus sativus. The sequence goes on along the minus strand of OZ012741.1, from coordinate 2,441,401 downwards.
TAATTTTGTTTTTTACTCGGGAAAAACCTCAAATTTTGTGATGGAGTAGAAAAATTAAATATAATTAATTTGTACATCTACTATAGTCTATTATGTTTTTAGCTTAGTGATAAAAAAACCTAAAACTTTGGGATGTTGAAGAAAAATATTGAATATTTTTATATGTAATATATCATAAGTCAATGTGAATACGATGAATATAAACAATATTGAGCTTGATTATTTAATTTTAATTGTTATGCATATGCATAAATTATGGGTCATTCATTTGTAGCCTCTTAACTTAGTTTCTTAGAGGTGAAGAAACCAAATTTTCTTGATGGAGAAGAAGAAAAATATAAAAATATTTTACATATATTATACCATAATACAATGTGATTATGGTGAATTCAAATAACATTGATCTTACATTTTTAATTTTAGTGGTTACCCATGTAGATATAAGTTAATTGTCATTCATTTATAGTCTTTTAATTTGTTGCTTAGAGACGAAGAAATATGAAATTTGATGATAGAGAAGAAACATATTGAATATATTTACATCTAATTTGACATAATCAATATGAAAACAGTAAATAACAATAAATTTTAGCTTGATTATTTATTTTAGTTTTGACCCATATTATATAAAATATATGTCGTGGATTATAGTCTTTTAACTTTGTTTTTTAGTGGGAAAAAACCTAAAATTTTGTGATGGAGTAGAAAAATAAAATAAAATTTATTTTTTTTACATCGACCATAGTCTATTATGTTTTTAGCTTAGTGATAAAAAAAGCTAAAACATTGGGATGGTGAAGAAAGATATAAAATATTTTTAGATGTAATATATCATAAGTCAATGTTAATACGATGAATATAAACAATATTGAGCGTGATTATTTAATTTTAATTGTTATGCATATATATAAATTATGAGTCATTCATTTGTAGTCTCTTAACTTAGTTTCTTTGAGGTGAAGAAACTATAATTTTCGTGACGATGAAGTAGAAAAATATAGAAATATTTTACATATATTATACCATAATACAATGTGATTATGGTTCAATACAAAAAACATTGAGCTTAAATATTTAATTTTAGTGATTACCCATGTAGATATAAGTTATTTGTCATTCATTTATAGTCTTTTAACTATGTGGCTTAGTGACGAAAAAACATGAAAGTTGATGATTGAGAAGAAATATATTGAATATATTTACATCTAATTTGACATAATTCAATGTGAAAATGGTAAATAGTAATAAGCTTTAGCTTGATTATTTATTTTAATTTTGACCTATATTATATAAAATATATGTTGTGGATTATAGTCTTTTAAATTTGTTTTTTAATGGGGAAAAACTTAAAATTTGTGATGGAGTCGAAAAACAAAATATAATTAATTTTTACATCTACTATAATCTATTATGTTTTTAGCTTAGTGATAAAAAAACTAAAACTTTGGGATGGTGAAGAAAAATATTGAATATTTTTAGATGTAATATATCATAAGTCAATGTGAATACGATGAATATAAACAATATTGAGCTTGATTATTTAATTTTAATTGTTATGCATATGTATAAATTATGGGTCATTCATTTGTAGTCTCTTAACTTAGTTTCTTAGAGGTGAAGAAACCAAACTTTTCTTGATGTAGAAGAAGAAAAATATAGAAATACTTTACATATATTATACCATAATACAATGTGTTATAGTGAATACAAATAACATTGAGCTTACATATTTAATTTTAGTTTTTATCCATGCAGATATAAGTTATTTGTCATTCATTTATAGTCTTTTAACTATGTGGCTTAGTGACGAAGAATAATGAAATTTGATGATGGAGAAGAAACCTAATGGATATATTTACATCTTTTTTGACATAATTCAATGTGAAAAGGGTAAATTGCAATAAGCTTTAGCTTGATTATTTATTTTAATTTTGACCTATATTATATAAAATATATAATGTGGATTATAGTCTTTTAAATTTGTTTTTTAGTGGGGAAAAACCTAAAATTTTGTGATGGAGTAGAAAAACAAAATACAATTAATTTTTACATCTACTATAGTCTATTATGTTTTTAGCTTAGAGATAAAAAAAACTAAAACTTTGGGATGGTGAAGAAAAATATTGAATATTTTTAGATATAATATTTCATAAGTCAATGTAAATACGATGAATATAAATAATATTGAGCGTGATTATTTAATTTTAACTGTTATGCATATATATAAATTATGGGTCATTCATTTGTAGTCTCTTAACTTAGTTTCTTAGAGGTGAAGAAACCAACATTTTGGTGATGGAGAAGAAGAAAAATATAGAAATATTTTACATCTATTACACCATAATACAATGTGATTATGGTGAATATAAATAACATTCAGCTTAAATATTTGATTTTAGTGATTACCCATTTAGATATAAGTTATTTGTCATTCATTTATAGTCTTTTAACTCCGTGGCTTAGTGACGAAGAAACAAGAATACAATGTGATTATGGTGAATATAAATAACATTCAGCTTAAATATTTGATTTTAGTGATTACCCATTTAGATATAAGTTATTTGTCATTCATTTATAGTCTTTTAACTCCGTGGCTTAGTGACGAAGAAACAAGAAATTTGAAGAAGGAGAAGACACACATTGAATATATTTACATCTAATTTACCATAATTCAAGGTGAAAATGGTAAATAACAATAAATTATAGCTTGATTATTTATTTAAATTTTGACCTATATTATATAAAATATATGTCGTGAATTTTAGTCTTTTAACATTGTTTAGTGGGGAAAAACCTAAAATTTTGTGATGGAGTAGAAAAATTAAATATAATTAATTTTTACATCTACTATAGTCTATTATGTTTTTAGCTTAGTGATTAAAAAACCTAAAACTTTGGGATGTTGAAGAAAAATATTGAATATTTTTAGATGTAATATATCATAAGTCAATGTGAATACGATGAATATAAACAATATTGAGCTTGATTATTTAATTTTAATTGTTATGCATATGTATAAATTATGGGTCATTCATTTATAGTCTCTTAACTTAGTTTCTTAGAGGTGAAGAAACCAAACTTTTCTTGATGTAGAAGAAGAAAAATATAGAAATATTTTACATATATTATACCATAATACAATGTGTTATAGTGAATACAAATAACATTGAGCTTACATATTGAATTTTAGTGGTTACCCATGCAGATATAAGTTATTTGTCATTCATTTATAGTCTTTTAACTATGTGGCTTAGTGACGAAGAATAATGAAATTTGATGATGGAGAAGAAACATAGTGGATATATTTACATCTTTTCTGACATCATTCAACGTGAAAATGGTAAATAGCAATAAGCTTTAGCTTGATTATTTATTTTAATTTTGACCTATATTATATAAAATATATAATGTGGATTATAGTCTTTTAAATTTGTTTTTTAATGGGGAAAAACCTAAAATTTTGTGATGGAGTAGAAAAACAAAATATAATTAATTTTTACATCTACTATAATCTATTATGTTTTTAGCTTAGAGATAAAAAAACTAAAACTTTGGGATGGTGAAGAAAAATATTGAATATTTTTAGATGTAATATATCATAAGTCAATGTAAATACGATGAATATAAACAATATTGAGCGTGTTTATTTAATTTTAATTGTTATGCATATATATAAATTATGGGTCATTCATTTGTAGTCTCTTAACTTAGTTTCTTATAGGTGAAGTGACCAAAATTTTGGTGATGGAGAAGAAGAAAAATATAGAAATATTTTACATACCTTATACCATAATATAATGTGATTATGGTGAATATAAATAAAATTCAGCTTAAATATTCGATTTTAGTGATTACCCATGTAGATATAATTTATTTGTCATTCATTTATAGTCTTTTAACTATGTGTCTTAGCGACAAAGAAACATGAAATTCGATGATGGAGAAGAAAAATATTGAATATGTTTACATCTAATTTACCATAATTCATTGTGAAAATGGTAAATATCAATAAACGTTGACTTGATTAATTATTTAATTTTTTACCTATATTATATAAAATATATGTCGTGGATTATAGTCTTTTAACATTGGTTTTTAGTGGGGAAAAACCTAATATTTTGTGAGGGAGTATAAAAATAAAATATAATTAATTTTTTACATCAACTATTGTTTTTTATGATTTTAGCATAGTGATAAAAAAGCTAAAACTTTAGGATGGTGAAGAAAAATATTGAATATTTTTTGATGTAATATATCATAAGTCAATGTAGATACGATGAATAAAAACAATATTGAGCTTTATTATTTAATTTTAATTGTTATGAATATGTATAAATTATGGGTCATTCATTTGTAGTGTCTTGACTTAGGTGAAGAAATCAATATTTTTGTGATGGAAAAGAAGAAAAATATAGAAATATTTTACATCTATGACACCATAATACAATGTGTTTATAGTGAATACAAATAACATTCAGCTTAAATATTTGATTTTAGTGATTACCCATGTAGATATAAGTTATTTTTCATTCATTTATAGTCTTTTAACTCTGTGGCTTAGTGACGAAGAAACGAGAAGTTTGATGAAGGAGAAGAAACATATTGAATATATTTACATCTAATTTACCATAATTCAAGGTGAAAACGGTAAATAACAATAAATTTTAGCTTTATTATTTATTTTAATTTTGACCTATATTATATAAAATATATGTCGTGGATTATAGTCTTTTAATTTTGTTTTTTACTGGGGAAAAACCTCAAATTTTGTGACGGAGTAGAAAAATTAAATATAATTAATTTTTACATCTACTATAGTCTATTATGTTTTTAGCTTAGTGATAAAAAAACCTAAAACTTTGGGATGTTGAAGAAAAATATTGAATATTTTTAGATGTTATATATCATAAGTCAATGTGAATACGATGAATATAAAGAATATTGAGCTTGATTATTTAATTTTAATTGTTATGCATATGTATAAATTATGGGTCATTCATTTGTAGTCTCTTAACTTAGTTTCTTAGAGGTGAAAAAACCAAACTTTTCGTGTTGGAGAAGAAGAAAAATATAAAAATATTTTACATATATTATACCATAATACAATGTGATTATGGTGAATTCAAATAACATTGATCTTACATATTTAATTTTAGTGGTTACCCATGTAGATATAAGTTAATTGTCATTCATTTATAGTCTTTTAACTTTGTGGCTTAGTGACGAAGAAACATGAAATTTGATGATAGAGAAGAAACATATTGAATATATTTACATCTAATTTGACATAATCAATGTGAAAACAGTAAATAAAAATAAATTTTAGCTTGATTATTTATTTTAGTTTTGACATATATTATATAAAATATATGTCGTGGATTATAGTCTTTTAACTTTGTTTTTTAGTGGGAAAAAACCTAAAATTTTGTGATGGAGTAGAAAAATAAAATAAATTTTTTTTTTTACATCTACCATAGTCTATTATGTTTTTAGCTTAGTGATAAAAAAAGCTAAAACATTGGGATGGTGTAGAAAGATATTGAATATTTTTAGATGTAATATATCATAAGTCAATGTTAATACGATGAATATAAATAATATTGAGTGTGATTGTTTGATTTTAATTGTTATGCATATATATAAATTATGGGTCATTCATTTGTAGTCTCTTAACTTAGTTTCTTAGAGGTGAAGAAACAATAGTTTTCGTGATGGAGATAAGAAAAATATAGAAATATTTTACATATATTATACCATAATACAATGTGATTATGATGAATACAAATGACATTGAGATTAAATATTTAATTTTAGTGATTACCCATGTAGATATAAGTTATTTGTCATTCATTTATAGTTTTTTAACTCCGTGGCTTAGTGGCGAAGAAAAAGAAAATTTGATGAAGGAGAAGAAACATATTGAATATATTTACATCTAATTTACCATAATTCAAGGTGAAAACGGTAAATAATAATAAACTTTAGCTTGATTATTTATTTTAATTTTGACCTATATTATATAAAATATATGTCGTGGATTATAGTCTTTTAACTTTGTTTTTTAGTGGGGAAAAACCTAAAATTTTGTGATGGAGTAGAAAAATTTAATATAATTAAGTTTTATATCTAGTATAGTCTATTATGTTTTCAGCTTAGTGATAAAAAAACTAAAACTTTGGGATGTTGAAGAAAAATATTGAATATTTTTAGATGTAATGTATCATAAGTCAATGTGAATACGATGAATATCAACAATATTGAGCTTGATTATTTAATTTTAATTGTTATGCATATGTATAAATTATGGGTCATTCATTTGTAGTCTCTTAAATTAGTTTCTTAGAAGTGAAGAAACCAAAATTTTGGTCATGGAGAAGAAGAAAAATATAGATATATTTTACATATCTTATACAATAATATAATTTGATTAGGGTGAATATAAATAACATTCAGCTTAAATATTTGATTTTAGTGATTACCCATGTAGATATAGTTTATTCGTCATTCATTTATAGTCTTTTAACTATGTGTCTTAGCGACAAAGAAACATGAAATTCGATTATGGAGAAGAAAAATATTGAATATGTTTATATCTAATTTACCACAATTCATTGTGAAAATGGTAAATATCAATAAACGTTGGCTTGATTATTTATTTAAATTTTGACCTATATTATATAAAATATATGTCGTAGATTATAGTCTTTTAACATTGTTTTTTAGTGGGGAAAAACCTAAGATTTTGTGATGGAGTAGAAAAATAAAATATAATTAATTTTTTACATCAACTATTGTTTTATATGATTTTAGCGTAGTGATAAAAAAGCTAAAATTTTGGGATGATGAAGAAAAATATTGAATATTTTTAGATGTAATATATCATAAGTCAATGTAAATACGATGAATAAAAACAATATTGAGCTTTATTATTTAATTTTAATTGTTATGCATATGTATAAATTATGGGTCATTTATTTGTAGTCCCTTAACTTAGGTGAAGAAATCAATATTTTGGTGATGGAAAAGAAGAAAAATATAGAAAAATTTTACATCTATTACACCATAATATAATGTGTTTATAGTGAATACAAATAACATTCAGCTTAAATATTTGATTTTAGTGATTACCAATTTAGATATAAGTTATTTGTCATTCATTTATAGTCTTTTAACTCCGTGGCTTAGTGACGAAGAAACAAAAAATTTGATGAAGGAGAAGAAACACATTGAATATATTTACATTTAATTTACCATAATTCAAGGTGAAAATGGAAAATAACAATAAATTATAGCTTGATTATTTATTTAAATTTTGACCTATATTATATAAAATATATGTCGTGGATTATAGTCTTTTAACATTGTTTAGTGGGGAAAAACCTAAAATTTTTTGATGGAGTAGAAAAATTAAATATAATTAATTTTTACATCAACTATAGTCTATTATGTTTTTAGCTTAGTGATAAAAAAACCTAAAACTTTGGGATGTTGAAAAAAAATATTGAATATTTTTAGATGTAATATATCATAAGTCAATGTGAATACGATGAATATAAACAATATTGAGCTTGATTATTTAATTTTAATTGTTATGCATATGTATAAATTATGGGTCATTCATTTGTAGTCTCTTAACTTAGTTTCTTAGAGGTGAAGAAACCAAACTTTTCGTGATGGAGAAGAAGAAAAGTATAAAAATATTTTACATATATTATACCATAATACAATGTGATTATGGTGAATTCAAATAACATTGATCTTACATATTTAATTTTAGTGGTTACCCATGTAGATATAAGTTAATTGTCATTCATTTATAGTCTTTTAACTTTGTGGCTTAGTGACGAAGAAATATGAAATTTGATGATAGAGAAGAAACATATTGAATATATTCACATCTAATTTGACATAATCAATGTAAAAACGGTAAATAACAATAAACTTTAGCTTGATTATTTATTTTAGTTTTGACCTATATTATATAAAATATATGTCGTGGATTATAGTGTTTTAACTTTATTTTTTAGTGGGGAAAAACCTAAAATTTGTGATGGAGTAGAAAAATAAAATATAATTAATTTTTACATCTACTATAGTCTATTATATTTTTAGCTTAGTGATAAAAAAACTAAAAGTTTGGGATGGTGAAGAAAAATATTAAATATTTTTAAATATAATATATCATAAGTCAATGTGAATACGATGAATATAAACAATATTGAGCTTGATTATTTAATTTTAATTGTTATGCTTATGTATAAATTATGGGTCATTCATTTGTAGTCTCTTAACTTAGTTTCTTAGAGGTGAAGAAACCAAAATTTTGGTGATGGAGAAGAAGACAAATATAGAAATATTTTACATCTATTACACCATAATACAATGTAATTATGGTGAATACAAATACATTTAGCTTAAATATTTGATTTTAGTGATTACCCATGTAGATATAAGTTATTTTTCATTCATTTATAGTCTTTTAACTCTGTGGCTTAGTGACGAAGAAACGAGAAGTTTGATGAAGGAGAAGAAACATATTGAATATATTTACATCTAATTTACCATAATTCAAGGTGAAAACGGTAAATAACAATAAATTTTAGCTTTATTATTTATTTTAATTTTGACCTATATTATATAAAATATATGTCGTGGATTATAGTCTTTTAATTTTGTTTTTTACTGGGGAAAAACCTCAAATTTTGTGACGGAGTAGAAAAATTAAATATAATTAATTTTTACATCTACTATAGTCTATTATGTTTTTAGCTTAGTGATAAAAAAACCTAAAACTTTGGGATGTTGAAGAAAAATATTGAATATTTTTAGATGTTATATATCATAAGTCAATGTGAATACGATGAATATAAAGAATATTGAGCTTGATTATTTAATTTTAATTGTTATGCATATGTATAAATTATGGGTCATTCATTTGTAGTCTCTTAACTTAGTTTCTTAGAGGTGAAAAAACCAAACTTTTCGTGTTGGAGAAGAAGAAAAATATAAAAATATTTTACATATATTATACCATAATACAATGTGATTATGGTGAATTCAAATAACATTGATCTTACATATTTAATTTTAGTGGTTACCCATGTAGATATAAGTTAATTGTCATTCATTTATAGTCTTTTAACTTTGTGGCTTAGTGACGAAGAAACATGAAATTTGATGATAGAGAAGAAACATATTGAATATATTTACATCTAATTTGACATAATCAATGTGAAAACAGTAAATAAAAATAAATTTTAGCTTGATTATTTATTTTAGTTTTGACATATATTATATAAAATATATGTCGTGGATTATAGTCTTTTAACTTTGTTTTTTAGTGGGAAAAAACCTAAAATTTTGTGATGGAGTAGAAAAATAAAATAAATTTTTTTTTTTACATCTACCATAGTCTATTATGTTTTTATCTTAGTGATAAAAAAAGCTAAAACATTGGGATGGTGTAGAAAGATATTGAATATTTTTAGATGTAATATATCATAAGTCAATGTTAATACGATGAATATAAATAATATTGAGTGTGATTGTTTGATTTTAATTGTTATGCATATATATAAATTATGGGTCATTCATTTGTAGTCTCTTAACTTAGTTTCTTAGAGGTGAAGAAACAATAGTTTTCGTGATGGAGATAAGAAAAATATAGAAATATTTTACATATATTATACCATAATACAATGTGATTATGATGAATACAAATGACATTGAGATTAAATATTTAATTTTAGTGATTACCCATGTAGATATAAGTTATTTGTCATTCATTTATAGTTTTTTAACTCCGTGGCTTAGTGGCGAAGAAAAAGAAAATTTGATGAAGGAGAAGAAACATATTGAATATATTTACATCTAATTTACCATAATTCAAGGTGAAAACGGTAAATAATAATAAACTTTAGCTTGATTATTTATTTTAATTTTGACCTATATTATATAAAATATATGTCGTGGATTATAGTCTTTTAACTTTGTTTTTTAGTGGGGAAAAACCTAAAATTTTGTGATGGAGTAGAAAAATTTAATATAATTAAGTTTTATATCTAGTATAGTCTATTATGTTTTCAGCTTAGTGATAAAAAAACTAAAACTTTGGGATGTTGAAGAAAAATATTGAATATTTTTAGATGTAATGTATCATAAGTCAATGTGAATACGATGAATATCAACAATATTGAGCTTGATTATTTAATTTTAATTGTTATGCATATGTATAAATTATGGGTCATTCATTTGTAGTCTCTTAAATTAGTTTCTTAGAAGTGAAGAAACCAAAATTTTGGTCATGGAGAAGAAGAAAAATATAGAAATATTTTACATATCTTATACAATAATATAATTTGATTAGGGTGAATATAAATAACATTCAGCTTAAATATTTGATTTTAGTGATTACCCATGTAGATATAGTTTATTCGTCATTCATTTATAGTCTTTTAACTATGTGTCTTAGCGACAAAGAAACATGAAATTCGATTATGGAGAAGAAAAATATTGAATATGTTTATATCTAATTTACCACAATTCATTGTGAAAATGGTAAATATCAATAAACGTTGGCTTGATTATTTATTTAAATTTTGACCTATATTATATAAAATATATGTCGTAGATTATAGTCTTTTAACATTGTTTTTTAGTGGGGAAAAACCTAAGATTTTGTGATGGAGTAGAAAAATAAAATATAATTAATTTTTTACATCAACTATTGTTTTATATGATTTTAGCGTAGTGATAAAAAAGCTAAAACTTTGGGATGATGAAGAAAAATATTGAATATTTTTAGATGTAATATATCATAAGTCAATGTAAATACGATGAATAAAAACAATATTGAGCTTTATTATTTAATTTTAATTGTTATGCATATGTATAAATTATGGGTCATTTATTTGTAGTCCCTTAACTTAGGTGAAGAAATCAATATTTTGGTGATGGAAAAGAAGAAAAATATAGAAAAATTTTACATCTATTACACCATAATATAATGTGTTTATAGTGAATACAAATAACATTCAGCTTAAATATTTGATTTTAGTGATTACCAATTTAGATATAAGTTATTTGTCATTCATTTATAGTCTTTTAACTCCGTGGCTTAGTGACGAAGAAACAAAAAATTTGATGAAGGAGAAGAAACACATTGAATATATTTACATTTAATTTACCATAATTCAAGGTGAAAATGGAAAATAACAATAAATTATAGCTTGATTATTTATTTAAATTTTGACCTATATTATATAAAATATATGTCGTGGATTATAGTCTTTTAACATTGTTTAGTGGGGAAAAACCTAAAATTTTTTGATGGAGTAGAAAAATTAAATATAATTAATTTTTACATCAACTATAGTCTATTATGTTTTTAGCTTAGTGATAAAAAAACCTAAAACTTTGGGATGTTGAAAAAAAATATTGAATATTTTTAGATGTAATATATCATAAGTCAATGTGAATACGATGAATATAAACAATATTGAGCTTGATTATTTAATTTTAATTGTTATGCATATGTATAAATTATGGGTCATTCATTTGTAGTCTCTTAACTTAGTTTCTTAGAGGTGAAGAAACCAAACTTTTCGTGATGGAGAAGAAGAAAAGTATAAAAATATTTTACATATATTATACCATAATACAATGTGATTATGGTGAATTCAAATAACATTGATCTTACATATTTAATTTTAGTGGTTACCCATGTAGATATAAGTTAATTGTCATTCATTTATAGTCTTTTAACTTTGTGGCTTAGTGACGAAGAAACATGAAATTTGATGATAGAGAAGAAACATATTGAATATATTCACATCTAATTTGACATAATCAATGTAAAAACGGTAAATAACAATAAACTTTAGCTTGATTATTTATTTTAGTTTTGACCTATATTATATAAAATATATGTCGTGGATTATAGTGTTTTAACTTTATTTTTTAGTGGGGAAAAACCTAAAATTTGTGATGGAGTAGAAAAATAAAATATAATTAATTTTTACATCTACTATAGTCTATTATATTTTTAGCTTAGTGATAAAAAAACTAAAAGTTTGGGATGGTGAAGAAAAATATTAAATATTTTTAGATATAATATATCATAAGTCAATGTGAATACGATGAATATAAACAATATTGAGCTTGATTATTTAATTTTAATTGTTATGCTTATGTATAAATTATGGGTCATTCATTTGTAGTCTCTTAACTTAGTTTCTTAGAGGTGAAGAAACCAAAATTTTGGTGATGGAGAAGAAGACAAATATAGAAATATTTTACATCTATTACACCATAATACAATGTAATTATGGTGAATACAAATACATTTATCTTAAATATTTGATTTTAGTGATTACCCATGTAGATATAAGTTATTTTTCATTCATTTATAGTCTTTTAACTCTGTGGCTTAGTGACGAAGAAACGAGAAATTTGATGAAGGAGAAGAAACATATTGAATATATTTACATCTAATTTACCATAATTCAAGGTGAAAACGGTAAATAACAATAAAGTTTAGCTTGATTATTTATTTTAATTTTGACCTATATTATATAAAATATATGTCGTGGATTGTAGTCTTTTAATTTTGTTTTTTACTGGGGAAAAACCTCAAATTTTGTGATGGAGTAGAAAAATTAAATATAATTAATTTGTACATCTACTATAGTCTATTATGTTTTTAGCTTAGTGATAAAAAAACCTAAAACTTTGGGATGTTGAAGAAAAATATTGAATATTTTTATATGTAATATATCATAAGTCAATGTGAATACGATGAATATAAACAATATTGAGCTTGATTATTTAATTTTAATTGTTATGCATATGCATAAATTATGGGTCATTCATTTGTAGCCTCTTAACTTAGTTTCTTAGAGGTGAAGAAACCAAATTTTCTTGATGGAGAAGAAGAAAAATATAAAAATATTTTACATATATTATACCATAATACAATGTGATTATGGTGAATTCAAATAACATTGATCTTACATTTTTAATTTTAGTGGTTACCCATGTAGATATAAGTTAATTGTCATTCATTTATAGTCTTTTAATTTGTTGCTTAGAGACGAAGAAATATGAAATTTGATGATAGAGAAGAAACATATTGAATATATTTACATCTAATTTGACATAATCAATATGAAAACAGTAAATAACAATAAATTTTAGCTTGATTATTTATTTTAGTTTTGACCCATATTATATAAAATATATGTCGTGGATTATAGTCTTTTAACTTTGTTTTTTAGTGGGAAAAAACCTAAAATTTTGTGATGGAGTAGAAAAATAAAATAAAATTTATTTTTTTTACATCGACCATAGTCTATTATGTTTTTAGCTTAGTGATAAAAAAAGCTAAAACATTGGGATGGTGAAGAAAGATATAGAATATTTTTAGATGTAATATATCATAAGTCAATGTTAATACGATGAATATAAACAATATTGAGCGTGATTATTTAATTTTAATTGTTATGCATATATATAAATTATGAGTCATTCATTTGTAGTCTCTTAACTTAGTTTCTTTGAGGTGAAGAAACTATAATTTTCGTGACGATGAAGTAGAAAAATATAGAAATATTTTACATATATTATACCATAATACAATGTGATTATGGTTCAATACAAAAAACATTGAGCTTAAATATTTAATTTTAGTGATTACCCATGTAGATATAAGTTATTTGTCATTCATTTATAGTCTTTTAACTATGTGGCTTAGTGACGAAAAAACATGAAAGTTGATGATGGAGAAGAAATATATTGAATATATTTACATCTAATTTGACATAATTCAATGTGAAAATGGTAAATAGTAATAAGCTTTAGCTTGATTATTTATTTTAATTTTGACCTATATTATATAAAATATATGTTGTGGATTATAGTCTTTTAAATTTGTTTTTTAATGGGGAAAAACTTAAAATTTGTGATGGAGTAGAAAAACAAAATATAATTAATTTTTACATCTACTATAATCTATTATGTTTTTAGCTTAGTGATAAAAAAACTAAAACTTTGGGATGGTGAAGAAAAATATTGAATATTTTTAGATGTAATATATCATAAGTCAATGTGAATACGATGAATATAAACAATATTGAGCTTGATTATTTAATTTTAATTGTTATGCATATGTATAAATTATGGGTCATTCATTTGTAGTCTCTTAACTTAGTTTCTTAGAGGTGAAGAAACCAAACTTTTCTTGATGTAGAAGAAGAAAAATATAGAAATACTTTACATATATTATACCATAATACAATGTGTTATAGTGAATACAAATAACATTGAGCTTACATATTTAATTTTAGTTTTTATCCATGCAGATATAAGTTATTTGTCATTCATTTATAGTCTTTTAACTATGTGGCTTAGTGACGAAGAATAATGAAATTTGATGATGGAGAAGAAACATAATGGATATATTTACATCTTTTTTGACATAATTCAATGTGAAAAGGGTAAATTGCAATAAGCTTTAGCTTGATTATTTATTTTAATTTTGACCTATATTATATAAAATATATAATGTGGATTATAGTCTTTTAAATTTGTTTTTTAGTGGGGAAAAATCTAAAATTTTGTGATGGAGTAGAAAAACAAAATATAATTAATTTTTACATCTACTATAGTCTATTATGTTTTTAGCTTAGAGATAAAAAAAACTAAAACTTTGGGATGGTGAAGAAAAATATTGAATATTTTTAGATATAATATTTCATAAGTCAATTTAAATACGATGAATATAAATAATATTGAGCGTGATTATTTAATTTTAACTGTTATGCATATATATAAATTATGGGTCATTCATTTGTAGTCTCTTAACTTAGTTTCTTAGAGGTGAAGAAACCAACATTTTGGTGATGGAGAAGAAGAAAAATATAGAAATATTTTACATCTATTACACCATAATACAATGTGATTATGGTGAATATAAATAACATTCAGCTTAAATATTTGATTTTAGTGATTACCCATTTAGATATAAGTTATTTGTCATTCATTTATAGTCTTTTAACTCCGTGGCTTAGTGACGAAGAAACAAGAATACAATGTGATTATGGTGAATATAAATAACATTCAACTTAAATATTTGATTTTAGTGATTACCCATTTAGATATAAGTTATTTGTCATTCATTTATAGTCTTTTAACTCCGTGGCTTAGTGACGAAGAAACAAGAAATTTGAAGAAGGAGAAGACACACATTGAATATATTTACATCTAATTTACCATAATTCAAGGTGAAAATGGTAAATAACAATAAATTATAGCTTGATTATTTATTTAAATTTTGACCTATATTATATAAAATATATGTCGTGAATTATAGTCTTTTAACATTGTTTAGTGGGGAAAAACCTAAAATTTTGTGATGGAGTAGAAAAATTAAATATAATTAATTTTTACATCTACTATAGTCTATTATGTTTTTAGCTTAGTGATTAAAAAACCTAAAACTTTGGGATGTTGAAGAAAAATATTGAATATTTTTAGATGTAATATATCATAAGTCAATGTGAATACGATGAATATAAACAATATTGAGCTTGATTATTTAATTTTAATTGTTATGCATATGTATAAATTATGGGTCATTCATTTATAGTCTCTTAACTTAGTTTCTTAGAGGTGAAGAAACCAAACTTTTCTTGATGTAGAAGAAGAAAAATATAGAAATATTTTACATATATTATACCATAATACAATGTGTTATAGTGAATACAAATAACATTGAGCTTACATATTGAATTTTAGTGGTTACCCATGCAGATATAAGTTATTTGTCATTCATTTATAGTCTTTTAACTATGTGGCTTAGTGACGAAGAATAATGAAATTTGATGATGGAGAAGAAACATAGTGGATATATTTACATCTTTTCTGACATCATTCAACGTGAAAATGGTAAATAGCAATAAGCTTTAGCTTGATTATTTATTTTAATTTTGACCTATATTATATAAAATATATAATGTGGATTATAGTCTTTTAAATTTGTTTTTTAATGGGGAAAAACCTAAAATTTTGTGATGGAGTAGATAAATTTAATATAATTAAGTTTTATATCTAGTATAGTCTATTATGTTTTCAGCTTAGAGATAAAAAAACTAAAACTTTGGGATGGTGAAGAAAAATATTGAATATTTTTAGATGTAATGTATCATAAGTCAATGTAAATACGATGAATATAAACAATATTGAGCGTGTTTATTTAATTTTAATTGTTATGCATATATATAAATTATGGGTCATTCATTTGTAGTCTCTTAAATTAGTTTCTTAGAAGTGAAGAAACCAAAATTTTGGTCATGGAGAAGAAGAAAAATATAGAAATATTTTACATACCTTATACCATAATATAATTTGATTAGGGTGAATATAAATAACATTCAGCTTAAATATTTGATTTTAGTGATTACCCATGTAGATATAGTTTATTCGTCATTCATTTATAGTCTTTTAACTATGTGTCTTAGCGACAAAGAAACATGAAATTCGATTATGGAGAAGAAAAATATTGAATATGTTTATATCTAATTTACCACAATTCATTGTGAAAATGGTAAATATCAATAAACGTTGGCTTGATTATTTATTTAAATTTTGACCTATATTATATAAAATATATGTCGTAGATTATAGTCTTTTAACATTGTTTTTTAGTGGGGAAAAACCTAAGATTTTGTGATGGAGTAGAAAAATAAAATATAATTAATTTTTTACATCAACTATTGTTTTATATGATTTTAGCGTAGTGATAAAAAAGCTAAAACTTTGGGATGATGAAGAAAAATATTGAATATTTTTAGATGTAATATATCATAAGTCAATGTAAATACGATGAATAAAAACAATATTGAGCTTTATTATTTAATTTTAATTGTTATGCATATGTATAAATTATGGGTCATTTATTTGTAGTCCCTTAACTTAGGTGAAGAAATCAATATTTTGGTGATGGAAAAGAAGAAAAATATAGAAAAATTTTACATCTATTACACCATAATATAATGTGTTTATAGTGAATACAAATAACATTCAGCTTAAATATTTGATTTTAGTGATTACCAATTTAGATATAAGTTATTTGTCATTCATTTATAGTCTTTTAACTCCGTGGCTTAGTGACGAAGAAACAAAAAATTTGATGAAGGAGAAGAAACACATTGAATATATTTACATTTAATTTACCATAATTCAAGGTGAAAATGGAAAATAACAATAAATTATAGCTTGATTATTTATTTAAATTTTGACCTATATTATATAAAATATATGTCGTGGATTATAGTCTTTTAACATTGTTTAGTGGGGAAAAACCTAAAATTTTTTGATGGAGTAGAAAAATTAAATATAATTAATTTTTACATCAACTATAGTCTATTATGTTTTTAGCTTAGTGATAAAAAAACCTAAAACTTTGGGATGTTGAAAAAAAACTATTGAATATTTTTAGATGTAATATATCATAAGTCAATGTGAATACGATGAATATAAACAATATTGAGCTTGATTATTTAATTTTAATTGTTATGCATATGTATAAATTATGGGTCATTCATTTGTAGTCTCTTAACTTAGTTTCTTAGAGGTGAAGAAACCAAACTTTTCGTGATGGAGAAGAAGAAAAGTATAAAAATATTTTACATATATTATACCATAATACAATGTGATTATGGTGAATTCAAATAACATTGATCTTACATATTTAATTTTAGTGGTTACCCATGTAGATATAAGTTAATTGTCATTCATTTATAGTCTTTTAACTTTGTGGCTTAGTGACGAAGAAACATGAAATTTGATGATAGAGAAGAAACATATTGAATATATTCACATCTAATTTGACATAATCAATGTAAAAACGGTAAATAACAATAAACTTTAGCTTGATTATTTATTTTAGTTTTGACCTATATTATATAAAATATATGTCGTGGATTATAGTGTTTTAACTTTATTTTTTAGTGGGGAAAAACCTAAAATTTGTGATGGAGTAGAAAAATAAAATATAATTAATTTTTACATCTACTATAGTCTATTATATTTTTAGCTTAGTGATAAAAAAACTAAAAGTTTGGGATGGTGAAGAAAAATATTAAATATTTTTAGATATAATATATCATAAGTCAATGTGAATACGATGAATATAAACAATATTGAGCTTGATTATTTAATTTTAATTGTTATGCTTATGTATAAATTATGGGTCATTCATTGGTAGTCTCTTAACTTAGTTTCTTAGAGGTGAAGAAACCAAAATTTTGGTGATGGAGAAGAAGACAAATATAGAAATATTTTACATCTATTACACCATAATACAATGTAATTATGGTGAATACAAATACATTTATCTTAAATATTTGATTTTAGTGATTACCCATGTAGATATAAGTTATTTTTCATTCATTTATAGTCTTTTAACTCTGTGGCTTAGTGACGAAGAAACGAGAAATTTGATGAAGGAGAAGAAACATATTGAATATATTTACATCTAATTTACCATAATTCAAGGTGAAAACGGTAAATAACAATAAAGTTTAGCTTGATTATTTATTTTAATTTTGACCTATATTATATAAAATATATGTCGTGGATTGTAGTCTTTTAATTTTGTTTTTTACTGGGGAAAAACCTCAAATTTTGTGATGGAGTAGAAAAATTAAATATAATTAATTTGTACATCTACTATAGTCTATTATGTTTTTAGCTTAGTGATAAAAAAACCTAAAACTTTGGGATGTTGAAGAAAAATATTGAATATTTTTATATGTAATATATCATAAGTCAATGTGAATACGATGAATATAAACAATATTGAGCTTGATTATTTAATTTTAATTGTTATGCATATGCATAAATTATGGGTCATTCATTTGTAGCCTCTTAACTTAGTTTCTTAGAGGTGAAGAAACCAAATTTTCTTGATGGAGAAGAAGAAAAATATAAAAATATTTTACATATATTATACCATAATACAATGTGATTATGGTGAATTCAAATAACATTGATCTTACATTTTTAATTTTAGTGGTTACCCATGTAGATATAAGTTAATTGTCATTCATTTATAGTCTTTTAATTTGTTGCTTAGAGACGAAGAAATATGAAATTTGATGATAGAGAAGAAACATATTGAATATATTTACATCTAATTTGACATAATCAATATGAAAACAGTAAATAACAATAAATTTTAGCTTGATTATTTATTTTAGTTTTGACCCATATTATATAAAATATATGTCGTGGATTATAGTCTTTTAACTTTGTTTTTTAGTGGGAAAAAACCTAAAATTTTGTGATAGAGTAGAAAAATAAAATAAAATTTATTTTTTTTACATCGACCATAGTCTATTATGTTTTTAGCTTAGTGATAAAAAAAGCTAAAACATTGGGATGGTGAAGAAAGATATAGAATATTTTTAGATGTAATATATCATAAGTCAATGTTAATACGATGAATATAAACAATATTGAGCGTGATTATTTAATTTTAATTGTTATGCATATATATAAATTATGAGTCATTCATTTGTAGTCTCTTAACTTAGTTTCTTTGAGGTGAAGAAACTATAATTTTCGTGACGATGAAGTAGAAAAATATAGAAATATTTTACATATATTATACCATAATACAATGTGATTATGGTTCAATACAAAAAACATTGAGCTTAAATATTTAATTTTAGTGATTACCCATGTAGATATAAGTTATTTGTCATTCATTTATAGTCTTTTAACTATGTGGCTTAGTGACGAAAAAACATGAAAGTTGATGATGGAGAAGAAATATATTGAATATATTTACATCTAATTTGACATAATTCAATGTGAAAATGGTAAATAGTAATAAGCTTTAGCTTGATTATTTATTTTAATTTTGACCTATATTATATAAAATATATGTTGTGGATTATAGTCTTTTAAATTTGTTTTTTAATGGGGAAAAACTTAAAATTTGACCTATGGAGTAGAAAAACAAAATATAATTAATTTTTACATCTACTATAATCTATTATGTTTTTAGCTTAGTGATAAAAAAACTAAAACTTTGGGATGGTGAAGAAAAATATTGAATATTTTTAGATGTAATATATCATAAGTCAATGTGAATACGATGAATATAAACAATATTGAGCTTGATTATTTAATTTTAATTGTTATGCATATGTATAAATTATGGGTCATTCATTTGTAGTCTCTTAACTTAGTTTCTTAGAGGTGAAGAAACCAAACTTTTCTTGATGTAGAAGAAGAAAAATATAGAAATACTTTACATATATTATACCATAATACAATGTGTTATAGTGAATACAAATAACATTGAGCTTACATATTTAATTTTAGTTTTTATCCATGCAGATATAAGTTATTTGTCATTCATTTATAGTCTTTTAACTATGTGGCTTAGTGACGAAGAATAATGAAATTTGATGATGGAGAAGAAACATAATGGATATATTTACATCTTTTTTGACATAATTCAATGTGAAAAGGGTAAATTGCAATAAGCTTTAGCTTGATTATTTATTTTAATTTTGACCTATATTATATAAAATATATAATGTGGATTATAGTCTTTTAAATTTGTTTTTTAGTGGGGAAAAACCTAAAATTTTGTGATGGAGTAGAAAAACAAAATATAATTAATTTTTACATCTACTATAGTCTATTATGTTTTTAGCTTAGAGATAAAAAAAACTAAAACTTTGGGATGGTGAAGAAAAATATTGAATATTTTTAGATATAATATTTCATAAGTCAATTTAAATACGATGAATATAAATAATATTGAGCGTGATTATTTAATTTTAACTGTTATGCATATATATAAATTATGGGTCATTCATTTGTAGTCTCTTAACTTAGTTTCTTAGAGGTGAAGAAACCAACATTTTGGTGATGGAGAAGAAGAAAAATATAGAAATATTTTACATCTATTACACCATAATACAATGTGATTATGGTGAATATAAATAACATTCAGCTTAAATATTTGATTTTAGTGATTACCCATTTAGATATAAGTTATTTGTCATTCATTTATAGTCTTTTAACTCCGTGGCTTAGTGACGAAGAAACAAGAATACAATGTGATTATGGTGAATATAAATAACATTCAACTTAAATATTTGATTTTAGTGATTACCCATTTAGATATAAGTTATTTGTCATTCATTTATAGTCTTTTAACTCCGTGGCTTAGTGACGAAGAAACAAGAAATTTGAAGAAGGAGAAGACACACATTGAATATATTTACATCTAATTTACCATAATTCAAGGTGAAAATGGTAAATAACAATAAATTATAGCTTGATTATTTATTTAAATTTTGACCTATATTATATAAAATATATGTCGTGAATTATAGTCTTTTAACATTGTTTAGTGGGGAAAAACCTAAAATTTTGTGATGGAGTAGAAAAATTAAATATAATTAATTTTTACATCTACTATAGTCTATTATGTTTTTAGCTTAGTGATTAAAAAACCTAAAACTTTGGGATGTTGAAGAAAAATATTGAATATTTTTAGATGTAATATATCATAAGTCAATGTGAATACGATGAATATAAACAATATTGAGCTTGATTATTTAATTTTAATTGTTATGCATATGTATAAATTATGGGTCATTCATTTATAGTCTCTTAACTTAGTTTCTTAGAGGTGAAGAAACCAAACTTTTCTTGATGTAGAAGAAGAAAAATATAGAAATATTTTACATATATTATACCATAATACAATGTGTTATAGTGAATACAAATAACATTGAGCTTACATATTGAATTTTAGTGGTTACCCATGCAGATATAAGTTATTTGTCATTCATTTATAGTCTTTTAACTATGTGGCTTAGTGACGAAGAATAATGAAATTTGATGATGGAGAAGAAACATAGTGGATATATTTACATCTTTTCTGACATCATTCAACGTGAAAATGGTAAATAGCAATAAGCTTTAGCTTGATTATTTATTTTAATTTTGACCTATATTATATAAAATATATAATGTGGATTATAGTCTTTTAAATTTGTTTTTTAATGGGGAAAAACCTAAAATTTTGTGATGGAGTAGATAAATTTAATATAATTAAGTTTTATATCTAGTATAGTCTATTATGTTTTCAGCTTAGAGATAAAAAAACTAAAACTTTGGGATGGTGAAGAAAAATATTGAATATTTTTAGATGTAATGTATCATAAGTCAATGTAAATACGATGAATATAAACAATATTGAGCGTGTTTATTTAATTTTAATTGTTATGCATATATATAAATTATGGGTCATTCATTTGTAGTCTCTTAAATTAGTTTCTTAGAAGTGAAGAAACCAAAATTTTGGTCATGGAGAAGAAGAAAAATATAGAAATATTTTACATACCTTATACCATAATATAATTTGATTAGGGTGAATATAAATAACATTCAGCTTAAATATTTGATTTTAGTGATTACCCATGTAGATATAGTTTATTCGTCATTCATTTATAGTCTTTTAACTATGTGTCTTAGCGACAAAGAAACATGAAATTCGATGATGGAGAAGAAAAATATTGAATATGTTTACATCTAATTTACCATAATTCATTGTGAAAATGGTAAATATCAATAAACGTTGACTTGATTAATTATTTAATTTTTGACCTATATTATATAAAATATATGTCGTGGATTATAGTCTTTTAACATTGGTTTTTAGTGGGGAAAAACCTAATATTTTGTGAGGGAGTATAAAAATAAAAAATAATTAATTTTTTACATCAACTATTGTTTTTTATGATTTTAGCATAGTGATAAAAAAGCTAAAACTTTAGGATGGTGAAGAAAAATATTGAATATTTTTTGATGTAATATATCATAAGTCAATGTAGATACGATGAATAAAAACAATATTGAGCTTTATTATTTAATTTTAATTGTTATGAATATGTATAAATTATGGGTCATTCATTTGTAGTGTCTTGACTTAGGTGAAGAAATCAATATTTTTGTGATGGAAAAGAAGAAAAATATAGAAATATTTTACATCTATGACACCATAATACAATGTGTTTATAGTGAATACAAATAACATTCAGCTTAAATATTTGATTTTAGTGATTACCCATGTAGATATAAGTTATTTTTCATTCATTTATAGTCTTTTAACTCTGTGGCTTAGTGATGAAGAAACGAGAAGTTTGATGAAGGAGAAGAAACATATTGAATATATTTACATCTAATTTACCATAATTCAAGGTGAAAACGGTAAATAACAATAAATTTTAGCTTTATTATTTATTTTAATTTTGACCTATATTATATAAAATATATGTCGTGGATTATAGTCTTTTAATTTTGTTTTTTACTGGGGAAAAACCTCAAATTTTGTGACGGAGTAGAAAAATTAAATATAATTAATTTTTACATCTACTATAGTCTATTATGTTTTTAGCTTAGTGATAAAAAAACCTAAAACTTTGGGATGTTGAAGAAAAATATTGAATATTTTTAGATGTTATATATCATAAGTCAATGTGAATACGATGAATATAAAGAATATTGAGCTTGATTATTTAATTTTAATTGTTATGCATATGTATAAATTATGGGTCATTCATTTGTAGTCTCTTAACTTAGTTTCTTAGAGGTGAAAAAACCAAACTTTTCGTGTTGGAGAAGAAGAAAAATATAAAAATATTTTACATATATTATACCATAATACAATGTGATTATGGTGAATTCAAATAACATTGATCTTACATATTTAATTTTAGTGGTTACCCATGTAGATATAAGTTAATTGTCATTCATTTATAGTCTGTTAACTTTGTGGCTTAGTGACGAAGAAACATGAAATTTGATGATAGAGAAGAAACATATTGAATATATTTACATCTAATTTGACATAATCAATGTGAAAACAGTAAATAAAAATAAATTTTAGCTTGATTATTTATTTTAGTTTTGACCTATATTATATAAAATATATGTCGTGGATTATAGTCTTTTAACTTTGTTTTTTAGTGGGAAAAAACCTAAAATTTTGTGATGGAGTAGAAAAATAAAATAATTTTTTTTTTTTTACATCTACCATAGTCTATTATGTTTTTAGCTTAGTGATAAAAAAAGCTAAAACATTGGGATGGTGTAGAAAGATATTGAATATTTTTAGATGTAATATATCATAAGTCAATGTTAATACGATGAATATAAATAATATTGAGTGTGATTGTTTGATTTTAATTGTTATGCATATATATAAATTATGGGTCATTCATTTGTAGTCTCTTAACTTAGTTTCTTAGAGGTGAAGAAACAATACTTTTCGTGATGGAGATAAGAAAAATATAGAAATATTTTACATATATTATACCATAATACAATGTGATTATGATGAATACAAATGACATTGAGATTAAATATTTAATTTTAGTGATTACCCATGTAGATATAAGTTATTTGTCATTCATTTATAGTTTTTTAACTCCGTGGCTTAGTGGCGAAGAAAAAGAAAATTTGATGAAGGAGAAGAAACATATTGAATATATTTACATCTAATTTACCATAATTCAAGGTGAAAACGGTAAATAATAATAAACTTTAGCTTGATTATTTATTTTAATTTTGACCTATATTATATAAAATATATGTCGTGGATTATAGTCTTTTAACTTTGTTTTTTAGTGGGGAAAAACCTAAAATTTTGTGATGGAGTAGAAAAATTTAATATAATTAAGTTTTATATCTAGTATAGTCTATTATGTTTTCAGCTTAGTGATAAAAAACTAAAACTTTGGGATGTTGAAGAAAAATATTGAATATTTTTAGATGTAATGTATCATAAGTCAATGTGAATACGATGAATATCAACAATATTGAGCTTGATTATTTAATTTTAATTGTTATGCATATGTATAAATTATGGGTCATTCATTTGTAGTCTCTTAAATTAGTTTCTTAGAAGTGAAGAAACCAAAATTTTGGTCATGGAGAAGAAGAAAAATATAGAAATATTTTACATATCTTATACAATAATATAATTTGATTAGGGTGAATATAAATAACATTCAGCTTAAATATTTGATTTTAGTGATTACCCATGTAGATATAGTTTATTCGTCATTCATTTATAGTCTTTTAACTATGTGTCTTAGCGACAAAGAAACATGAAATTCGATTATGGAGAAGAAAAATATTGAATATGTTTATATCTAATTTACCACAATTCATTGTGAAAATGGTAAATATCAATAAACGTTGGCTTGATTATTTATTTAAATTTTGACCTATATTATATAAAATATATGTCGTAGATTATAGTCTTTTAACATTGTTTTTTAGTGGGGAAAAACCTAAGATTTTGTGATGGAGTAGAAAAATAAAATATAATTAATTTTTTACATCAACTATTGTTTTATATGATTTTAGCATAGTGATAAAAAAGCTAAAACTTTGGGATGATGAAGAAAAATATTGAATATTTTTAGATGTAATATATCATAAGTCAATGTAAATACGATGAATAAAAACAATATTGAGCTTTATTATTTAATTTTAATTGTTATGCATATGTATAAATTATGGGTCATTTATTTGTAGTCCCTTAACTTAGGTGAAGAAATCAATATTTTGGTGATGGAAAAGAAGAAAAATATAGAAAAATTTTACATCTATTACACCATAATATAATGTGTTTATAGTGAATACAAATAACATTCAGCTTAAATATTTGATTTTAGTGATTACCAATTTAGATATAAGTTATTTGTCATTCATTTATAGTCTTTTAACTCCGTGGCTTAGTGACGAAGAAACAAAAAATTTGATGAAGGAGAAGAAACACATTGAATATATTTACATTTAATTTACCATAATTCAAGGTGAAAATGGAAAATAACAATAAATTATAGCTTGATTATTTATTTAAATTTTGACCTATATTATATAAAATATATGTCGTGGATTATAGTCTTTTAACATTGTTTAGTGGGGAAAAACCTAAAATTTTTTGATGGAGTAGAAAAATTAAATATAATTAATTTTTACATCAACTATAGTCTATTATGTTTTTAGCTTAGTGATAAAAAAACCTAAAACTTTGGGATGTTGAAAAAAAATATTGAATATTTTTAGATGTAATATATCATAAGTCAATGTGAATACGATGAATATAAACAATATTGAGCTTGATTATTTAATTTTAATTGTTATGCATATGTATAAATTATGGGTCATTCATTTGTAGTCTCTTAACTTAGTTTCTTAGAGGTGAAGAAACCAAACTTTTCGTGATGGAGAAGAAGAAAAGTATAAAAATATTTTACATATATTATACCATAATACAATGTGATTATGGTGAATTCAAATAACATTGATCTTACATATTTAATTTTA
The DNA here is from genome assembly GCA_963859935.3 of Lathyrus sativus. Taxonomy (NCBI): domain Eukaryota; kingdom Viridiplantae; phylum Streptophyta; class Magnoliopsida; order Fabales; family Fabaceae; genus Lathyrus; species Lathyrus sativus. The sequence continues at coordinate 2,414,977 of OZ012741.1, read as the reverse complement.
GTGGTTACCCATGTAGATATAAGTTAATTGTCATTCATTTATAGTCTTTTAACTTTGTGGCTTAGTGACGAAGAAACATGAAATTTGATGATAGAGAAGAAACATATTGAATATATTCACATCTAATTTGACATAATCAATGTAAAAACGGTAAATAACAATAAACTTTAGCTTGATTATTTATTTTAGTTTTGACCTATATTATATAAAATATATGTCGTGGATTATAGTGTTTTAACTTTATTTTTTAGTGGGGAAAAACCTAAAATTTGTGATGGAGTAGAAAAATAAAATATAATTAATTTTTACATCTACTATAGTCTATTATATTTTTAGCTTAGTGATAAAAAAACTAAAAGTTTGGGATGGTGAAGAAAAATATTAAATATTTTTAGATATAATATATCATAAGTCAATGTGAATACGATGAATATAAACAATATTGAGCTTGATTATTTAATTTTAATTGTTATGCTTATGTATAAATTATGGGTCATTCATTTGTAGTCTCTTAACTTAGTTTCTTAGAGGTGAAGAAACCAAAATTTTGGTGATGGAGAAGAAGACAAATATAGAAATATTTTACATCTATTACACCATAATACAATGTAATTATGGTGAATACAAATACATTTATCTTAAATATTTGATTTTAGTGATTACCCATGTAGATATAAGTTATTTTTCATTCATTTATAGTCTTTTAACTCTGTGGCTTAGTGACGAAGAAACGAGAAATTTGATGAAGGAGAAGAAACATATTGAATATATTTACATCTAATTTACCATAATTCAAGGTGAAAACGGTAAATAACAATAAAGTTTAGCTTGATTATTTATTTTAATTTTGACCTATATTATATAAAATATATGTCGTGGATTGTAGTCTTTTAATTTTGTTTTTTACTGGGGAAAAACCTCAAATTTTGTGATGGAGTAGAAAATTAAATATAATTAATTTGTACATCTACTATAGTCTATTATGTTTTTAGCTTAGTGATAAAAAAACCTAAAACTTTGGGATGTTGAAGAAAAATATTGAATATTTTTATATGTAATATATCATAAGTCAATGTGAATACGATGAATATAAACAATATTGAGCTTGATTATTTAATTTTAATTGTTATGCATATGCATAAATTATGGGTCATTCATTTGTAGCCTCTTAACTTAGTTTCTTAGAGGTGAAGAAACCAAATTTTCTTGATGGAGAAGAAGAAAAATATAAAAATATTTTACATATATTATACCATAATACAATGTGATTATGGTGAATTCAAATAACATTGATCTTACATTTTTAATTTTAGTGGTTACCCATGTAGATATAAGTTAATTGTCATTCATTTATAGTCTTTTAATTTGTTGCTTAGAGACGAAGAAATATGAAATTTGATGATAGAGAAGAAACATATTGAATATATTTACATCTAATTTGACATAATCAATATGAAAACAGTAAATAACAATAAATTTTAGCTTGATTATTTATTTTAGTTTTGACCCATATTATATAAAATATATGTCGTGGATTATAGTCTTTTAACTTTGTTTTTTAGTGGGAAAAAACCTAAAATTTTGTGATGGAGTAGAAAAATAAAATAAAATTTATTTTTTTTACATCGACCATAGTCTATTATGTTTTTAGCTTAGTGATAAAAAAAGCTAAAACATTGGGATGGTGAAGAAAGATATAGAATATTTTTAGATGTAATATATCATAAGTCAATGTTAATACGATGAATATAAACAATATTGAGCGTGATTATTTAATTTTAATTGTTATGCATATATATAAATTATGAGTCATTCATTTGTAGTCTCTTAACTTAGTTTCTTTGAGGTGAAGAAACTATAATTTTCGTGACGATGAAGTAGAAAAATATAGAAATATTTTACATATATTATACCATAATACAATGTGATTATGGTTCAATACAAAAAACATTGAGCTTAAATATTTAATTTTAGTGATTACCCATGTAGATATAAGTTATTTGTCATTCATTTATAGTCTTTTAACTATGTGGCTTAGTGACGAAAAAACATGAAAGTTGATGATGGAGAAGAAATATATTGAATATATTTACATCTAATTTGACATAATTCAATGTGAAAATGGTAAATAGTAATAAGCTTTAGCTTGATTATTTATTTTAATTTTGACCTATATTATATAAAATATATGTTGTGGATTATAGTCTTTTAAATTTGTTTTTTAATGGGGAAAAACTTAAAATTTGTGATGGAGTAGAAAAACAAAATATAATTAATTTTTACATCTACTATAATCTATTATGTTTTTAGCTTAGTGATAAAAAAACTAAAACTTTGGGATGGTGAAGAAAAATATTGAATATTTTTAGATGTAATATATCATAAGTCAATGTGAATACGATGAATATAAACAATATTGAGCTTGATTATTTAATTTTAATTGTTATGCATATGTATAAATTATGGGTCATTCATTTGTAGTCTCTTAACTTAGTTTCTTAGAGGTGAAGGAACCAAACTTTTCTTGATGTAGAAGAAGAAAAATATAGAAATACTTTACATATATTATACCATAATACAATGTGTTATAGTGAATACAAATAACATTGAGCTTACATATTTAATTTTAGTTTTTATCCATGCAGATATAAGTTATTTGTCATTCATTTATAGTCTTTTAACTATGTGGCTTAGTGACGAAGAATAATTAAATTTGATGATGGAGAAGAAACATAATGGATATATTTACATCTTTTTTGACATAATTCAATGTGAAAAGGGTAAATTGCAATAAGCTTTAGCTTGATTATTTATTTTAATTTTGACCTATATTATATAAAATATATAATGTGGATTATAGTCTTTTAAATTTGTTTTTTAGTGGGGAAAAACCTAAAATTTTGTGATGGAGTAGAAAAACAAAATATAATTAATTTTTACATCTACTATAGTCTATTATGTTTTTAGCTTAGAGATAAAAAAAACTAAAACTTTGGGATGGTGAAGAAAAATATTGAATATTTTTAGATATAATATTTCATAAGTCAATGTAAATACGATGAATATAAATAATATTGAGCGTGATTATTTAATTTTAACTGTTATGCATATATATAAATTATGGGTCATTCATTTGTAGTCTCTTAACTTAGTTTCTTAGAGGTGAAGAAACCAACATTTTGGTGATGGAGAAGAAGAAAAATATAGAAATATTTTACATGTATTACACCATAATACAATGTGATTATGGTGAATATAAATAACATTCAGCTTAAATATTTGATTTTAGTGATTACCCATTTAGATATAAGTTATTTGTCATTCATTTATAGTCTTTTAACTCCGTGGCTTAGTGACGAAGAAACAAGAATACAATGTGATTATGGTGAATATAAATAACTTTCAGCTTAAATATTTGATTTTAGTGATTACCCATTTAGATATAAGTTATTTGTCATTCATTTATAGTCTTTTAACTCCGTGGCTTAGTGACGAAGAAACAAGAAATTTGAAGAAGGAGAAGACACACATTGAATATATTTACATCTAATTTACCATAATTCAAGGTGAAAATGGTAAATAACAATAAATTATAGCTTGATTATTTATTTAAATTTTGACCTATATTATATAAAATATATGTCGTGAATTATAGTCTTTTAACATTGTTTAGTGGGGAAAAACCTAAAATTTTGTGATGGAGTAGAAAAATTAAATATAATTAATTTTTACATCTACTATAGTCTATTATGTTTTTAGCTTAGTGATTAAAAAACCTAAAACTTTGGGATGTTGAAGAAAAATATTGAATATTTTTAGATGTAATATATCATAAGTCAATGTGAATACGATGAATATAAACAATATTGAGCTTGATTATTTAATTTTAATTGTTATGCATATGTATAAATTATGGGTCATTCATTTATAGTCTCTTAACTTAGTTTCTTAGAGGTGAAGAAACCAAACTTTTCTTGATGTAGAAGAAGAAAAATATAGAAATATTTTACATATATTATACCATAATACAATGTGTTATAGTGAATACAAATAACATTGAGCTTACATATTGAATTTTAGTGGTTACCCATACAGATATAAGTTATTTGTCATTCATTTATAGTCTTTTAACTATGTGGCTTAGTGACGAAGAATAATGAAATTTGATGATGGAGAAGAAACATAGTGGATATATTTACATCTTTTCTGACATCATTCAACGTGAAAATGGTAAATAGCAATAAGCTTTAGCTTGATTATTTATTTTAATTTTGACCTATATTATATAAAATATATAATGTGGATTATAGTCTTTTAAATTTGTTTTTTAATGGGGAAAAACCTAAAATTTTGTGATGGAGTAGAAAAACAAAATATAATTAATTTTTACATCTACTATAATCTATTATGTTTTTAGCTTAGAGATAAAAAAACTAAAACTTTGGGATGGTGAAGAAAAATATTGAATATTTTTAGATGTAATATATCATAAGTCAATGTAAATACGATGAATATAAACAATATTGAGCGTGTTTATTTAATTTTAATTGTTATGCATATATATAAATTATGGGTCATTCATTTGTAGTCTCTTAACTTAGTTTCTTATAGGTGAAGTGACCAAAATTTTGGTGATGGAGAAGAAGAAAAATATAGAAATATTTTACATACCTTATACCATAATATAATGTAATTATGGTGAATATAAATAAAATTCAGCTTAAATATTCGATTTTAGTGATTACCCATGTAGATATAATTTATTTGTCATTCATTTATAGTCTTTTAACTATGTGTCTTAGCGACAAAGAAACATGAAATTCGATGATGGAGAAGAAAAATATTGAATATGTTTACATCTAATTTACCATAATTCATTGTGAAAATGGTAAATATCAATAAACGTTGACTTGATTAATTATTTAATTTTTGACCTATATTATATAAAATATATGTCGTGGATTATAGTCTTTTAACATTGGTTTTTAGTGGGGAAAAACCTAATATTTTGTGAGGGAGTATAAAAATAAAATATAATTAATTTTTTACATCAACTATTGTTTTTTATGATTTTAGCATAGTGATAAAAAAGCTAAAACTTTAGGATGGTGAAGAAAAATATTGAATATTTTTTGATGTAATATATCATAAGTCAATGTAGATACGATGAATAAAAACAATATTGAGCTTTATTATTTAATTTTAATTGTTATGAATATGTATAAATTATGGGTCATTCATTTGTAGTGTCTTGACTTAGGTGAAGAAATCAATATTTTTGTGATGGAAAAGAAGAAAAATATAGAAATATTTTACATCTATGACACCATAATACAATGTGTTTATAGTGAATACAAATAACATTCAGCTTAAATATTTGATTTTAGTGATTACCCATGTAGATATAAGTTATTTTTCATTCATTTATAGTCTTTTAACTCTGTGGCTTAGTGACGAAGAAACGAGAAGTTTGATGAAGGAGAAGAAACATATTGAATATATTTACATCTAATTTACCATAATTCAAGGTGAAAACGGTAAATAACAATAAATTTTAGCTTTATTATTTATTTTAATTTTGACCTATATTATATAAAATATATGTCGTGGATTATAGTCTTTTAATTTTGTTTTTTACTGGGGAAAAACCTCAAATTTTGTGACGGAGTAGAAAAATTAAATATAATTAATTTTTACATCTACTATAGTCTATTATGTTTTTAGCTTAGTGATAAAAAAACCTAAAACTTTGGGATGTTGAAGAAAAATATTGAATATTTTTAGATGTTATATATCATAAGTCAATGTGAATACGATGAATATAAAGAATATTGAGCTTGATTATTTAATTTTAATTGTTATGCATATGTATAAATTATGGGTCATTCATTTGTAGTCTCTTAACTTAGTTTCTTAGAGGTGAAAAAACCAAACTTTTCGTGTTGGAGAAGAAGAAAAATATAAAAATATTTTACATATATTATACCATAATACAATGTGATTATGGTGAATTCAAATAACATTGATCTTACATATTTAATTTTAGTGGTTACCCATGTAGATATAAGTTAATTGTCATTCATTTATAGTCTTTTAACTTTGTGGCTTAGTGACGAAGAAACATGAAATTTGATGATAGAGAAGAAACATATTGAATATATTTACATCTAATTTGACATAATCAATGTGAAAACAGTAAATAAAAATAAATTTTAGCTTGATTATTTATTTTAGTTTTGACCTATATTATATAAAATATATGTCGTGGATTATAGTCTTTTAACTTTGTTTTTTAGTGGGAAAAAACCTAAAATTTTGTGATGGAGTAGAAAAATAAAATAAATTTTTTTTTTTTACATCTACCATAGTCTATTATGTTTTTAGCTTAGTGATAAAAAAAGCTAAAACATTGGGATGGTGTAGAAAGATATTGAATATTTTTAGATGTAATATATCATAAGTCAATGTTAATACGATGAATATAAATAATATTGAGTGTGATTGTTTGATTTTAATTGTTATGCATATATATAAATTATGGGTCATTCATTTGTAGTCTCTTAACTTAGTTTCTTAGAGGTGAAGAAACAATACTTTTCGTGATGGAGATAAGAAAAATATAGAAATATTTTACATATATTATACCATAATACAATGTGATTATGATGAATACAAATGACATTGAGATTAAATATTTAATTTTAGTGATTACCCATGTAGATATAAGTTATTTGTCATTCATTTATAGTTTTTTAACTCCGTGGCTTAGTGGCGAAGAAAAAGAAAATTTGATGAAGGAGAAGAAACATATTGAATATATTTACATCTAATTTACCATAATTCAAGGTGAAAACGGTAAATAATAATAAACTTTAGCTTGATTATTTATTTTAATTTTGACCTATATTATATAAAATATATGTCGTGGATTATAGTCTTTTAACTTTGTTTTTTAGTGGGGAAAAACCTAAAATTTTGTGATGGAGTAGAAAAATTTAATATAATTAAGTTTTATATCTAGTATAGTCTATTATGTTTTCAGCTTAGTGATAAAAAAACTAAAACTTTGGGATGTTGAAGAAAAATATTGAATATTTTTAGATGTAATGTATCATAAGTCAATGTGAATACGATGAATATCAACAATATTGAGCTTGATTATTTAATTTTAATTGTTATGCATATGTATAAATTATGGGTCATTCATTTGTAGTCTCTTAAATTAGTTTCTTAGAAGTGAAGAAACCAAAATTTTGGTCATGGAGAAGAAGAAAAATATAGAAATATTTTACATATCTTATACAATAATATAATTTGATTAGGGTGAATATAAATAACATTCAGCTTAAATATTTGATTTTAGTGATTACCCATGTAGATATAGTTTATTCGTCATTCATTTATAGTCTTTTAACTATGTGTCTTAGCGACAAAGAAACATGAAATTCGATTATGGAGAAGAAAAATATTGAATATGTTTATATCTAATTTACCACAATTCATTGTGAAAATGGTAAATATCAATAAACGTTGGCTTGATTATTTATTTAAATTTTGACCTATATTATATAAAATATATGTCGTAGATTATAGTCTTTTAACATTGTTTTTTAGTGGGGAAAAACCTAAGATTTTGTGATGGAGTAGAAAAATAAAATATAATTAATTTTTTACATCAACTATTGTTTTATATGATTTTAGCGTAGTGATAAAAAAGCTAAAACTTTGGGATGATGAAGAAAAATATTGAATATTTTTAGATGTAATATATCATAAGTCAATGTAAATACGATGAATAAAAACAATATTGCGCTTTATTATTTAATTTTAATTGTTATGCATATGTATAAATTATGGGTCATTTATTTGTAGTCCCTTAACTTAGGTGAAGAAATCAATATTTTGGTGATGGAAAAGAAGAAAAATATAGAAAAATTTTACATCTATTACACCATAATATAATGTGTTTATAGTGAATACAAATAACATTCAGCTTAAATATTTGATTTTAGTGATTACCAATTTAGATATAAGTTATTTGTCATTCATTTATAGTCTTTTAACTCCGTGGCTTAGTGACGAAGAAACAAAAAATTTGATGAAGGAGAAGAAACACATTGAATATATTTACATTTAATTTACCATAATTCAAGGTGAAAATGGAAAATAACAATAAATTATAGCTTGATTATTTATTTAAATTTTGACCTATATTATATAAAATATATGTCGTGGATTATAGTCTTTTAACATTGTTTAGTGGGGAAAAACCTAAAATTTTTTGATGGAGTAGAAAAATTAAATATAATTAATTTTTACATCAACTATAGTCTATTATGTTTTTAGCTTAGTGATAAAAAAACCTAAAACTTTGGGATGTTGAAAAAAAATATTGAATATTTTTAGATGTAATATATCATAAGTCAATGTGAATACGATGAATATAAACAATATTGAGCTTGATTATTTAATTTTAATTGTTATGCATATGTATAAATTATGGGTCATTCATTTGTAGTCTCTTAACTTAGTTTCTTAGAGGTGAAGAAACCAAACTTTTCGTGATGGAGAAGAAGAAAAGTATAAAAATATTTTACATATATTATACCATAATACAATGTGATTATGGTGAATTCAAATAACATTGATCTTACATATTTAATTTTAGTGGTTACCCATGTAGATATAAGTTAATTGTCATTCATTTATAGTCTTTTAACTTTGTGGCTTAGTGACGAAGAAACATGAAATTTGATGATAGAGAAGAAACATATTGAATATATTCACATCTAATTTGACATAATCAATGTAAAAACGGTAAATAACAATAAACTTTAGCTTGATTATTTATTTTAGTTTTGACCTATATTATATAAAATATATGTCGTGGATTATAGTGTTTTAACTTTATTTTTTAGTGGGGAAAAACCTAAAATTTGTGATGGAGTAGAAAAATAAAATATAATTAATTTTTACATCTACTATAGTCTATTATATTTTTAGCTTAGTGATAAAAAAACTAAAAGTTTGGGATGGTGAAGAAAAATATTAAATATTTTTAGATATAATATATCATAAGTCAATGTGAATACGATGAATATAAACAATATTGAGCTTGATTATTTAATTTTAATTGTTATGCTTATGTATAAATTATGGGTCATTCATTTGTAGTCTCTTAACTTAGTTTCTTAGAGGTGAAGAAACCAAAATTTTGGTGATGGAGAAGAAGACAAATATAGAAATATTTTACATCTATTACACCATAATACAATGTAATTATGGTGAATACAAATACATTTATCTTAAATATTTGATTTTAGTGATTACCCATGTAGATATAAGTTATTTTTCATTCATTTATAGTCTTTTAACTCTGTGGCTTAGTGACGAAGAAACGAGAAATTTGATGAAGGAGAAGAAACATATTGAATATATTTACATCTAATTTACCATAATTCAAGGTGAAAACGGTAAATAACAATAAAGTTTAGGTTGATTATTTATTTTAATTTTGACCTATATTATATAAAATATATGTCGTGGATTGTAGTCTTTTAATTTTGTTTTTTACTGGGGAAAAACCTCAAATTTTGTGATGGAGTAGAAAAATTAAATATAATTAATTTGTACATCTACTATAGTCTATTATGTTTTTAGCTTAGTGATAAAAAAACCTAAAACTTTGGGATGTTGAAGAAAAATATTGAATATTTTTATATGTAATATATCATAAGTCAATGTGAATACGATGAATATAAACAATATTGAGCTTGATTATTTAATTTTAATTGTTATGCATATGCATAAATTATGGGTCATTCATTTGTAGCCTCTTAACTTAGTTTCTTAGAGGTGAAGAAACCAAATTTTCTTGATGGAGAAGAAGAAAAATATAAAAATATTTTACATATATTATACCATAATACAATGTGATTATGGTGAATTCAAATAACATTGATCTTACATTTTTAATTTTAGTGGTTACCCATGTAGATATAAGTTAATTGTCATTCATTTATAGTCTTTTAATTTGTTGCTTAGAGACGAAGAAATATGAAATTTGATGATAGAGAAGAAACATATTGAATATATTTACATCTAATTTGACATAATCAATATGAAAACAGTAAATAACAATAAATTTTAGCTTGATTATTTATTTTAGTTTTGACCCATATTATATAAAATATATGTCGTGGATTATAGTCTTTTAACTTTGTTTTTTAGTGGGAAAAAACCTAAAATTTTGTGATGGAGTAGAAAAATAAAATAAAATTTATTTTTTTTTACATCGACCATAGTCTATTATGTTTTTAGCTTAGTGATAAAAAAAGCTAAAACATTGGGATGGTGAAGAAAGATATAGAATATTTTTAGATGTAATATATCATAAGTCAATGTTAATACGATGAATATAAACAATATTGAGCGTGATTATTTAATTTTAATTGTTATGCATATATATAAATTATGAGTCATTCATTTGTAGTCTCTTAACTTAGTTTCTTTGAGGTGAAGAAACTATAATTTTCGTGACGATGAAGAAGAAAAATATAGAAATATTTTACATATATTATACCATAATACAATGTGATTATGGTTCAATACAAAAAACATTGAGCTTAAATATTTAATTTTAGTGATTACCCATGTAGATATAAGTTATTTGTCATTCATTTATAGTCTTTTAACTATGTGGCTTAGTGACGAAAAAACATGAAAGTTGATGATGGAGAAGAAATATATTGAATATATTTACATCTAATTTGACATAATTCAATGTGAAAATGGTAAATAGTAATAAGCTTTAGCTTGATTATTTATTTTAATTTTGACCTATATTATATAAAATATATGTTGTGGATTATAGTCTTTTAAATTTGTTTTTTAATGGGGAAAAACTTAAAATTTGTGATGGAGTAGAAAAACAAAATATAATTAATTTTTACATCTACTATAATCTATTATGTTTTTAGCTTAGTGATAAAAAAACTAAAACTTTGGGATGGTGAAGAAAAATATTGAATATTTTTAGATGTAATATATATCATAAGTCAATGTGAATACGATGAATATAAACAATATTGAGCTTGATTATTTAATTTTAATTGTTATGCATATGTATAAATTATGGGTCATTCATTTGTAGTCTCTTAACTTAGTTTCTTAGAGGTGAAGAAACCAAACTTTTCTTGATGTAGAAGAAGAAAAATATAGAAATACTTTACATATATTATACCATAATACAATGTGTTATAGTGAATACAAATAACATTGAGCTTACATATTTAATTTTAGTTTTTATCCATGCAGATATAAGTTATTTGTCATTCATTTATAGTCTTTTAACTATGTGGCTTAGTGACGAAGAATAATGAAATTTGATGATGGAGAAGAAACATAATGGATATATTTACATCTTTTTTGACATAATTCAATGTGAAAAGGGTAAATTGCAATAAGCTTTAGCTTGATTATTTATTTTAATTTTAACCTATATTATATAAAATATATAATGTGGATTATAGTCTTTTAAATTTGTTTTTTAGTGGGGAAAAACCTAAAATTTTGTGATGGAGTAGAAAAACAAAATATAATTAATTTTTACATCTACTATAGTCTATTATGTTTTTAGCTTAGAGATAAAAAAAACTAAAACTTTGGGATGGTGAAGAAAAATATTGAATATTTTTAGATATAATATTTCATAAGTCAATGTAAATACGATGAATATAAATAATATTGAGCGTGATTATTTAATTTTAATTGTTATGCATATATATAAATTATGGGTCATTCATTTGTAGTCTCTTAACTTAGTTTCTTAGAGGTGAAGAAACCAACATTTTGGTGATGGAGAAGAAGAAAAAGATAGAAATATTTTACATCTATTACACCATAATACAATGTGATTATGGTGAATATAAATAACATTCAGCTTAAATATTTGATTTTAGTGATTACCCATTTAGATATAAGTTATTTGTCATTCATTTATAGTCTTTTAACTCCGTGGCTTAGTGACGAAGAAACAAGAAATTTGAAGAAGGAGAAGACACACATTGAATATATTTACATCTAATTTACCATAATTCAAGGTGAAAATGGTAAATAACAATAAATTATAACTTGATTATTTATTTAAATTTTGACCTATATTATATAAAATATATGTCGTGAATTATAGTCTTTTAACATTGTTTAGTGGGGAAAAACCTAAAATTTTGTGATGGAGTAGAAAAATTAAATATAATTAATTTTTACATCTACTATAGTCTATTATGTTTTTAGCTTAGTGATTAAAAAACCTAAAACTTTGGGATGTTGAAGAAAAATATTGAATATTTTTAGATGTAATATATCATAAGTCAATGTGAATACGATGAATATAAATAATATTGAGCTTGATTATTTAATTTTAATTGTTATGCATATGTATAAATTATGGATCATTCATTTGTAGTCTCTTAACTTAGTTTCTTAGAGGTGAAGAAACCAAACTTTTCTTGATGTAGAAGAAGAAAAATATAGAAATATTTTACATATATTATACCATAATACAATGTGTTATAGTGAATACAAATAACATTGAGCTTACATATTTAATTTTAGTGGTTACCCATGCAGATATAAGTTATTTGTCATTCATTTATAGTCTTTTAACTATGTGGCTTAGTGACGAAGAATAATGAAATTTGATGATGGAGAAGAAACATAGTGGATATATTTACATCTTTTCTGACATCATTCAACGTGAAAAATGGTAAATAGCAATAAGCTTTAGCTTGATTATTTATTTTAATTTTGACCTATATTATATAAAATATATAATGTGGATTATAGTCTTTTAAATTTGTTTTTTAATGGGGAAAAACCTAAAATTTTGTGATGGAGTAGAAAAACAAAATATAATTAATTTTTACATCTACTATAATCTATTATGTTTTTAGCTTAGAGATAAAAAAACTAAAACTTTGGGATGGTGAAGAAAAATATTGAATATTTTTAGATGTAATATATCATAAGTCAATGTAAATACGATGAATATAAACAATATTGAGCGTGTTTATTTAATTTTAATTGTTATGCATATATATAAATTATGGGTCATTCATTTGTAGTCTCTTAACTTAGTTTCTTATAGGTGAAGTAACCAAAATTTTGGTGATGGAGAAGAAGAAAAATATAGAAATATTTTACATACCTTATACCATAATATAATGTGATTATGGTGAATATAAATAAAATTCAGCTTAAATATTCGATTTTAGTGATTACCCATGTAGATATAATTTATTTGTCATTCATTTATAGTCTTTTAACTATGTGTCTTAGCGACAAAGAAACATGAAATTCGATGATGGAGAAGAAAAATATTGAATATGTTTACATCTAATTTACCATAATTCATTGTGAAAATGGTAAATATCAATAAACGTTGGCTTGATTATTTATTTAAATTTTGACCTATATTATATAAAATATATGTCGTGGATTATAGTCTTTTAACATTGGTTTTTAGTGGGGAAAAACCTAAAATTTTGTTATGGAGTAGAAAAATAAAATATAATTAATTTTTTACATCAACTATTGTTTTTTATGATTTTAGCGTAGTGATAAAAAAGCTAAAACTTTAGGATGGTGAAGAAAAATATTGAATATTTTTAGATGTAATATATATCATAAGTCAATGTGAATACGATGAATATAAACAATATTGAGCTTGATTATTTAATTTTAATTGTTATGCATATGTATAAATTATGGGTCATTCATTTGTAGTCTCTTAACTTAGTTTCTTAGAGGTGAAGAAACCAAACTTTTCTTGATGTAGAAGAAGAAAAATATAGAAATACTTTACATATATTATACCATAATACAATGTGTTATAGTGAATACAAATAACATTGAGCTTACATATTTAATTTTAGTTTTTATCCATGCAGATATAAGTTATTTGTCATTCATTTATAGTCTTTTAACTATGTGGCTTAGTGACGAAGAATAATGAAATTTGATGATGGAGAAGAAACATAATGGATATATTTACATCTTTTTTGACATAATTCAATGTGAAAAGGGTAAATTGCAATAAGCTTTAGCTTGATTATTTATTTTAATTTTGACTTATATTATATAAAATATATAATGTGGATTATAGTCTTTTAAATTTGTTTTTTAGTGGGGAAAAACCTAAAATTTTGTGATGGAGTAGAAAAACAAAATATAATTAATTTTTACATCTACTATAGTCTATTATGTTTTTAGCTTAGAGATAAAAAAAACTAAAACTTTGGGATGGTGAAGAAAAATATTGAATATTTTTAGATATAATATTTCATAAGTCAATGTAAATACGATGAATATAAATAATATTGAGCGTGATTATTTAATTTTAATTGTTATGCATATATATAAATTATGGGTCATTCATTTGTAGTCTCTTAACTTAGTTTCTTAAAGGTGAAGAAACCAACATTTTGGTGATGGAGAAGAAGAAAAAGATAGAAATATTTTACATCTATTACACCATAATACAATGTGATTATGGTGAATATAAATAACATTCAGCTTAAATATTTGATTTTAGTGATTACCCATTTAGATATAAGTTATTTGTCATTCATTTATAGTCTTTTAACTCCGTGGCTTAGTGACGAAGAAACAAGAAATTTGAAGAAGGAGAAGACACACATTGAATATATTTACATCTAATTTACCATAATTCAAGGTGAAAATGGTAAATAACAATAAATTATAACTTGATTATTTATTTAAATTTTGACCTATATTATATAAAATATATGTCGTGAATTATAGTCTTTTAACATTGTTTAGTGGGGAAAAACCTAAAATTTTGTGATGGAGTAAAAAAATTAAATATAATTAATTTTTACATCTACTATAGTCTATTATGTTTTTAGCTTAGTGATTAAAAAACCTAAAACTTTGGGATGTTGAAGAAAAATATTGAATATTTTTAGATGTAATATATCATAAGTCAATGTGAATACGATGAATATAAATAATATTGAGCTTGATTATTTAATTTTAATTGTTATGCATATGTATAAATTATGGATCATTCATTTGTAGTCTCTTAACTTAGTTTCTTAGAGGTGAAGAAACCAAACTTTTCTTGATGTAGAAGAAGAAAAATATAGAAATATTTTACATATATTATACCATAATACAATGTGGTATAGTGAATACAAATAACATTGAGCTTACATATTTAATTTTAGTGGTTACCCATGCAGATATAAGTTATTTGTCATTCATTTATAGTCTTTTAACTATGTGGCTTAGTGACGAAGAATAATGAAATTTGATGATGGAGAAGAAACATAGTGGATATATTTACATCTTTTCTGACATCATTCAACGTGAAAATGGTAAATAGCAATAAGCTTTAGCTTGATTATTTATTTTAATTTTGAACTATATTATAAAAAATATATAATGTGGATTATAGTCTTTTAAATTTGTTTTTTAATGGGGAAAAACCTAAAATTTTGTGATGGAGTAGAAAAACAAAATATAATTAATTTTTACATCTACTATAATCTATTATGTTTTTAGCTTAGAGATAAAAAAACTAAAACTTTGGGATGGTGAAGAAAAATATTGAATATTTTTAGATGTAATATATCATAAGTCAATGTAAATACGATGAATATAAACAATATTGAGCGTGTTTATTTAATTTTAATTGTTATGCATATATATAAATTATGGGTCATTCATTTGTAGTCTCTTAACTTAGTTTCTTATAGGTGAAGTAACCAAAATTTTGGTGATGGAGAAGAAGAAAAATATAGAAATATTTTACATACCTTATAGCATAATATAATGTGATTATGGTGAATATAAATAAAATTCAGCTTAAATATTCGATTTTAGTGATTACCCATGTAGATATAATTTATTTGTCATTCATTTATAGTCTTTTAACTATGTGTCTTAGCGACAAAGAAACATGAAATTCGATGATGGAGAAGAAAAATATTGAATATGTTTACATCTAATTTACCATAATTCATTGTGAAAATGGTAAATATCAATAAACGTTGGCTTGATTATTTATTTAAATTTTGACCTATATTATATAAAATATATGTCGTGGATTATAGTCTTTTAACATTGGTTTTTAGTGGGGAAAAACCTAAAATTTGTTATGGAGTATAAAAATAAAATATAATTAATTTTTTACATCAACTATTGTTTTTTATGATTTTAGCGTAGTGATAAAAAAGCTAAAACTTTAGGATGGTGAAGAAAAATATTGAATATTTTTAGATGTAATATATCATAAGTCAATGTAAATACGATGAATAAAAACAATATTGAGCTTTATTATTTAATTTTAATTGTTATGCATATGTATAAATTATGGGTCAGTCATTTGTAGTCCCTTAACTTAGGTGAAGAAATCAATATTTTGGTGATGGAAAAGAAGAAAAATATAGAAATATTTTACATCTATTACACCATAAAATAATGTGTTTATAGTGAATACAAATAACATTCAGCTTAAATATTTGATTTTAGTGATTACCAATTTAGATATAAGTTATTTGTCATTCATTTATAGTCTTTTAACTCCGTGGCTTAGTGACGAAGAAACAAGAAATTTGATGAAGGAGAAGAAACACATTGAATATATTTACATCTACTTTACCATAATTCAAGGTGAAAATGGTAAATAACAATAAATTATAGCTTGATTATTTATTTAAATTTTGACCTATATTATATAAAATATATGTCGTGGATTATAGTCTTTTAACATTGTTTAGTGGGGAAAAACCTAAAATTTTGTGATGGAGTAGAAAAATTAAATATAATTAATTTTTACATCTACTATAGTCTATTATGTTTTTAGCTTAGTGATAAAAAAACCTAA